>CM057099.1:20360114-20725114 GCA_029959045.1 Taenioides sp. WSHXM2023
TTAACATGGTGGAGGGGTTTGAGTGCCCGAATGATCCCGGGAGCTATGTTGTCGGGGGCTTCATGCCCCTAGTAGGGTCACCCAAGGCAAACAGATCCTGGGGGACGGGTCAGACTAAGAGCGGTTCAGAAGCCCCCATGATGAAAAACACAGCAAGGCCAGTTATGTCGCCCGGATTGGCATTACCGGGGCCCCCTCTGGAGCCAGGCCTGGGGTGGGTGCTAAATGGTGAGCATCTGGTGGCTGGGCCTTCCCCCACGGAGCCTGGCTGGGCACAGCCTGAAGGAGCGACGTGGGTCCACCACCCACAAGAGGATCCATAAGGGGCCGGTGCAGGGAGATCTGGGTGGCAGGGAGATCTGGGTGGCAGTCAAAGGCAGGGGCCTTGACGAACTGATCTCCGAACATGGAGACTAGCTCTGGGGACATGGAATGTCACCTCGCTGGGGGGGAGGAGCGCAAGCTTGTGCGGGAGGTTGAGCATTACCAACTAGATATAGTCAGCCTCACCTCCACACACAGCTTGGACTCTGGAACCAACTCCTTGAGGGGGACTGATCTGAACTCGAGTAGTGTCCTGTTATTGGACTTCTGTACTAGTCACAATTTGTCCATAATTAACACCATGTTCAAGCACAAGGGTGTCCATCAGTGCACGTGGCACCAGGACACCCTAGGCCGGAGGTCAATGTTCGACTTTGTTGTCGTGTCATCTGACCTCCAGCCGCGTGTCTTGGACACTCGGGTGAAAAGAGGGGCAGAGCTGTCAACCGATCACCACCTGGTTGTGAGTTGGATCTGCTGGAGGAAGAGGAAACCGGAAAGACCTGGCAGACCCAAGCATATAGTGAAGGTCTGTCAGGGGGACTTTCAACTCACACCTCCGGGAGAGCTTCTCCCAGATTCCGGGGAAGGCTCCGGTTGAGGGACCACAGGATCTCATCTCTGCTGTTTGCAGATGATGTTATCCTGATGGCTTCATCGGACCGGGACCTCCAACCTGCACTGGGACGGTTTGCAGCTGAGTGTGAAGCGGCTGGGATGAGGATCAGCTCCTCCAAATCCGAGGCCATGGTTCTTGACTGGAAAAAGGTGGCTTGCCCTCTCCGGGTGGGTGGAGAGTCCCTGCCTCAAGTGGAGTGAGGAGAGGATGGAGCGTGAGATGGTCATCGGATCGGTGCAGCGTCTGCAATGATGTGGTCACTGTATCAGGCCGTTGTGGTGAAGAGGGAGCTGGGCCGAAAGGCAAAGCTCTCGATTTACCGGTCAATCTACATTCCTACCCTCACCTATGGTCATGAGCTTTGGGTAATGACCGAAAGGACAAGATCGCGGATACAAGCGGCCGAAATTAGTTTCCTCCACAGAGTGGCTGGGCGCTCCGTTAGAGATAGGTTGAGGAGCTCCGTCATATGGGAGGTGCTCAGAGTAGAGCCGATGCTCCTCCACATCAAGAGGAGCCAGCTGAGGTGGCTCGGGCATCTGTTCTGGATGCCTCCTGGACACCTCCCTCGGGAGGTGTTCCGGGCATGTCCCACCGGGAGGAGGCCCTGGGGACGACCCAGGATATGCTGGAGGGACTAGGTCTCTCGGCTGGCCTGGGAACGCCTTGGGGTCCCCCTGGAGGAGCTAGAGGAAGTGTCTGGGGTGAAGGAAGTCTGGGAGTCCCTGCTTAGACTGCTGCCCCCGAGACCCGACCCTCGGGGGCAGCAGTGGATGGATGGTAAACTCCATATAGAAATGCTCCACTCTTTCCAGGAAGCCACCCCAGTAAATTCTTGCCATGAGAGGACATACTATGCCATGACTGCTAATAACTAATTCTATGTATTTACTCTTCATTATTTAGTTATTATAAATCTTATTGATTTATAGGTCTAAATGTGCAATAACCTTTACTGCTAATTGCAAGTGTTAATTGCGACCAGCGTACTACTAATTTTTCATCTGCTGCTTCCTTTAGAGCATGTGATCTAAAGGGATACAAAGTTGTGTATTTTTCCATGACTTTAAAGATTAACGGTTATGTACTTTTCTGGTGGATGGGCCATCACCTGCTTGTCTCCATGGATGTTAATGGTTTGTCTGGAACGTTCCAAAGCATAGCATTCAATTTCTTTATCCCCATGGAGACAAGCAAGTGAAGTCTGTAAGTAAGATAGAGGTCAGATCTGTGGAAAGGCAAGCTCACTCACAGTAAGAATACATGTTTTTCAAGGTACTTTTGAACAGTAACTGTAGCATTCCAGACAAAGACATAAAATTTCAGCAGATAGTCAACCCTCCCACCAGAAAAGTTACATATGGCACCTTTAAAAGCAATGGCTCAACTCTCCAAATTGACGTACGGTTTGTCAGAGCAGGTGAGTAATGATACCGTCATATTTCAGAAAGATGTGTGTATCAATTTCATCTACAAAAATACATTTCTTTGCATATTGCTCAGTTAAAAGACTAAAAACATTGGTCAGAATGTGATGAGCTATCAATTACATGTCCACTTGACTCTTTCAGACTGGGCTCACATGGGCATCATCACATCGGAGGCGTTTGATACAATTTATATCAAGGTCCTCGGGTCAGGGAGGAGGTCAAACGGATTAAAACATCAACGGTGGACCTCATGACGCAACACTGTGAGTCATTTCTTTTTACATTATCAATATCCTTGCTGTGCTATTGCTTCATATACTGTATAGTTAGAATAAGCGTGAGTGGGTGGGTGGCCAGCTCTCCTGGCTCTCAGCAAAGACGTAACTTGGGTCCTGACGCACCGTTTTCTAAATAGAGTTTGCTTGTCCTTCCTTTTTACTGTTATTTCAAACACAGAGATCAAGGTGAATTTGAAAGGAATCCAGTGACGAAAATCTAGTACCATTGCCGTAGCAATTAACAATTCAAAATACAGTATTATATTTTTAGATAAAAGTACTCAAAATGTCACCTATAAACCTATCACCTAATCTATACAACCCCCAAAACACTGGCTAAAAGAAAAATGCAATATTACAAATTCAGTACAAAAAAATCAAGATTAGTGCCCTTTTCTGCACATTTCAGTCTATAAGACACTGTAAAATATGATCCATGTTTTTGGCATATTCCTTTTATGGAAATTGTCTAGACATTTATAGCTGCTACTGGGAACAATATTGACAGCCAGCCACTTTTAGTGATCAATATGTATATAATAAAAGTAGACCTTTGGTATAAAATTCTGCTCTTACTTAGGTTAGCCAACTCAAGAAAGTAACACAGACTTTGAGCTATTTTAAAATGTCATTATATATATTATATATATGTCATTATATATATATATATATATATATATATATATATATATATATATATATATATATATATATATATATATATATATATATATATATATAAGATTTTCTCTTTGTCTGTTTTCACTATGTTGTATGTGTAGTAGTATTTGTTTACCTCAGACTTTTCCAAACATGGTGCCTCTCCAAATGTAATATATTTATTATTATTATTATTAATATTATTATTATTATTATTTTATTTTTTTATTTTTTTTATTTTTTTTGTGGACCCAAAATGTTCAAGGCAAAGCTTGTTTTCTAAGGAAGTGTTTTTTTGTTTGTTTTTTTTTAAATCCCTGGCGTTCTTAGAAATCAAATTCAGCTTGTTGCACCTTTAATCCAGTTTGCTATTTAAAGCGAAACAGATTATCACCATTTCCCATCATGCTTTTGCCATGTGTTGGTCTTTTTATGTACATGCATGTATTTTTGTATGTGTGTGTGTGTGTGTGTGTGTGTGTGTGTGTGTGTGCGTGCGGATGTGTGTGTGTGTGCGTGTGTGTGTGTGTGTGCGTGTGCGTGTGTGTGTGTGTGTGTGTGATTCTGCGATGTGCATATATTTGTAATGCACATCGTAGAATCAGTTCAAACAAATCATTGTACTGGTAAAAGGGGGATTAACATAGTGAGTAAGAGAAGGCAGTTATGGATTTAGTTAATAGCCATTGTTGAATTTCTGTTGTCCTGGAATGCTCCACAGTATGGCATTATACTTGTATTCATACTGTGAGTGTGGTCACCTCTCCACAAATCTGTCCTGTTGCAATGTTGTTTCCTCATCACAAACATACCTGGAGTTGTGTTTTGTTTAATTCATACTCTCTTCTACCTTGTGATGTGGTACTGCTCCACTGTGTTTTATACTCCATACACCTTCACTAGAATCATTTGGATGATTTCAGCCCTGGAATTGCCTGTCTCTACTGAACAAAAGGTAAAGGGTAGCTGTTAACTTAAAAACTACCACTTCATAGCATCACAAGGTGGAACAGAGCATTTTGAGCTTGGGATATGTAGACAGATTGAAAATGAAGGATTACTCCAAGATGTGTAAAACATAACACAACTCCAGCTATGTTTTTGAGGAGGTAACATTATTATAACATGGCTGAAAGCTCAGTTTTGCATTATATAGGACCTTTAATTCTATATTGTGGACCATTCCAGGTTAAGAAACAGCATATCCACAGAGAAAAGCTTGGTGGTATCTGCATTGGGAAAGTTACATAGTTCACCTTTAAATGAGATTTAGAAAATTTCTTTTCAAGGTACATGACAATACCTACTCTATACTTCCACCAACCCTAATTTATGAAAAAAACAAAACAAAACAAAGCTATCTGAAAATATTGATTTAAAAAGTGTGGACTAAACCACAGCCAAGCCATCACTAATAAGGTGGAAGAAATGTAGGTCACTTTATAAACATACACTAAAAGAAAGCCATCATTTAGATAAAATCATATATTACTGTATATCTGTCCCATATAGTGATCATTATTTAGGTTTCTGTATAAAATACATATACTATATTGCCAAAAGTTTTCACTCACCCATCCAAATAATCAAAATCAGGTGTTCCGGTCACTTCTATGTCCACAGGTGTATAAAATCATTTGTGAAAGAATGGGTCGCTCTTAGGAGCTCAGTGAATTCCAGCGTGGTACTGTGATAGGATGAACCTGTGCAACAAGTTCAGTTGTGAAATTTCCTCACTCCTAAATATTCCACAGTCAACTGTCAATGGTATTATAACAAAATGGAAGCGATTGGAAACGACAGCAACTCATCCACAAAGTGGTAGGCCACGTAATTTGATGGGGCAGGGTCAGCAGATGCTGAGGCACATAGTGCGCAGAGGTTGCAAACTTTCTGCACAGTCAGTCGTTACAGACCTCCAAACTTCATATGGCCTTCAGATTAGCTCAAGAACAGTGCGTAGAGAGCTTCATGGAATGGGTTTCCATGGCCGAACAGCAGCATCCAAGCCATACATCACCAAGTGCAATGCAAAGCGTCGGATGCAGTGGTGTAAAGCGCCGCCACTGGACTCTAGAGCAGTGGAGACGCATTCTCTGGAGTGATGAATCGTGCTTCTCCATCTCGCAATCTGATGGACAAGTCTGGGTTTGGAGGTTGCCAGGAGAACGGTACTTGTCTGACTGCATTGTGCCAAGTGTAAAGTTTGGTGGAGGAGGGGTTATGGTGTGGGGTTGTTTTTTTAGGAGCTGGGCTTGGCCTCTTAGCTCCAGTGAAAGGAACTCTGAATGCTTCAGCATACCAAGAGATTTTGGACAATTCCATGCTCCCAATTTTGTGGGAACAGTTTGGAAATGGCCCCTTCCTCTTCAACATGACTGTGCACCAGTGCACAAAGCAAGGTCCATAAAGACATGGATGAGAGAGTTTGGTGTGGATGAACTTGACTGGCCTGCACAGAGTCCTGAACTCAACCCGAAAGAACACCTTTGGGATGAATTAGAGCAGAGACTGAGAGCCAGGCCTTCTCGTCCAACATCAGTGTGTGACCTCACAAATGCGCTTCTGGAAGAGTGGTCAAAAATTCCCATAACCACACTCCTAAACCTTATGGACAGCCTTCCCAGAAGAGTTGAAGCTGTTACAGCTGCAAAGGGTGGACTGACGTCATATTAAACCCTATGGATTAAGAATGGGATGTCACTTAAGTTCATATGCGAGTCAAGGCAGTTGAGCGAATACTTTTGGCAATATAGTGTATCTTGGTTAAAAATAGTGCAGTAATCGTCTACTGTCAGTACTGTAGATAGTCCCAACACAAGCTGCCTGTGTTATGATCTTATCTTAGATTAGGACATGCGCTTCACGCTCTCTTCCACATCAAGTATGGCCACGGGGCACGGCTGGTGATGTAAGCTCTTATGCAATGTCACTGGTCTTAGCATTACAATTATAATATTAGACTGTTCCACTGTGGCTCTTATTGCATACACTCCGTCCTATTACACCAATTTTATTGTTGTTTCCTTGACTAAAATGAAAAATATTATTCATTGGGTGTTTTAAAATGTCCCCCCAACAGTTGGCTTTTAGAGATGCACTCTCATGAGCAAGAAAGTATTGGAAATAGAAGTGCATTCATGGTTTGGTGAGAGTAAATGGGGTGGAAAATATAAGCTACAAAAAGGTTGAACTGAAAAAAAAAAATGTAAAAAGAATGAGAATGGGAATGGAAGAAAAGACGGAACAATTTTCAATTAGGTGATGGCTAAATACTGTACCTATAAATAGTACAAATTGTAATAGTTAATATAAATATAACTAATTAACAAACACTGTACATTTTTGATTGTCTCAAACAATCTGTCAACACATAGGATTCAATTTGGACAATGGCAAAAGGCGAAATTCAATTTGTCAACTGGAGTTTATTGAATTTCTCCTTTTGCCATGGATTCTACCTGGACGACTGAGGGTTTCTACACACAATTTGGACAATGTTAAGCTGTTTGTGGACTGTTTCAGAATGACAATTTAACTGCTTTCCAACTTTTAATTTCCTGATTTATCTGTCATCTCTGCATTGTGGCCATACGTGCAATTCTGCTTGGATGAATTATTTGTCATTGCCCTACGCTAAGTGCAAAACAGAACAAGAAGAAGAAAAAAGGAAGGAAAACAAAATGATACAATACAGAATCAGTTATGTGTTTTGTATGTCCTAATCAACACAATGGAACAACCGTTTGATTCAATACTAATTATTCTCAGTTATTGTAAATCTGCCTTTCATGTATGAATGGGCCCTTTATAGACATACAGTACTTAGACCCACATATTTTTTTATATATTTTTTCTTCATATATTTCATAACATATAGGGTATATTAACCCAAAAACTCTCCACACATACTTTTTTACACTACACCACGACCACAAAGGACAAATTCAAGCCAGAAAACACTTTACTCAGCCTAGACTTACCTCCTCAAACCACTGACTTGGTTGCGTGGCGCACAGTTAGCGCCAACAAGGCAACAAGGATGAATGACAGCGGTACTTTTGTGAACTGGGCCTTTAGTTATTGTTTTCCCCTCATATTTTTCTTCATTCTCCCTCATATCTTTGATTTAGAGCGCTGGGCCAATCGCAGCGGCGGGGGCGTGGCTTATCGGCTGCTGCTGCTTTTTTCAGCACCGCGGGCAGCTCCCGTCTCAGCGTCTCCGTGGCCGTGGCTGGACTACGGGGAAAGCGGCGCTCCTTACCACCCTGGAAGATATAAAAGATACGATTCTAGTTTGTTTCATCTCATTGTTCCCTTGTTTTCTGTTATTCGTCGGTTGACTTTCGCGCTCTTCTCCGTGGACTCCTTCCCCTGCGCGTTTAACTGCATTGCCTCTGCGTCTCCCCCGCCTTCTCCCCTTTTCCTGTTAATGCTGTGAAAGTGCTTTTTGGGAAGAGGCGATGGATTGACCCGTTACTGGAACTTCTTCTTTCTCCCGTCATATAACACCTCTGCTCCTGCTTTGTGCTATGTTACCCGGCTGGGCTCTGTTACTTCAGGGTTCAAGATGAAGTTGAGTTTTACTACCCGCCTGTGCGTGCTGATATGAGATACCCGCCTCTGCAACACTGGCCGTCACCCTAACGTTGAAAAAACATCATTTTTGTGGACTGCTGCCAAGAAAGAGAAGATGAGGAGCCTCGTTGACTTTTTAAATTGCACCTAAGTTATTTATTCCGTTATCCTGCTACGGCTACTGCTGTTGTTACTACTTGCGATTGAATCTCTTTGTAGATCGTAATATTTCACAGTTCGTATAATCGGCTTTATTGTAAATCTACTTGACAATGAAGAAGTTTCGGAAGGTGTTGGACGGTCTGACCACGTCCTCCCCCGCGAGCGGTGGTGGGACGATGGGGTCTCCGTCCTGTGGCAGCGCGGCAGGGACCCCCACCGCGGCGCCCACCCCAAAGGAGATCGACGTGCAGGAGACGCTAGTATCGGAAAACTTTCAGCTGTGTAAGGTGAGTACCCCGTGTGGCAGATTAAACCCACTTTGAGCCAGCTCATTTGATTCGACAATTCAGTATAAAACACCTGCACCGGGGTTAAACAGGTGCAAAGGCATCAGTAAGTTAAAGGAGTTGATTAAGCGCTTGCTTTGAAGACAGCGTGTGCAACTGTGGGGTGTTTTGGGTCAAAAGTTCACTGTTCCTTTAAAAGCGACAACAACGCAGCGATTCTAAGTGTTCAAATTAGGCTTGTGGCTTGAAAGCACTAGTCACTGTTTACTGACTAAAATCCGTTCCACCCGTGGACATGCGCGCTGCCAAAGTGCTGTAGCAGTCCCCGTCCGCGTACAGTTTTCCAAGTGTGCGGCTCTACATGCAGCAGGCAGCCTACACACGCATGTGGCACAAACAGAGAGCGGAGTCAATGAATAGCATCCTCGCGTTGCATCAGCAGCAGAGCCAACGCGCGAATGGTCTTGGCGTATAGAGGCGATGACATAACTGGTGTCCCTCCCTTAGCCCGCGGAAGAGAAGGGAGGAGGGGAAAAAGGAGGGTGGGTGGGTAGATTGGGGGGAAAAGTGCACAGTAAACCAGCCAAAAGGGAGCCTGCAGTGTAGTGTCCTAGCCGCGTTTCGCTCAGGAGGAGGGAGGGGAGGACAGGAGGGGTGCTGGGGGTATTTATAGCAGCTTCTACCGCCCATTGCAGACTTGTTGTTCAATGCATTTTGGAACTGGTTGCAGCAATTGATGATTATGGAAAGAGCGCAAGGAAATCCCAGTTTAAATAACACATTCAGGTGAAGAAATTTGCAGTCTTTGTAATTAGATTGAGTTAAAATAGAGGTGTTTTTTAGAGGGGGGAGAGGGTTTGATTCACAGGCTGAAAGAGGATGCTGCAGTACAGAGGAAAGAGGAAAGGCAGGCAAAGCAGAGACAGACGGGGAGGAGAAAATACTAGAAAAAAATGATCAGAGCGTTGGCCCGGTCCCATGTACTGAGTCTGTTCGTGTCTATCAAACAGAAGTCACACAGTTTATATATGCACTGTAACATACATTATTTTCTGCATTGATCATTACAACCCCATTGTTCATAGCCAGTGCTGCAGTGGATGTAGGCATTGATTCTACCTATTCAATTGTTCTCAAAAGTTTTTCAGAAAATCAGTTTCTTTCATGACAAAAATCATAACTAAACTCAATCTTAACTCAAGATCCAATTTCAACTTAAAGCATGACTATACCATTATTAATGGGCATATATTATGCTATTTTCGGATCTGTTTTAATGTTGTTTCCTCATCAAAAACATACCAGGAGTATTAATTAGTTTTGATTCATTCACACATGTTTAACACACAAACTTAGATTTAGGCTGAATTCTTCTCTCAAACTGTGTGAGGAGGTAACATCATTCTAACATGGCTAAAAACTCACAAGAGTCAATTTTGTGCAATATAGGATCTTTAAAGACTAAGACTATTACAGGACTAAGCAATTATTTCTAAACCAGGTCTGAAATAAGGACTAAGTTGTGATCGTGGTGATGTGACAGTTGTTTTAGGTTTTTCTTCTAAAAAGTTTTTAAGCACTTGAGTATAAGTGGCAAGAGCCTGCACCATTGATTGTGCATGTACCACACAGAGAACCACTCCACCTATACACCGCAATATTGAGCGCATTAGCCTACTTTTAATAAAGCCTCAAATATGCTGCTTATTGTGTTTGAAAGAGCACTGGCACTACACTGTAACAATAGCAAAGGTTATTGGTTTCCCATGCTGAGCTTGAGCTGTGTGTGTCTATACAAGCACACGCAACTGTATAGAGTGAAAAAACAAAAGGTTACACCACCCTCTGACCCTATAAGGAACCAGCGAGCTGTGAGCAAATAGAAAATGCATTGTTTCCTCTAAAGACTGAAGGGAAAATGAAAGGTTTATAAATTGCATGAAGCTGATTGAATGTAAGCAGTGTTACACAGTTTTGAGGACCAGTGGACTATACAGAGTCTCATGGAATACTAACACCATAGACTCATTATTAGATTAAGTAATTAAATGCTTAAAGGTACAGAATGTAACTTTTTGGAGCTGTCATGTCACCTGCATGATCCCATAAAGTTAAAAACTTACATCAGAGCATTCTCCATGGGGCTAGATACATTTTATGCTATTCTGTGGAATATTATAGACAAAGGAACAACATTTCCATGGAAACAAGCAAGAGGAGGCCCTCCCCTAGGTCAGGTTTATGGAGATGCAAGTCCACTCAGAGAAAGGACTTTTTCAGTGTTTTTAGTGCTAAATTAAAATTAGAAAGCATGCTCTTATTTTTGTCTATTTCTGGTGAAAAAGTTCCACTGTGGCTTTAAAACTGAAAGTAGGCTTGCAAAAAGGCTATTTAGATAATCAACTGTTTGAAAGAAAGTTTGTGTGCAATAATTAATCGATGTTAAAATCAATAGTGCCATGCATGTATGGTGTTGTGTACAGGTAGTGTCACCCCATGATGGCATCATTATCAAACAAACTGCTTTAAGCTGTTTATGTTGATTTTGGGTTAAGAGTATTAGAACACAGACTTTGTTTTAATGCTCCATGCAAAATGCTTCCAGAAACTACAAAACATGTGTTTGTGTATCTCTGTTAAATTGGCTGTTGCTTGGTAGTTAACTTTGTGGTTCATGGTTTAATCCCAGCTCTGATGAGTCCATACCACCAATGTATCCTTAAGCAAGACATTTTGGTTGCTGAAAGGGCTGTAATGTAATGAGTAATGCATGGATTGTAAAACATAGCGTCTGGAAATGCGTAATTCCTGCCTTCAAATTTCCGCTCATTGCCATTATTAGATCTTTCTTTCTTTCTTTTTACATGTGGAGAAACACTTTATACCTTCACATAATCCATTTCAGTCTCTAGAAGCAATTTCATTCACTTTTCAAGGGTTACAGTTATCCAACGAGTGAAGCGTGTGTGGGAAGATTTGGCATCTGTGCTTCACGATCTGTTTCCTAAGCATGCAGCGTAGGATGACGAAATGCACTCTTTCTAAACTTGTACATTTTATTTAGGTTCAGAATTTATTTTAGGAATTGCATTCACCACTGTAATGGAATGAGCTTTTAGATAGCATTGCAAACAGTTCAAATAAGAGATACTTGTGGTACCCAGGTGCACATGAGCTCCATCGAATCTATTGGCTGGTTTCTATTTAAAGCAAAATGAGGTGATTATGGAGAGAAAAGTCGTATAGTAAGACACAGGCTGGAGGAGGAAAAGGAGATAATGCTACTGAAAAGGTAAGGGAAGGTTAAGGAGGGGGTTTGCAGCATTGGAGGCCATCGCTCAATGACAACACATAATGAACCATGTGGAGGTCTGGTTTTAAGTAGCGTAATATACACTGACATGTCATCTATTACACACATTTCTCTAATAATGTTATTTTCTCAAGCTGTGGTGTAATGTGAGGATGTCATCTACTTCCAACAATGAGTGGCACTATTTAAGACACTGTTCAAACATAGGGGTCTGTAACATTACAGTTTTCTGATAATGTACCTATGGAGGTAATTCGTCTGAGAGTTTATACTTCACTGTGATTGGTTAAAGCTACCTGTCACTCAGATCATGACAAAGACTAAGCGATAGACGGAGTGGATGACGTGTTCAAGTCAGCATTAAATAGAAAAGTCCTGAATTACGATCCAAATCTTATGATATTGTTTTGTTGTTAAAGATCCCATACTACACAAAATACATTCTTGTGATCTTAAAGCCTTTTTGTTGACTTATCAAAAACATACCTGGAGTTATGTTTTGTTTCCTTCACACATGTTTGAGTAACCCTTTATTATTAGTCTGTTTATGTCTTCAAAGGTCAAAATGCTCTGTTCCACATTGTGATGGAGTGTAGCAGTAGTTTTCAGTTAACAGCTACCATTTACCTGTAGTTCTGTAGAGATTGGCAAGTCTAGGGCTGAAATAATCAAAATCTCTCTGTTGAAGGTGGAGCACTTCCTGTATTACCACATGACATCACATGACATCTATGAAACAGTGTTTTCAGTTTCAGAAAAAAGAGAAGCCTAAATATGCAGGGTTTTGTGTGTTAAACATGTATGAATGAAACGGTACACAACTCCAGGTATGTTTTTGATAAGGAAATAATATGAGGACAATACAGACCAAAAAATAGCGTAATATGGGCCTTTGAATAGAAAAGTCCTGAATTAAGATCTAGATCTTATGGTATTGTTTTGTTGTTAATTGCAGTGGGTAGCTTGAATCTTTTCTGCATCTATGTTCCTTCGTTGTGTCAAAAACATAGAAAGACCCTCATACTGTATTTGGGTGACAAGTTATGTTGTGTTCTTAGGCAAGACACCTCTCCCATCTTACTTTGTATGAAAGTGGTGTGTAAATGAGTGATTGGTCGATGGTGCAGATTGGCAGCCTCACGTCCATCACACTACCCCAGGGCAACTGTGGCTACAGTAAAAGCTTACCACCATCAAGTATGGAGTGAATAAATTATGACAGTACAATTATTATTATTATATTCATTCACTTTCACAATATTCACACCGGGATACTCACTGAGACCACATTCCTGTAACAATAAACAAACCCATAGCCTTTTGGATGACTGGCAGGTTATAACTATTTAATTTGACTTTATTCTCTCAATGTTCTTTGCATGGTGCCTAGAAACTAGGATGGCATTTGGTTGTTTAATCAATTAATCAGTCGAAGGAGTCTTAATTGGCCAACTCATTATTTTAGTGAGATTATAAGGATTTATATGGACCAGAGCAAAATGGAGAATCTTTGGATTGGGGTTTGGGAGTGGATTGTGAGTTGCCATTTTCACAGAAGTAGTTTTCTTTATACATATTTGTAATTCCATCAACTTTTGTGATCTTGTTAGTGAAGTTTTGGTCAGATTCACGGTCTGATCTGAGAGGTTATAGCCCTAAAATAAGTTGGGGTTAGTTCTTGCCTGTTGTTTGGGAACCTTTGATTTACAGAATACAAAACTAAAGCTATGATAAAGCACTTTCTCTCTGGCAACTTTGCTTTAAGGGATTTTAGCATGACTTATAAGCTATCTTCACTGTTACTGTTTTTGCAAAACGCCTGACTGTCATAGATAAAATAATTCTATTTCATTGTGGCATCATGTACCAAAAATGCTAAACAATCATTGCGTAACTGGACAGTTCGTGTTTTGTCAGATGCTGATGCTCTGAGCTGCTTGCATTGTGTGGGTTGTTCCTGGACGTACTGTACTTGTGCCTAATGTAGCTGCACATTGATCTGCAGACACTCTGTTATGTGAGGGATCTGATCTACCTTCAGTGTATAAACAACAAAGAAAAAAATAATTAGACTTATCAAAACAAACCAATCATAAAATCCATTAAATCAAAAAGCAAAACGATAAAAAAAATTACTAATTTATATTGAAACCAGAATTTAAATTACATTAAATTACTTGTTTAAGCCACGAGTTCACTGTGTAGGGCCTGTACATCAATGCATATTATCTTCGTTAGAATTAGTTTTATTTTGTCAGAGCTTTGGAGTATGTAGCGTTTTCCTGTGGGAACATTACAGAGCTACAAATAGTGTAGTATAAGACTGAAAAATGACATTTGGGACTGTAGTACAAAAAAGCTAGAAAGTCCATGGAAGTGGTCAGGTTGCTTGCTCCAGAAGGGCTTTTAAAACATACTGTATATACTGTATATTTGTGTGTGTGTGTTTACGATATATTTATACTGCCCGTCTCATGTCTTTCCTGTGCTGCCAGTGCATTTGTAGATGGCTGCTCTGATATTGAGACAAATTGCAGACAGACTGTCAGATGACCTCATCACACAGAAGAAGATATACTATTGCGATTAAGATCAGTAGATACACTTTCAAAGTCTCTCGACCTTATTTAATTACAAAACCATTTTGTCCAGTTGTGGTTTGTAGTGCTTTGGAGTCTGGCTTTGTAAATGTGTTCAAGATCCATGAAGTTGAAAGTAAAATTGACCCTACTAGTTTGCCTGGAAAACTCTACAAAGACAAATAGACGGGAATCATATTCTGTCTCCACTATTTCAGATGACTGACCCATTTAAGAAACAAAATGTCCATTCATGACAAACATGGTGTCTTACGAGTACAACAATAAGAAAAACACACATGGCGCACTTAGAAATAGCTCTGGTCTCTACAGAATCAACAAGCAAAGCACTAAACTGTAAATCTGAGCTAAATGAAGTTATATAAGTAGTTCTGAATCATGAGGATATTCAAGAGGAGATGCCTCTGCATTTTCCAGAGAGAGACTTCAAATATGCTGCTGCGATTGGACTGTTCAAAATAGTTGTCTGATACGCTCTATGGGCTGCACGGCTCTTATATGCGAACAGAAAGTAGGAGGAACTGCCTCACCAGACAAGAAGATACTATAGCCCTCTATAATCTTATAGGCACTGTTATTATAATATCCACAGATGTCGTAACACAAACCTGTTCCAAAAATATGACATGTATCCAGAATTAATCCCATAAAAAACACCACCCCATAATAGACATATTTTATCCAATCCTCTATGCTGTAACTTTGCACATGCTTGTTTTTTTGTTTGTTTGTTTGTTTTTTTACTATTTTTTTTTTTTTTTTTTTACTATTTTTTACTATTTTTTCCATTCTCAATAACTTAAACTCTAGCTACAGACTAACTGATATAAAATGCCAGTAGCTATGAGACATGCTTGCCTGATTAAATTCACACTTGGATAAAAATAGGCTGGCACTAGAACATGTGTGATTCATGTGTGCGTAAAGGTGCCATCCAAGACTTCTTAATAGTACGTGTAGGATTATTTCTGGAGCATGGCTGTGAGGACACCCTTAATCAAAATCCCTTTCATCCTTCATTGGGCTGTGGAGGTTCTGTGACTTCCTGTTAAAGCAGGAAGTGGTCGTTGCTGACAAAGTAGAGCTGCCATGAGATGCATTTAAACCACAAAGGCCTGAGTTATATAAGGCCTGATGCTGAGTGGTCGTTACAACTTTTCCACACAACCATAAAGCGCCATGCTCCTTGAGGGATACACTTTCCTAGCACTGGACAGACACATGACACAACAGTTTATTTCACTTTTATGAGCTGAACCAGAAATTAAAGTAAACTAATTTAAGCATTGTTATTTTGTACTACTTTAAGTCAGGCAGAAACCAAAGTAGTGAATGAAATGTACCTTTATGAATACAATATTGTACAAGGGTTTCCAACTACAGGGTCGAGGCCCAAAATCAAATCACGGGCCATCCAGTACTCGGCCCAAGAGGGAAATATCTTTAAAAATGTGTTTTATTTCAGTTTTATTTACTATATTTAATTCCATGGTGTAAATTAACAGATAAGACCATTTTTATTAAACTAAGGTTGAGGGCTGAATGTATTTTGCACCATTGTTGTATTTTTTATTCTTTGTTCCTTGCTACTTGCAAAAACAATTCGGGGACTATTACTAAACCATATGTTGTTTCATCAGAATATAGAATTGTGTTATTTTAATTGCAACCCAATTATTTGTACACAAATAGAAAAATATGAAAGGTATAATGAATTCTAAATAAGTAGCAGAAATAGCAAGAGACTGATGTAAAATAAGGCATAATTGTATAAATATATACTGTATGAACAAGTAAAAATAAAATATAGAAATTTAGTAATAAACATATATCTCAGCTTTATGTTTTCATATACAGAAAATGTCCCCAAGGAATATTGAATGAATAAACTAGCATGGCATCACCACATTTCACATTGTTACAGAATCTTGCAGAGCTAAAAATACTGCAGGTTTCACATTTGGTGGCTGCTTCTGGCCGAACTGTTGTCTGCCACAATGACAGTGATTTGCATTCTCGTTCTCAGCTGACTCCAGTCTTCACATTTGACTTTTTCTCTTCTTTCTCACCACACATTTGAAATTTGAAGTAAATTTAATATGTACTTTTAATCAATGGAAAAATACATTATTACCCTTATGAGTGGTGGTTGTCCAACAGAGTGTATCTATCCTCATCAGTTCAAATTTGAATTAATCTCCGAGATGAGAGCAGACAGTGCCAGGGCGTTATGCCGGCAACCTGCTCATTATAATCCATTATGTCATCACACCAACCTGCTGACCGCCTGCACTGTGTAATGAACTTTTACATTTGGTTTCATAACATTATGTTTGTGGTATTTTTGCTGACCTTTAAACTAGCTGTAGGGTTGATAAAATTGTGTTTGTATATTTGGAACTATCAATAATGTAGTAAAAAAAATTGTACTAAATTTGCTCCATATGTTTAAAAAGTAGGATTGCATATTGTAAACAACTCCAGGAATATCAACATTTGAGATAATTCCAAAATCTAAATTGATAAACTAATACAAGAATCTTATGAATCATCATTATAGAGGCCTAAACAGGTAAAAAAATTTCTTTCTATTTTCCATAAAACGACAGGATATTTTATCCTTCGCAGAGGACATTTTATGCCTTTGAGATTTGATAATTGTACCAAAATGCAATTTCAGTTAAATTGTGATATATTGTATAACTAGTTGCACTGTAAGAACTTGCTTTGACTTGATATATTCAGTGTATGATATTTGGTTTTGAATCTTTAATTGCTATGTCAACAGTGGTATTTATTCATCACTCTGCAGAAACCTTACATGGCCAGCCAAAACCACATGGTTTGACAAAACTTTACAAAAACGAGTGTATCTGGAGCTGTATCCTGTCTCCCTGATTTCAGAGGGTATGATTGACAGGCGGCTTAACCAATCACAAAGACGCATGCACCGTTCGCTTCAAAAACAAACATGGTTGCTTACACGTAAAAAAGGAGAAAAAGCACAGAGTACTGAAAAAAAGCATGGATTTTAGAGAATCAACAATCAAAGCACCAAACTATTCTAAGGTAAAAGAAGTGATATATTTTGTTCTCAATGAAACAAGAATTTTGGAGAGGAGATTGCACATTTGAGAGACGTGCTACTAATTAGCAGCTGTGGTTGGATGGTCTTGAGTTTGGACAGAGGTTTTTAACACTCTGTTGTCCAAACCCTTCTGGATCTGATCAGAATGTAGAAGAGACTGGCTGGTCAGGCTACAGAAACCCATGGACATACACTGAAAAATCCCCTGAATTTGATATTTGATTGCCATTCCGCATGAGCTGTGATTTAGACACTATGTATATTATGTTTGCTTCTAAATTCTCACACTTATTAGTCTATGATTATGCTCTGCCATGAATGATCACAGCTATCTATTCATGTAATAATCCAGATATTGTCAGGTTTCAAACTGAAGGAGGACCCAAAATGCAGGACTGCTCTTTAATTCTTAATTAATTCTTCTTTAATATAACATGAAGACTGACCAAAAGTAAACCCAAACACAAAACTCCAAAGTGGTATCTTACAGGACATGACAAAGGACCAACAAAGGGCAGAGGAGAACACAGGGTATACGAACCATCTCAAAAATTAGAATATCAGAGAGAAAGAGAGAGATTATTGATTATGGCTTACAGATAATGCACATACAGAGGAACGAGACACAAGTGAGACACATTTGGGCGGGGCAAACAATCAGTACAACAGAAAGTAAAACACATACATGGCTACAGAAATTACAAAATAAAATGATTTAGGCTAATAAAATAACACCATGACAGATATCCCTGAACATTAACTGTATCATACACTTTTGTTTAATCACACAGCACACATACATAAAACCATATTTATTTGTACAAAAACACACATACAGTAGACCTTAACACTAACTCACTGCTTTAGTACAAGTCTTAGAGGCCCCTCCAGCAGACATGAGGTGCCTGTAATTCCCATGATGAGCTGCTTTGGCCCACATCTCCCACACATCTCAGCACTTCCTATAAACGCCGCTCAGCTAATCGATCACCAGTATTTACGACGCATCTTCTGCAGCGCCATTCACATTTTTACAGTGGAGACAGCAGGAATGGAGACCCCGATACTGTAGCCATTGACACCCTGTATAAACAGTTTGGGTGGAGTGTTTTCTCTCCTTTGGCAGGCTTGTAGTGATGTGTGGGCTGGGAAAGATGACATCACTGCTTCTAGGTGTAGGATTTTAGTGCTATTGAAGAAAGACAAGTCTGTATAGGTAAATAATTTGCTATGAGGGAATGTATTAAACACATATTTCACTTTTCTCACCCTGGTGTGGTCCCATCTGTTGGACGTCTTGTCCTGATGTAGACTTTGTTTGGACTTGGTTTGGCTCTGTTGTAGTCCTGGTTTCATGGTTTCTTGGTCTAGTTACCAGTTTAAGTTTAAGTCACCACTAAGTCACCATTTTAATTTGGCCTTTGTGCAAGTATGAACGCACCATCCATAATTCAAATTCAATTTCTATTTTCTTATGTGATTCAATATCAATCATACCCATAGAAGGTTCAATCCGTTTTTGTTGAAATTGTGTTATTCACAGTTTGTTGTCCCTGAACACCTTCTGTACACTTTTTTATGAAGTTTTGTAAGGTTTGGCAAATTTTAGTTTCCCAGAGTCCATTGTGCTCCATGAGTAGTCAGAACTTTAAATCTCAACAGAAGCTTATTTAACAGCACAAATCATCTCACCTGTTGTAGTTCCAACTAAGTCAGTTCCTTCTGGTCAGATTGTGTTGAAATAAAGCTCAGATTAAAGTCTAACAATGCCTCAGAGAGAGCAGTGCCTACAGTTACACTTACACCTCCAGGGAATGTTGATGACATCAGCTGCAATATATCCATATCATTTCAATCACCCAAACTCTCATAATTCTGTGATGATGAATATCGATTAGTATCTGGGCATGCATTTCTTGACAAGCTCCCAGGAGTACATATGTATTCTTTTAAAGGAATACAGGGCCTTGAGACTGTGACCGGTGACCCTGAATAAACAGCTGGGTTAGTGTTTCTCTCCTTTGGCAGGCTCGTAGAGATGATGTGTGGGCTGGTGAAGATGACATCACTTCAGCCCCACGAGTTTCATATTGGTTTTGGTGACTCATGGTGTCGACTGGCTGTCAAAGGATCCTGCGTGGTAACAATTAGGGAGGAGTGGGTGTCAGACCGCAGGGATGAGCTCGGGGATAGTTATAGAGGAGAATTCTGGGAAAGCGGTGCAAAGAGGAGCGGTGACAGCAAGGGTTTTTGTGAAGTACTATCAAGGCTGTGGCACTGTGCAACCCCATCAACCTCGGAATAATTTGGGCCATTTTCAGACCATTTTGCTTTTTCACTGTCATTTGTGTAAAAACAGGACTGCTGTTTGACCGGAGTGGCAAAGGATTTCTGAAGAAGTATAGGTACTTATAGGTGATATGGCCACTGTGTATAACCACTGATGGCTATGTCATTTTCTCAGATGGGAGCTACACATCATGTACGTATCTTCAATGTAAATGGATTCTTGAGATGTAAATGTAATATTGGCTAATGCAATCCCTACACTGGTATTGGTTGATATCGGATATTGGTGGATACTTTAAAACATAGTATCGATACCGGTATCAGAATTGAAAAACCTGGATGAGGGAATCCCTAGTTTTGAGAGGCAGAACAAGCTCCCATATCATTCAGAACAGAATTTAGACTTTTGTAACTGATTGGAACAATAGCCTATTTTTATAAACAATATGATATGATAATGGATGTAGCGTACCAGTTGCCAGCTTATCCAATTATCAAACCTGTATTCTTTGAAAGAGTCTGACATTTGGAGACTCTTGTTGACTTATCCAAAGCCTCTATTTGAAAATTACACTAACAGAATTTACAAAGTTAGGACACCCAGATATCTCACTGAAATCTGACTGATAACAGTAATATTACTTCTCTTTTCATTTTGGGACACTGTGAGCCTAAAACACTGTGTTTTGACACTGGCAGCCTTTTCAGTTATTTCAGAGTTAATGCTGATACTATGCAGTCACGCTGAGGGGGGCTCTACATGCATTCCTATGATCGAATAGTCAAGAGTTACCATGGTCACTATGCACACATTAGAAAACCAAATACTGCCAAAAAGGTTTAACATAGTCTGAAATCCTAAGAAAAAATACAAAATGAATTTAAACAGCACATTTTCAGGAGCCTGTGATCAATACAAGTGTTCATGGTTCTGTTTAGGCATTTGATTTTCAACAAAAAGGTGAGAGCGACTGACTGAAAAACAGTTGGCTAATGCTAGCTATCTTGTGAATGTTATGTTATTTGAGAGGGACTTGTTTAACGGTGTAAAATCAGCTCACCTGTCGTACCAACAAAGTAAAGGCTTTATGGTTAGATGGTGTTAAATCAAAGCTCAGATTAAAGTCTAACTTGAGTTACAGAGCTTTAGACAAAGCATTGCCTACAGTTAGCATCACACCTTTGGGGAATGTTGATGACACCAGCTGCAAAGTATTAATAATGCCTTTTGGTACTTTTGTAAATGAAAGAATAGTTCAATTATCAATTTGACTATAACAGACAATCTAATGTTACACAATATTAATTACTATAATTCCTGTACCACACCCTCTCCAACAAAATACTTCAAGTGGCCCGGTGCTTGCAAAGTAGTTTATAGTAATAAAACACACGGTCCTCTAATACCAAACACCTTTATTGACACGTATTTAGGATTTTCAAAAGCATCTGCGAGGTGTGACATTTCTGTCCACTTTGTGTCGGTGAAACAAAATGAAAAGGCTTGAATCGATAAAGAGGAAGGATGTGAATAGACGTGTTATTGGGTTTGTAAAAGAACAACAGTGCCACATTTGCCGTCATTGTTCAAAGGACAGATGATGGGGTGGTACAGGGAGAGAGAAGAGGGGAGCGAGGGAGAGTGAAAGAAAGCGAGAGGCTGGACACAGAGATAGTGTGAGAAAGCGCAAGAATGGGGAGAGATGGTGTGAAAGAGAGAGAGGGAGAGAGACAGAGAGAAGATGGGGTGGTGAGATAAAGAGAGACAGTTTGTACAGAAAGGGGGAGAGTGAGGAGGGAGAGAGAGATAAAGAAAGAAAGTCAGTACAGAAAGAAACAGAGAGAGAGAGAGAGAAAGAAAGCAAGTCAGTACAAAAAGGGAGAGAGAGAGGGAGAGGAGGGAAAGAGAGAGATAAACAAAGAAAGGCTGTACAGAAAAGTAGAGAGAGGCTGGACACAGAGATAGTGAGAGAAAGCGCAAGAATGGGGAGAGATGGTGTGAAAGAGAGAAGGAGAGAGACAGAGAGAAGATGGGGTGGTGAGATAAAGAGAGACAGTTTGTACAGAAAGGGGGAGAGAGAGGAGGGAGAGAGAGATAAAGAAAGAAAGTCAGTACAGAAAGAAACAGAGAGAGAAAGAAAGAAAGCAAGTCAGTACAAAAAGGGAGAGAGAGAGGGAGAGGAGGGAAAGAGAGAGATAAACAAAGAAAGGCTGTACAGAAAAGGAGAGAGAGGCTGGACACAGAGATAGTGAGAGAAAGTGCAAGAATGGGGAGAGATGGTGTGAAAGAGAGAGGGAGAGAGATAGAGAGAAGATGGGGTGGTGAGATAAAGAGAGACAGTTTGTACAGAAAGGGGGAGAGTGAGGAGGGAGAGAGAGATAAAGAAAGAAAGTCAGTACAGAAAGAAACAGAGAGAGAGAGAGAAAGAAAGCAAGTCAGTACAAAAAGGGAGAGAGAGAGGGAGAGGAGGGAAAGAGAGAGATAAACAAAGAAAGGCTGTACAGAAAAGGAGAGAGAGGCTGGAGGCAGAGAGAGAGATAAAGAAATAATGCCAGTAAGGGAGAAAGAGAGAGAGGATAAAGCTGAGGAAAAAAAAGAGAAAATCAGTACAGAAAGAGAGAGGAGGGGGAGACAGAGGAAAGAAAGTGTGAGAGGATGAGAGAGAGGCAGATAGAGATAGAGAGTGTGTGTGTTTGAATAGATTTAGACTCGTTCTTGTGTGGGCTCTATCCAAAAGTGCTTTGTCCAGACGGCCTGCCTGCCTCCCGCTGTGCAAATCAAATCAAATATATTTTTATTGTTATTTTTCACAGTTTTTCATTTCACTTCATTTTATGCTGCTCTTAATATTATCAAGTGTGTAGTAATTTTAGTTCATTTGAACAGCTTCCACTGAAAACTTTTAAATAACAGTTTGTTCTCAAACTTGGATATAGGTGTACAGGATTTTAGGGGGGTAATTTTACTCTTAAGAGTGCTCATTTTAATTAATTAACATAACATTTTTTTCTTGTTTTGGTTCTTTAAATAGCTGCTTAGTCCCTGATACTTCCTGGTTAGTGCTATAAGTCAAATGTTTAGTTTAGTTTATTTCTGCTATAGTCTTGTCATGGCCTATTAGTCTTAGTTCATTTTCATTCTCAAAACATTTTCTAATGGAGTATTACTTTTTTTCTTACAAATCTGAGCTCATAAACTAGCTTGGAAATACTGACCACAACAAAAAGTATAGATTGTATAAAGATTGTTTTGTAAGACATATTCAGATATACTTTTTACTATAAAATAATGCATTTCTCTCATGGTATTTTTGCTGTTGGCATTTTTGACATAAATAAATGAACAAATCTCGAGAGAAAAAGCTGAGTACTGCAGTTCTGTAGAACCTGGAACAACACGCAGTAGTTTTGTGTCTGCTCTATCTGGTAAATGGATCCCACTGCTCTTAAGTGCCATTCTCAAGGTCTCAACACAGATGGTTCCAGGTATGGCATTGTTTATCAAAAAGAAATATAAACATACCAAAACACAATGCATGCAATGCTATTTGTCACAGCAAATACTTAAAAGGAATTAATATAGACATTTACACGTAGCATAATCTGTACTTTCTATTTAACAGTCTTGCTTCATTTATTGGCGATCCATGAGTGTCAGAGTGATGAAAATCTAGCACCATTGAAATCATTCAGAATTTTTTTTTTATAACTTTTGACTGGGCAAAAGTCCTAGATCACTTATAAACAGGAAGTTGAATACAAACACATTAGCCCACTCTATAAGATAAGATAAGATAAAATAAGATAATCCTTTATTTGTCCCACAATGGGGAAATTGCAGTGTCACAATGCAAGTTTCAGAAACAGTAGGAAAATAAGAGCATGCATTAAAATCAAGATAAATAATAAGTATTTACAGTCAACTAAAAAACACAACACTGTAAAGCTAAAAGGCACAGGAACGTTGCACAATAAGTGTCTTTGATTCTGAGCAGTGAACAAACAGCAGTTAAAGTGACTCCAGTATAGTAATATATAATATTACTACAATAAAGTGACTCAGATGACTGTGTACAAACTATGTACAACACAACAGAGCTATGTATGGATGGATGGAATTCTTACTGATTAGGTGTTTAATGTGTCTCCCTTTCTAACCAAGTCTTTTTTTTACACACTAGTATAAATGAATACACAATCATTACATTAAAAAAAATACTCCAAAAAGCAAAGGACAGTTATGATTCAGAGCTGGCACTGCTGTTACCTTGAAATCACGTTGCGTTCCCAGTGCTGAAAGCCAAGGTCCTGGTCTCTGGAGGCACAGAAAATACATTTTATTTGGAGTTCACCAAAGAAGTCAAAGGGCAGCCTGTGATTTCTTGAAGTACAATAGTGCTTACACTGGTATTTACTGGTGAGGAGCTCGCCCCAAACACACATATAAGCTCCTACTAAAACCGTACAATTTGTGTGTAATTTCATACAGTGTTGGGAAATTGAGGTTGCGGGTTCAGTCTCATTCCTTTGTGTGATTTGCATTTCACATATTTCTTGTTTAAGCCACCTTGTTTGTTTTGATGCAAATACATTTCTCTGACTGGTTAATTCCCATTGGAACCGAGATAAGAGAAGGTCCCATCTTGTGTACTTTTGGCTGCTGTTGTATTGTAGATTTTCTATACTTTACTCCTTCCTTCTTCCTCTAAGGAAAAGGCACAAGTGATACCAATTTCAATACCCTAACACAAGAATAATTCAGAACAGAATAACATTGTACAAAACAATTGTACTTTCCTTATTATTAGCATGTGGTCTAATACAGGGTTTGATATAGAGCAAAACCTTTCTAAAACTATTCACAACATAACACAACACAACACATTTTTCCTGTTTATCTGTTGCAATACTTGTTCATAAAAGTATCTGGTTTCAGTACTAGATTTAGTATCAAACATAATATCTAAAAAATAATATCTAAGTGCATTGAACTTGCTCAAATTAAGACGATTTAACATGATTTGATTAGATTTCACTTGACAACATACAACTGAGTTTCTAATTTTAAGTACAAAGAGTTGTTTTTTTTTTTTTATCTTCAGTGTAACTAGGTATATTTTCCTATTTCAACTACAAAAAGACTTGTTCCACTGATAGATACTTTTACTTGTCATGTGGAATTTACTCAAATCAGTATAACATGATGTTAACTCAAGTCATTTTAACTTTGCACGATTTTAGTTTTATGTAGTGTAAGGCCAAAAGCTGAGGCAGGATCTAACCACCCACGACCTCAAACAAGATTTCATATCCACCCACCAGCCTATGTACACATCACATTCTATACGCTAACATTTCTGCAGTCTATATTTACCACTTTTATATTGTGCAGGAAGGCATAAGACTTGACCATGAAGAGATTATGTTACATTACAGTGTGATGGGCATGGCCATGTGACTGTTTGCCCACTTACAACGCGCCCGGGGCTGGAGGAGGATGGCATGAATGATTGGGCACCATAGCTAAAGGTTAAACCACAGTAACTCCACAATGCCACACACACACACCACTGGTTTGTGACCCCCGACCACATCAAAGCGAGACACGAAAGACTCCGCATGCGACTAGCCGATTCACCCCCTTCACTCACGCGACATGCTAGCCTTACATAACATCCTGCCTATTGCTCGTCCATGCTAATCTCAACTGACATGTTTAAAATGCATTGCTTTTGACCCTGGGAGCTACTAGTACATGCCCAAGGGAGGAAACAATGTAATATATGTGTGATTATGTAAACAGTCAGTAATTACGCCTTCCAACAGTACATCATTCAAAAGACTCAAGGTTGATTGACTGTAAAACTGCATGTTGGTCCAAGCTTTTATCGCAAAATCAAAACAAAGAATAGCTTGGACTTCAATACATGTTTACAATGTGTCTGGGCTGTATTCTTCTATATGTAAATGTGTTTTGTTGTGGATAAAAAGGAAAGCTTATAAGTATTTGCAAACCTCTTTTGTGGGCTAGTACCAGATAGTGGACGTATTGTCTGTACCTGTCGAGTTATCTCTCTGTAAAATAGGTCTACAATGCCTTCTCTTCAAAGCTATTTCCATACTTCAAATGCTACCACGCAAGTTCAGTTCATGTGGGGTACTACTAGTAGTTTATCTCCAAGAATCAAACTTTAATTCACTCAAAGGTCCTTTATTACACAAAATGGATTATCCTGAGCTTTACGTCATGTTATAATGCTTTGGCTTCTTCAAAAACATACCTGTTTTGTTTCATTCACACATGTTTGAGTAATCCTGGTTTATTAATCTGTTTGTATCTCCAAAGCTCGAAATGCTCTGTTCCACCTCGTGATGCAGCAGTAGTTTTCATGTTAACAGCTACTTTTTAGCTTTAGCTTATTAGAAATTGACAATTCCAGGACTGGGACTATCAAAATGATCCTGGTGAAGGTGCATAGACTTTAAAAACACAGTAGAGCATTTCCTGTATTACCACATGACATGACAAGGTGGAACAGAATGTTTTCAGTTTGAGAGAAGAACACAGCCTAAATATGTTTTGTATGTTTTTGATGAGGAAACAGCATTATAACACAAATAAAAGAAAACAGCATAATATGAACCCTTTAAAGCACAATCACATATATGCCTTTATGTATGGGAACATGTGTATCATAGTAGTGGACATGTCTCTCCCTCCTTTGTACTATGGAAAGTAATAAGTCCGTACAGGAGTCAGCAGCTCCGTGAGAGGCTTATCCAGTCTCATTCATTCTTGTGCCTTCACACTCTCTTGACTGTATTCTCACCTCCTCATGTGTGTGTATGTGCCAGTGTAGAGCCATAGAAGAGCTCTCCGTGGTGCTGAATGAAACACGCTATTCCTGCCTGGGCTCTTGGCTCCCGATGATAAGCAGTCACATCTAGGATTGCTCAAATCACGTTATTTATGGCCAAACAGGCACAGGGGATTGCCTGTGATGCTAAATGTCAGTCATACTTTTGCTGCTAAAGAAAGTGACGGCTTATTTTTAAATGTTTTTCACAACTTGTACTATTGATGCCAAACAGTGATTCCCACAGAGCACAAATTACATGCCAATGCACATGTAAGGGGAGTTTTTATTTTCAAACAGGGGTGCATTTGTCTTGTTAATCACACTAAATGTCACCCACAAAAATAAAATAAGCTAAAGGTGTAGTTCCTGATTGAGGAAAAAATGCTCTGGTCCACCATATGGCATCAAAAGGTGTTTTCTGTTTGAGAGAAGCACTGGTTTATGTGTTAAACATGTGTGAATGAAACAAAACACCACTCCAAGTATGTTTTTGATGTTTTTGAGGAAACAACATTATAACATCGATCAGAAAATAGCAAAAATATGAGCCCTTTAACAACATGAAAAACAGAACTGGTTAATTTTAGATGAGTTTATAAGCATTTTTCACATGTACTAGTCCTTAAATACATGAAAATAATAGTGTAATGCAGTCTCAAATATCTGACTAAACAGTACACTAAGGATTCAGGATAATGCTGCATTCAGATTGCGGCGCCAAGCATCAAGTCTATGGGGATGAACTTGAAATTTGAACTTTCGGCAAAATTTGAACATCTGCAAAGGCATCCAACTAGAAGCTGAGCGCGGCATAAGACAAATAAGATATGCTCATTACTATACAAATTTTTTTTTGCTGGAAGAATAGAAAATAGAATAACATTTACTACAATAATGTATTGTTAGTATACCACAGCTACCAAAACAGTAGCTATAAATTGCACATTACACCATCTGCTGTTATAGGAAGCTAAAAAGACCTGTTCCACACATTCTTTAAATAGGTAAAGAAATAACTAGATACAACAACAATAACAAATCTAGTGTGTATTTCTCAGTATAGCTCTTATAACTCCACTTGCATCTCCATCTTCGTTGTTCAGATATTACTTCTGTTATTTTGGGCTGCTAAGAAGATCAAAGGAATCTCTGAGCAGCCTGAAAATAGCTCCGTCTCCAATAACGATAAGGGGAAAACCACGTGTATCTACAGATTTTATTTGTTTGATCATTTCTGAGACTTTGTAGCATCTTGGCATAATTGTATGAATAATTATGACAGGATACGGCCGAGTTTTTTTGTTTTTTTCATTGTAGTTTCTCATCCTGACAGTGTGCCAGAGGGGACAGGGGCTTTACCATGTTTGGGTTGGTGGAGGAGGCACTTGTTTGCACACAAATCGAGCCTGTGAAGTCTAATATGTTCAAGAAAGAGTTTGAACTGCATGCTGTTGCTTTTTCTGTTTGGTCTTCTTTCTAACTCATGTTTTACCTGTCACAGAAATGTGATATTTTTGTTTTGATTCTTATTTATCTAGATGTAGCTCTGGGAAGTTACACATTATTTTGTTTCTTTTCAAAAGTAATTTTCTATTGATGTAGCATATTTTTAAGCAAAATCACTTCACGCTATTTACTAGTTTAGGCTAGCATAAATTTGTTTGTCAAAGTTAAGTGAAAAAATGGTTGATCTCTAAACACATTTGTAAACATTGATAAGACAGGGTTCATGATACAAGCCAAAGATAGCCCTTGCAGAAGCAAAATAAAGAATGTATTTTGAGAATGTCAAGTTGCCTAATGGGTAATACTGAAGGTATAACAAGGCCTCCTTCTACTTCATGGTAGTTCACCCATTTACTAGAAGGAGATTTTGTTATACTTTTATCATTACAGTACAAGTGAGAATTCCTTTGAGATAACTGAATTAACTTTTATACCTAACATGCTGTATTTCTCTACTTGTCTCACTTCCTATTTTGATGCTTATGCCACCTGCCACTGTCAGGAGAAGGCTATATAATCTAAAACAGATTTTACTCCCGAACTACAGAAATAACATACGTCTGTGAAATGATACTGTCAATTTGTTTAATATGGCATTAGACTGTATACCTTGAGATAACCTGAACAATTCATATCTTGCTCCCTGTTTTGACACTCAAGCGTTTCGGCCAGGAATAGCCTATAATCTAAAGACCCATGAAGTTAAAATTGTCTAGATGCTCTTTACCATTGCGGGATAGTGCCAGTTCCTTTGAGATTCTAACTGCGGCATCACTTATACATGTGACACAGTGTATCGCTCCAGTTGACTTGTAGGATCCATATCTTCCTTCCTGTTTTGATGCTGGTGAGCAGCTGTCAGAACGCATCTTGTCCAGTCAAACATGTTGCCTACTCCGTTTAGAAATACATAGAGGATCAGAAGCTGGATGTCAAAACACGATGTGGAGAAACGGCTTTTATCTTTCCCAGCCTTGGACTAGCGCGATGGGCGATTCAGCTGATCCAAAAATCACTTGCAACCAGGGTTGTAACAGGGCCAGAGAAATAAGCTCATAACCCCACTTTTCAAATAATCAAAATCGCTATCATTTTCTCACAGTATGAAACTCCCAGTAAACTGTTCCTCAGTGAATGGTTTTAGTTCGAAGGTATTGATCTCTGTTGGTGCCTGGTAAATATATTGCAGTGCTGGTTTTGGACATGCTGTTTCCATATTTATTAGAAAGGGAAAGATAAGAATGTGAATGTTTTGAATGGGACTTGTTAGATTTGGGATATTAGTCTAAGATCACTTAGACATTAAGTGATAACTAGATATTTCGTTATAGTCATTGTAATGTATACTGGACAATTGGAATTTAGGTCAGTGGCTGTAATTACCAGCAAGCCCATTTCAGTCAATGTGTATCCCATTCTGCCTAATACGCCTCATCAAACTAGTCCATCAATCTGGGGAAGAGGTTGGTTAAAAACAAATTAATCAATTGATTAAAAACATTCCCAATAAATTAGCTATAGACCATCTGGTTTTAGACTAGAAGTATTGAAATTAGAACTACAGTATACTTTCTTATTCAAAGCAGGTAAACACTTGAAAACATGACTGTATAGGTTGAAAGGATATAGGCTATGCCCAAAAGACCAAAGGTGATGGAAAACATACTCTTGGGAATGTTTACTTCCCATACACACATCACATGTGTGGGTGCATGTGGATACATGTCCTGTTAGAAAAATAACATGTTTTTGTATGACGTACCTCCTTATCATTCTGTATACATGTATGTTATTTTTATTTTTATAACACTGTGAAACTTATATTTTAGTTATAATACATCTCCGTCCTTTGTCTGAACTAAAATTGTGTAACTTTTCTGGTGGAGGGTCCTCAGACTTTTTCTTCATAGAAATGTTATTGAAATGGAATAGAATAAATGCAAGATACAAGTTAAATGGAATATTGTAAAAAGTAACGTGGTATTCCTTTAAGACAAATATGTGGAATATTCGATTGTATGTTTTGAATCTTATAGGCACATGGTAATGCATATATTGAATGAAAGAACACCGCAGTCTTGTTTTTCCATTCTGTATGTGTGGACAGAGTTGTGGGTCAGCAAAACTTCGACCTGTAACCTGGTCCATTTTGTGAACAATACTGTTGCTCGGACTAAAGGTAATGTTAACAACTGATGCAGGCCACAAAATGAGAGTTTTATATCTAAAACACAATGAAGGTTTAGTAACCAGTGAAAGAAAAAGGTTTAAAATGTTGTGTAGAGTAATAAATTGTAACAATTTTAAATAAAGTTATATATATTGGGAAATATCTTCTGTTATGTTTTGTTTTTTTCTCCTGATTGTGCTTTTAGGTTAGAAAATGAATGGGTATCAGCAAGGAAAACAGTAAAAAGCTGTCAGACCTTCAACAAGGCTTTGACCCTGTCTCTCAATGTAAAAGTTGAGTGCAGAGACTTTAATCGAGGCATCTTATAGGTAAATATTTCACAGTAGCATAACATTTTCCAAAACCTATAGCCTTGGAAGAAGTAACATATATTTCCCTTTCTAACATGAAAACCCATATTATTCAATTATTCTTCAAAAACATTACATGCAAATATTAAAGGTCCTATGCAAAATGAGGATGATGATTAATGAGGACACAACATTATAAAATAGATGAGAAAATAAAAACAATAGCCACTCTGTACAGGATGGTGCTTCCTGTTTTGCCTTATGGAACCAGCCAAGGTCATTGAAAACGTTGTCATGATTTATAAATAAAATGAACCATTCAAAGTAAAAGCATTTTTCCCAGAATTTTTTTCTAACACATATTATTATTTTTTCTATTTCCACTTTACCAAAAAAAACAAGCGACTGCAGCTGTGGCCGACATGTGAATTCAAGTTTTGACATAAAACAATAAACGTGAATAACCACAGACATTTAAGAGAACAGCATAATGTTCAAATAATTTTTGTTTTATTTTTTCATAATGCAAAGGGTGCTTTAGTGCTGCTGGTGGTCCTGGTAGTAGCGCTGGACCACCCTCCTCTGCTCGTTCACTGCTCCTTTTGGGTGGCTGGGTGGCTGTGGTCTTTTACTTCCACAACTCACCTTCAGGAGACGTATCTGCTCTTGTGCTGTGGAGAGCTGAGAAGACAGCTCCTGCACTTTTCTAGGCAGTTTCTCACTGTGTTGATGGGTTACATCTTCACCTACTCCAGAACCAGTGGTCTGAGAACCAGTGGATTGAGAATCTGTGCAGGCCTCTGGATCTGACCTGATTGTGTTTGCCCTCTCAGCAATTATATTGTTCTTTGCTTTAAGTTCTTCCCTCAAATTTTCAAGCACTTTACTGGTGCCACACAGTTCTTGTTTGAGTTCGACAATTCGACAACCCGAAGTGTTGTAGAGATGTCGGATCTCCTTATATGCGTTCACTTGGGTCTCCAGCTCTTTATCTTTTTTTTGAAGAGAAGCTTTGAGTTGTTGAATCTCCAAAGCATCAGTCTTATTCCTGACTTTTCTGGAATTTGTGAGCTCTTGTTTCAGCTTCATATTTTCCTGTACCTTTGTGTTGTACAAGTACTGGATCTCCTTGTGCAAATTAATTTGTTCTTGCAGTTGCTTGTCTTTACTCCGGAGAGAATGATTGAGTTTTCTCAACTGCAAATCTTTTTCTTGGACAATACTCTCCTGAGACCTAAGCTTGAGGTCCAAACAATTGCTTATTTGGACCTGGACTGCAAGCTCGGCCCTTGCTTGCGCCAACTCCTCACGGAGTGCCCTGACCAGAGTGCTCTCCTCCAGGTGTTGAAGGTCCTGGACTGGGGGTGCAACGTCCTGAACCAGCTCCTCGACCGGGGCTGCAGGGTCCTCTGGGTTTGAGGGCTCCTGGACCGGGGGTGCAAGGTCCTGGAGAGGCTCCTGGACCGGGGGTACAGGGTCCTCTAGGTTTGAGGGCTCTTGGACCGGGGGTACAGGGTCCTGGAGAGGCTCCTGGACCGGGGGTACAGGGTCCTCTAGGTTTGAGGGCTCCTGGATGTTGGGAGACACCATTTGGGTCTCCTGTGGCTCTTGACTGCTCCCTGTTGGTGTGGGGCAGAGCAGAGCCTCCAGGTTGAAGTCCTCATCGTAGAGGTGCGCGTCGTCCTCTAACGTGTAGAGGTACCAGGGCTTGGAAGAGAAAGATGAAGAGCTGTCCATGTTTGCGTGCGTGTTCACCAGTGTGCTGAGAGGTTTTGAGCAAAAACAAGACGTTGCTCTAGAAAAAACCTTTCGTTTCCATGGTGATCAGTAACCAAACATTCTATATCCTGATTATGTACTAGTATGCAAATTAGAAACTAACTTTTCCAAACAAAACATAACATATCATACGATATATGGAAAAAAATACACACATCATACCATGAAACTATATTATATTATTAATATCATTTTGACATCAAATACTAAAAATGCATCATTATCCATGTGTTAGGACAGCATTTAAGATCATCTACATTCATCTGTGTTGAAAATGTATGTACTCTATGTATGTACAGTATGTATAAATATTACTAATACATATGACTAATGTTTTCTATTTATTCTGTTTGTCATTTGTAATGCTATCACTACATTAACAACATTTGAACAGTAGCATAACATTTTCCAAAACCTATAGCCTTGGAAGAAGTAACATATATTTCCCTTTCTAACATGAAAACCCATATTATTCAATTATTCTTCAAAAACATTACATGCAAATATTAAAGGTCCTATGCAAAATGAGGATGATGATTAATGAGGACACAACATTATAAAATAGATGAGAAAATAAAAACAATAGCCACTCTGTACAGGATGGTGCTTCCTGTTTTGCCTTATGGAACCAGCCAAGGTCATTGAAAACGTTGTCATGATTTATAAATAAAATGAACCATTCAAAGTAAAAGCATTTTTCCCAGAATTTTTTTCTAACACATATTATTATTTTTTCTATTTCCACTTTACCAAAAAAAACAAGCGACTGAAGCTGTGGCCGACATGTGAATTCAAGTTTTGACATAAAACAATAAACGTGAATAACCACAGACATTTAAGAGAACAGCATAATGTTCAAATAATTTTTGTTTTATTTTTTCATAATGCAAAGGGTGCTTTAGTGCTGCTGGTGGTCCTGGTAGTAGCGCTGGACCACCCTCCTCTGCTCGTTCACTGCTCCTTTTGGGTGGCTGGGTGGCTGTGGTCTTTTACTTCCACAACTCACCTTCAGGAGACGTATCTGCTCTTGTGCTGTGGAGAGCTGAGAAGACAGCTCCTGCACTTTTCTAGGCAGTTTCTCACTGTGTTGATGGGTTACATCTTCACCTACTCCAGAACCAGTGGTCTGAGAACCAGTGGATTGAGAATCTGTGCAGGCCTCTGGATCTGACCTGATTGTGTTTGCCCTCTCAGCAATTATATTGTTCTTTGCTTTAAGTTCTTCCCTCAAATTTTCAAGCACTTTACTGGTGCCACACAGTTCTTGTTTGAGTTCGACAATTCGACAACCCGAAGTGTTGTAGAGATGTCGGATCTCCTTATATGCGTTCACTTGGGTCTCCAGCTCTTTATCTTTTTTTTGAAGAGAAGCTTTGAGTTGTTGAATCTCCAAAGCATCAGTCTTATTCCTGACTTTTCTGGAATTTGTGAGCTCTTGTTTCAGCTTCATATTTTCCTGTACCTTTGTGTTGTACAAGTACTGGATCTCCTTGTGCAAATTAATTTGTTCTTGCAGTTGCTTGTCTTTACTCCGGAGAGAATGATTGAGTTTTCTCAACTGCAAATCTTTTTCTTGGACAATACTCTCCTGAGACCTAAGCTTGAGGTCCAAACAATTGCTTATTTGGACCTGGACTGCAAGCTCGGCCCTTGCTTGCGCCAACTCCTCACGGAGTGCCCTGACCAGAGTGCTCTCCTCCAGGTGTTGAAGGTCCTGGACTGGGGGTGCAACGTCCTGAACCAGCTCCTCGACCGGGGCTGCAGGGTCCTCTGGGTTTGAGGGCTCCTGGACCGGGGGTGCAAGGTCCTGGAGAGGCTCCTGGACCGGGGGTACAGGGTCCTCTAGGTTTGAGGGCTCTTGGACCGGGGGTACAGGGTCCTGGAGAGGCTCCTGGACCGGGGGTACAGGGTCCTCTAGGTTTGAGGGCTCCTGGATGTTGGGAGACACCATTTGGGTCTCCTGTGGCTCTTGACTGCTCCCTGTTGGTGTGGGGCAGAGCAGAGCCTCCAGGTTGAAGTCCTCATCGTAGAGGTGCGCGTCGTCCTCTAACGTGTAGAGGTACCAGGGCTTGGAAGAGAAAGATGAAGAGCTGTCCATGTTTGCGTGCGTGTTCACCAGTGTGCTGAGAGGTTTTGAGCAAAAACAAGACGTTGCTCTAGAAAAAACCTTTCGTTTCCATGGTGATCAGTAACCAAACATTCTATATCCTGATTATGTACTAGTATGCAAATTAGAAACTAACTTTTCCAAACAAAACATAACATATCATACGATATATGGAAAAAAATACACACATCATACCATGAAACTATATTATATTATTAATATCATTTTGACATCAAATACTAAAAATGCATCATTATCCATGTGTTAGGACAGCATTTAAGATCATCTACATTCATCTGTGTTGAAAATGTATGTACTCTATGTATGTACAGTATGTATAAATATTACTAATACATATGACTAATGTTTTCTATTTATTCTGTTTGTCATTTGTAATGCTATCACTACATTAACAACATTTGAACAGTAGCATAACATTTTCCAAAACCTATAGCCTTGGAAGAAGTAACATATATTTCCCTTTCTAACATGAAAACCCATATTATTCAATTATTCTTCAAAAACATTACATGCAAATATTAAAGGTCCTATGCAAAATGAGGATGATGATTAATGAGGACACAACATTATAAAATAGATGAGAAAATAAAAACAATAGCCACTCTGTACAGGATGGTGCTTCCTGTTTTGCCTTATGGAACCAGCCAAGGTCATTGAAAACGTTGTCATGATTTATAAATAAAATGAACCATTCAAAGTAAAAGCATTTTTCCCAGAATTTTTTTCTAACACATATTATTATTTTTTCTATTTCCACTTTACCAAAAAAAACAAGCGACTGCAGCTGTGGCCGACATGTGAATTCAAGTTTTGACATAAAACAATAAACGTGAATAACCACAGACATTTAAGAGAACAGCATAATGTTCAAATAATTTTTGTTTTATTTTTTCATAATGCAAAGGGTGCTTTAGTGCTGCTGGTGGTCCTGGTAGTAGCGCTGGACCACCCTCCTCTGCTCGTTCACTGCTCCTTTTGGGTGGCTGGGTGGCTGTGGTCTTTTACTTCCACAACTCACCTTCAGGAGACGTATCTGCTCTTGTGCTGTGGAGAGCTGAGAAGACAGCTCCTGCACTTTTCTAGGCAGTTTCTCACTGTGTTGATGGGTTACATCTTCACCTACTCCAGAACCAGTGGTCTGAGAACCAGTGGATTGAGAATCTGTGCAGGCCTCTGGATCTGACCTGATTGTGTTTGCCCTCTCAGCAATTATATTGTTCTTTGCTTTAAGTTCTTCCCTCAAATTTTCAAGCACTTTACTGGTGCCACACAGTTCTTGTTTGAGTTCGACAATTCGACAACCCGAAGTGTTGTAGAGATGTCGGATCTCCTTATATGCGTTCACTTGGGTCTCCAGCTCTTTATCTTTTTTTTGAAGAGAAGCTTTGAGTTGTTGAATCTCCAAAGCATCAGTCTTATTCCTGACTTTTCTGGAATTTGTGAGCTCTTGTTTCAGCTTCATATTTTCCTGTACCTTTGTGTTGTACAAGTACTGGATCTCCTTGTGCAAATTAATTTGTTCTTGCAGTTGCTTGTCTTTACTCCGGAGAGAATGATTGAGTTTTCTCAACTGCAAATCTTTTTCTTGGACAATACTCTCCTGAGACCTAAGCTTGAGGTCCAAACAATTGCTTATTTGGACCTGGACTGCAAGCTCGGCCCTTGCTTGCGCCAACTCCTCACGGAGTGCCCTGACCAGAGTGCTCTCCTCCAGGTGTTGAAGGTCCTGGACTGGGGGTGCAACGTCCTGAACCAGCTCCTCGACCGGGGCTGCAGGGTCCTCTGGGTTTGAGGGCTCCTGGACCGGGGGTGCAAGGTCCTGGAGAGGCTCCTGGACCGGGGGTACAGGGTCCTCTAGGTTTGAGGGCTCTTGGACCGGGGGTACAGGGTCCTGGAGAGGCTCCTGGACCGGGGGTACAGGGTCCTCTAGGTTTGAGGGCTCCTGGATGTTGGGAGACACCATTTGGGTCTCCTGTGGCTCTTGACTGCTCCCTGTTGGTGTGGGGCAGAGCAGAGCCTCCAGGTTGAAGTCCTCATCGTAGAGGTGCGCGTCGTCCTCTAACGTGTAGAGGTACCAGGGCTTGGAAGAGAAAGATGAAGAGCTGTCCATGTTTGCGTGCGTGTTCACCAGTGTGCTGAGAGGTTTTGAGCAAAAACAAGACGTTGCTCTAGAAAAAACCTTTCGTTTCCATGGTGATCAGTAACCAAACATTCTATATCCTGATTATGTACTAGTATGCAAATTAGAAACTAACTTTTCCAAACAAAACATAACATATCATACGATATATGGAAAAAAATACACACATCATACCATGAAACTATATTATATTATTAATATCATTTTGACATCAAATACTAAAAATGCATCATTATCCATGTGTTAGGACAGCATTTAAGATCATCTACATTCATCTGTGTTGAAAATGTATGTACTCTATGTATGTACAGTATGTATAAATATTACTAATACATATGACTAATGTTTTCTATTTATTCTGTTTGTCATTTGTAATGCTATCACTACATTAACAACATTTGAACAGTAGCATAACATTTTCCAAAACCTATAGCCTTGGAAGAAGTAACATATATTTCCCTTTCTAACATGAAAACCCATATTATTCAATTATTCTTCAAAAACATTACATGCAAATATTAAAGGTCCTATGCAAAATGAGGATGATGATTAATGAGGACACAACATTATAAAATAGATGAGAAAATAAAAACAATAGCCACTCTGTACAGGATGGTGCTTCCTGTTTTGCCTTATGGAACCAGCCAAGGTCATTGAAAACGTTGTCATGATTTATAAATAAAATGAACCATTCAAAGTAAAAGCATTTTTCCCAGAATTTTTTTCTAACACATATTATTATTTTTTCTATTTCCACTTTACCAAAAAAAACAAGCGACTGCAGCTGTGGCCGACATGTGAATTCAAGTTTTGACATAAAACAATAAACGTGAATAACCACAGACATTTAAGAGAACAGCATAATGTTCAAATAATTTTTGTTTTATTTTTTCATAATGCAAAGGGTGCTTTAGTGCTGCTGGTGGTCCTGGTAGTAGCGCTGGACCACCCTCCTCTGCTCGTTCACTGCTCCTTTTGGGTGGCTGGGTGGCTGTGGTCTTTTACTTCCACAACTCACCTTCAGGAGACGTATCTGCTCTTGTGCTGTGGAGAGCTGAGAAGACAGCTCCTGCACTTTTCTAGGCAGTTTCTCACTGTGTTGATGGGTTACATCTTCACCTACTCCAGAACCAGTGGTCTGAGAACCAGTGGATTGAGAATCTGTGCAGGCCTCTGGATCTGACCTGATTGTGTTTGCCCTCTCAGCAATTATATTGTTCTTTGCTTTAAGTTCTTCCCTCAAATTTTCAAGCACTTTACTGGTGCCACACAGTTCTTGTTTGAGTTCGACAATTCGACAACCCGAAGTGTTGTAGAGATGTCGGATCTCCTTATATGCGTTCACTTGGGTCTCCAGCTCTTTATCTTTTTTTTGAAGAGAAGCTTTGAGTTGTTGAATCTCCAAAGCATCAGTCTTATTCCTGACTTTTCTGGAATTTGTGAGCTCTTGTTTCAGCTTCATATTTTCCTGTACCTTTGTGTTGTACAAGTACTGGATCTCCTTGTGCAAATTAATTTGTTCTTGCAGTTGCTTGTCTTTACTCCGGAGAGAATGATTGAGTTTTCTCAACTGCAAATCTTTTTCTTGGACAATACTCTCCTGAGACCTAAGCTTGAGGTCCAAACAATTGCTTATTTGGACCTGGACTGCAAGCTCGGCCCTTGCTTGCGCCAACTCCTCACGGAGTGCCCTGACCAGAGTGCTCTCCTCCAGGTGTTGAAGGTCCTGGACTGGGGGTGCAACGTCCTGAACCAGCTCCTCGACCGGGGCTGCAGGGTCCTCTGGGTTTGAGGGCTCCTGGACCGGGGGTGCAAGGTCCTGGAGAGGCTCCTGGACCGGGGGTACAGGGTCCTCTAGGTTTGAGGGCTCTTGGACCGGGGGTACAGGGTCCTGGAGAGGCTCCTGGACCGGGGGTACAGGGTCCTCTAGGTTTGAGGGCTCCTGGATGTTGGGAGACACCATTTGGGTCTCCTGTGGCTCTTGACTGCTCCCTGTTGGTGTGGGGCAGAGCAGAGCCTCCAGGTTGAAGTCCTCATCGTAGAGGTGCGCGTCGTCCTCTAACGTGTAGAGGTACCAGGGCTTGGAAGAGAAAGATGAAGAGCTGTCCATGTTTGCGTGCGTGTTCACCAGTGTGCTGAGAGGTTTTGAGCAAAAACAAGACGTTGCTCTAGAAAAAACCTTTCGTTTCCATGGTGATCAGTAACCAAACATTCTATATCCTGATTATGTACTAGTATGCAAATTAGAAACTAACTTTTCCAAACAAAACATAACATATCATACGATATATGGAAAAAAATACACACATCATACCATGAAACTATATTATATTATTAATATCATTTTGACATCAAATACTAAAAATGCATCATTATCCATGTGTTAGGACAGCATTTAAGATCATCTACATTCATCTGTGTTGAAAATGTATGTACTCTATGTATGTACAGTATGTATAAATATTACTAATACATATGACTAATGTTTTCTATTTATTCTGTTTGTCATTTGTAATGCTATCACTACATTAACAACATTTGAACAGTAGCATAACATTTTCCAAAACCTATAGCCTTGGAAGAAGTAACATATATTTCCCTTTCTAACATGAAAACCCATATTATTCAATTATTCTTCAAAAACATTACATGCAAATATTAAAGGTCCTATGCAAAATGAGGATGATGATTAATGAGGACACAACATTATAAAATAGATGAGAAAATAAAAACAATAGCCACTCTGTACAGGATGGTGCTTCCTGTTTTGCCTTATGGAACCAGCCAAGGTCATTGAAAACGTTGTCATGATTTATAAATAAAATGAACCATTCAAAGTAAAAGCATTTTTCCCAGAATTTTTTTCTAACACATATTATTATTTTTTCTATTTCCACTTTACCAAAAAAAACAAGCGACTGCAGCTGTGGCCGACATGTGAATTCAAGTTTTGACATAAAACAATAAACGTGAATAACCACAGACATTTAAGAGAACAGCATAATGTTCAAATAATTTTTGTTTTATTTTTTCATAATGCAAAGGGTGCTTTAGTGCTGCTGGTGGTCCTGGTAGTAGCGCTGGACCACCCTCCTCTGCTCGTTCACTGCTCCTTTTGGGTGGCTGGGTGGCTGTGGTCTTTTACTTCCACAACTCACCTTCAGGAGACGTATCTGCTCTTGTGCTGTGGAGAGCTGAGAAGACAGCTCCTGCACTTTTCTAGGCAGTTTCTCACTGTGTTGATGGGTTACATCTTCACCTACTCCAGAACCAGTGGTCTGAGAACCAGTGGATTGAGAATCTGTGCAGGCCTCTGGATCTGACCTGATTGTGTTTGCCCTCTCAGCAATTATATTGTTCTTTGCTTTAAGTTCTTCCCTCAAATTTTCAAGCACTTTACTGGTGCCACACAGTTCTTGTTTGAGTTCGACAATTCGACAACCCGAAGTGTTGTAGAGATGTCGGATCTCCTTATATGCGTTCACTTGGGTCTCCAGCTCTTTATCTTTTTTTTGAAGAGAAGCTTTGAGTTGTTGAATCTCCAAAGCATCAGTCTTATTCCTGACTTTTCTGGAATTTGTGAGCTCTTGTTTCAGCTTCATATTTTCCTGTACCTTTGTGTTGTACAAGTACTGGATCTCCTTGTGCAAATTAATTTGTTCTTGCAGTTGCTTGTCTTTACTCCGGAGAGAATGATTGAGTTTTCTCAACTGCAAATCTTTTTCTTGGACAATACTCTCCTGAGACCTAAGCTTGAGGTCCAAACAATTGCTTATTTGGACCTGGACTGCAAGCTCGGCCCTTGCTTGCGCCAACTCCTCACGGAGTGCCCTGACCAGAGTGCTCTCCTCCAGGTGTTGAAGGTCCTGGACTGGGGGTGCAACGTCCTGAACCAGCTCCTCGACCGGGGCTGCAGGGTCCTCTGGGTTTGAGGGCTCCTGGACCGGGGGTGCAAGGTCCTGGAGAGGCTCCTGGACCGGGGGTACAGGGTCCTCTAGGTTTGAGGGCTCTTGGACCGGGGGTACAGGGTCCTGGAGAGGCTCCTGGACCGGGGGTACAGGGTCCTCTAGGTTTGAGGGCTCCTGGATGTTGGGAGACACCATTTGGGTCTCCTGTGGCTCTTGACTGCTCCCTGTTGGTGTGGGGCAGAGCAGAGCCTCCAGGTTGAAGTCCTCATCGTAGAGGTGCGCGTCGTCCTCTAACGTGTAGAGGTACCAGGGCTTGGAAGAGAAAGATGAAGAGCTGTCCATGTTTGCGTGCGTGTTCACCAGTGTGCTGAGAGGTTTTGAGCAAAAACAAGACGTTGCTCTAGAAAAAACCTTTCGTTTCCATGGTGATCAGTAACCAAACATTCTATATCCTGATTATGTACTAGTATGCAAATTAGAAACTAACTTTTCCAAACAAAACATAACATATCATACGATATATGGAAAAAAATACACACATCATACCATGAAACTATATTATATTATTAATATCATTTTGACATCAAATACTAAAAATGCATCATTATCCATGTGTTAGGACAGCATTTAAGATCATCTACATTCATCTGTGTTGAAAATGTATGTACTCTATGTATGTACAGTATGTATAAATATTACTAATACATATGACTAATGTTTTCTATTTATTCTGTTTGTCATTTGTAATGCTATCACTACATTAACAACATTTGAACAGTAGCATAACATTTTCCAAAACCTATAGCCTTGGAAGAAGTAACATATATTTCCCTTTCTAACATGAAAACCCATATTATTCAATTATTCTTCAAAAACATTACATGCAAATATTAAAGGTCCTATGCAAAATGAGGATGATGATTAATGAGGACACAACATTATAAAATAGATGAGAAAATAAAAACAATAGCCACTCTGTACAGGATGGTGCTTCCTGTTTTGCCTTATGGAACCAGCCAAGGTCATTGAAAACGTTGTCATGATTTATAAATAAAATGAACCATTCAAAGTAAAAGCATTTTTCCCAGAATTTTTTTCTAACACATATTATTATTTTTTCTATTTCCACTTTACCAAAAAAAACAAGCGACTGCAGCTGTGGCCGACATGTGAATTCAAGTTTTGACATAAAACAATAAACGTGAATAACCACAGACATTTAAGAGAACAGCATAATGTTCAAATAATTTTTGTTTTATTTTTTCATAATGCAAAGGGTGCTTTAGTGCTGCTGGTGGTCCTGGTAGTAGCGCTGGACCACCCTCCTCTGCTCGTTCACTGCTCCTTTTGGGTGGCTGGGTGGCTGTGGTCTTTTACTTCCACAACTCACCTTCAGGAGACGTATCTGCTCTTGTGCTGTGGAGAGCTGAGAAGACAGCTCCTGCACTTTTCTAGGCAGTTTCTCACTGTGTTGATGGGTTACATCTTCACCTACTCCAGAACCAGTGGTCTGAGAACCAGTGGATTGAGAATCTGTGCAGGCCTCTGGATCTGACCTGATTGTGTTTGCCCTCTCAGCAATTATATTGTTCTTTGCTTTAAGTTCTTCCCTCAAATTTTCAAGCACTTTACTGGTGCCACACAGTTCTTGTTTGAGTTCGACAATTCGACAACCCAAAGTGTTGTAGAGATGTCGGATCTCCTTATATGCGTTCACTTGGGTCTCCAGCTCTTTATCTTTTTTTTGAAGAGAAGCTTTGAGTTGTTGAATCTCCAAAGCATCAGTCTTATTCCTGACTTTTCTGGAATTTGTGAGCTCTTGTTTCAGCTTCATATTTTCCTGTACCTTTGTGTTGTACAAGTACTGGATCTCCTTGTGCAAATTAATTTGTTCTTGCAGTTGCTTGTCTTTACTCCGGAGAGAATGATTGAGTTTTCTCAACTGCAAATCTTTTTCTTGGACAATACTCTCCTGAGACCTAAGCTTGAGGTCCAAACAATTGCTTATTTGGACCTGGACTGCAAGCTCGGCCCTTGCTTGCGCCAACTCCTCACGGAGTGCCCTGACCAGAGTGCTCTCCTCCAGGTGTTGAAGGTCCTGGACTGGGGGTGCAACGTCCTGAACCAGCTCCTCGACCGGGGCTGCAGGGTCCTCTGGGTTTGAGGGCTCCTGGACCGGGGGTGCAAGGTCCTGGAGAGGCTCCTGGACCGGGGGTACAGGGTCCTCTAGGTTTGAGGGCTCTTGGACCGGGGGTACAGGGTCCTGGAGAGGCTCCTGGACCGGGGGTACAGGGTCCTCTAGGTTTGAGGGCTCCTGGATGTTGGGAGACACCATTTGGGTCTCCTGTGGCTCTTGACTGCTCCCTGTTGGTGTGGGGCAGAGCAGAGCCTCCAGGTTGAAGTCCTCATCGTAGAGGTGCGCGTCGTCCTCTAACGTGTAGAGGTACCAGGGCTTGGAAGAGAAAGATGAAGAGCTGTCCATGTTTGCGTGCGTGTTCACCAGTGTGCTGAGAGGTTTTGAGCAAAAACAAGACGTTGCTCTAGAAAAAACCTTTCGTTTCCATGGTGATCAGTAACCAAACATTCTATATCCTGATTATGTACTAGTATGCAAATTAGAAACTAACTTTTCCAAACAAAACATAACATATCATACGATATATGGAAAAAAATACACACATCATACCATGAAACTATATTATATTATTAATATCATTTTGACATCAAATACTAAAAATGCATCATTATCCATGTGTTAGGACAGCATTTAAGATCATCTACATTCATCTGTGTTGAAAATGTATGTACTCTATGTATGTACAGTATGTATAAATATTACTAATACATATGACTAATGTTTTCTATTTATTCTGTTTGTCATTTGTAATGCTATCACTACATTAACAACATTTGAACAGTAGCATAACATTTTCCAAAACCTATAGCCTTGGAAGAAGTAACATATATTTCCCTTTCTAACATGAAAACCCATATTATTCAATTATTCTTCAAAAACATTACATGCAAATATTAAAGGTCCTATGCAAAATGAGGATGATGATTAATGAGGACACAACATTATAAAATAGATGAGAAAATAAAAACAATAGCCACTCTGTACAGGATGGTGCTTCCTGTTTTGCCTTATGGAACCAGCCAAGGTCATTGAAAACGTTGTCATGATTTATAAATAAAATGAACCATTCAAAGTAAAAGCATTTTTCCCAGAATTTTTTTCTAACACATATTATTATTTTTTCTATTTCCACTTTACCAAAAAAAACAAGCGACTGCAGCTGTGGCCGACATGTGAATTCAAGTTTTGACATAAAACAATAAACGTGAATAACCACAGACATTTAAGAGAACAGCATAATGTTCAAATAATTTTTGTTTTATTTTTTCATAATGCAAAGGGTGCTTTAGTGCTGCTGGTGGTCCTGGTAGTAGCGCTGGACCACCCTCCTCTGCTCGTTCACTGCTCCTTTTGGGTGGCTGGGTGGCTGTGGTCTTTTACTTCCACAACTCACCTTCAGGAGACGTATCTGCTCTTGTGCTGTGGAGAGCTGAGAAGACAGCTCCTGCACTTTTCTAGGCAGTTTCTCACTGTGTTGATGGGTTACATCTTCACCTACTCCAGAACCAGTGGTCTGAGAACCAGTGGATTGAGAATCTGTGCAGGCCTCTGGATCTGACCTGATTGTGTTTGCCCTCTCAGCAATTATATTGTTCTTTGCTTTAAGTTCTTCCCTCAAATTTTCAAGCACTTTACTGGTGCCACACAGTTCTTGTTTGAGTTCGACAATTCGACAACCCGAAGTGTTGTAGAGATGTCGGATCTCCTTATATGCGTTCACTTGGGTCTCCAGCTCTTTATCTTTTTTTTGAAGAGAAGCTTTGAGTTGTTGAATCTCCAAAGCATCAGTCTTATTCCTGACTTTTCTGGAATTTGTGAGCTCTTGTTTCAGCTTCATATTTTCCTGTACCTTTGTGTTGTACAAGTACTGGATCTCCTTGTGCAAATTAATTTGTTCTTGCAGTTGCTTGTCTTTACTCCGGAGAGAATGATTGAGTTTTCTCAACTGCAAATCTTTTTCTTGGACAATACTCTCCTGAGACCTAAGCTTGAGGTCCAAACAATTGCTTATTTGGACCTGGACTGCAAGCTCGGCCCTTGCTTGCGCCAACTCCTCACGGAGTGCCCTGACCAGAGTGCTCTCCTCCAGGTGTTGAAGGTCCTGGACTGGGGGTGCAACGTCCTGAACCAGCTCCTCGACCGGGGCTGCAGGGTCCTCTGGGTTTGAGGGCTCCTGGACCGGGGGTGCAAGGTCCTGGAGAGGCTCCTGGACCGGGGGTACAGGGTCCTCTAGGTTTGAGGGCTCTTGGACCGGGGGTACAGGGTCCTGGAGAGGCTCCTGGACCGGGGGTACAGGGTCCTCTAGGTTTGAGGGCTCCTGGATGTTGGGAGACACCATTTGGGTCTCCTGTGGCTCTTGACTGCTCCCTGTTGGTGTGGGGCAGAGCAGAGCCTCCAGGTTGAAGTCCTCATCGTAGAGGTGCGCGTCGTCCTCTAACGTGTAGAGGTACCAGGGCTTGGAAGAGAAAGATGAAGAGCTGTCCATGTTTGCGTGCGTGTTCACCAGTGTGCTGAGAGGTTTTGAGCAAAAACAAGACGTTGCTCTAGAAAAAACCTTTCGTTTCCATGGTGATCAGTAACCAAACATTCTATATCCTGATTATGTACTAGTATGCAAATTAGAAACTAACTTTTCCAAACAAAACATAACATATCATACGATATATGGAAAAAAATACACACATCATACCATGAAACTATATTATATTATTAATATCATTTTGACATCAAATACTAAAAATGCATCATTATCCATGTGTTAGGACAGCATTTAAGATCATCTACATTCATCTGTGTTGAAAATGTATGTACTCTATGTATGTACAGTATGTATAAATATTACTAATACATATGACTAATGTTTTCTATTTATTCTGTTTGTCATTTGTAATGCTATCACTACATTAACAACATTTGAACAGTAGCATAACATTTTCCAAAACCTATAGCCTTGGAAGAAGTAACATATATTTCCCTTTCTAACATGAAAACCCATATTATTCAATTATTCTTCAAAAACATTACATGCAAATATTAAAGGTCCTATGCAAAATGAGGATGATGATTAATGAGGACACAACATTATAAAATAGATGAGAAAATAAAAACAATAGCCACTCTGTACAGGATGGTGCTTCCTGTTTTGCCTTATGGAACCAGCCAAGGTCATTGAAAACGTTGTCATGATTTATAAATAAAATGAACCATTCAAAGTAAAAGCATTTTTCCCAGAATTTTTTTCTAACACATATTATTATTTTTTCTATTTCCACTTTACCAAAAAAAACAAGCGACTGAAGCTGTGGCCGACATGTGAATTCAAGTTTTGACATAAAACAATAAACGTGAATAACCACAGACATTTAAGAGAACAGCATAATGTTCAAATAATTTTTGTTTTATTTTTTCATAATGCAAAGGGTGCTTTAGTGCTGCTGGTGGTCCTGGTAGTAGCGCTGGACCACCCTCCTCTGCTCGTTCACTGCTCCTTTTGGGTGGCTGGGTGGCTGTGGTCTTTTACTTCCACAACTCACCTTCAGGAGACGTATCTGCTCTTGTGCTGTGGAGAGCTGAGAAGACAGCTCCTGCACTTTTCTAGGCAGTTTCTCACTGTGTTGATGGGTTACATCTTCACCTACTCCAGAACCAGTGGTCTGAGAACCAGTGGATTGAGAATCTGTGCAGGCCTCTGGATCTGACCTGATTGTGTTTGCCCTCTCAGCAATTATATTGTTCTTTGCTTTAAGTTCTTCCCTCAAATTTTCAAGCACTTTACTGGTGCCACACAGTTCTTGTTTGAGTTCGACAATTCGACAACCCAAAGTGTTGTAGAGATGTCGGATCTCCTTATATGCGTTCACTTGGGTCTCCAGCTCTTTATCTTTTTTTTGAAGAGAAGCTTTGAGTTGTTGAATCTCCAAAGCATCAGTCTTATTCCTGACTTTTCTGGAATTTGTGAGCTCTTGTTTCAGCTTCATATTTTCCTGTACCTTTGTGTTGTACAAGTACTGGATCTCCTTGTGCAAATTAATTTGTTCTTGCAGTTGCTTGTCTTTACTCCGGAGAGAATGATTGAGTTTTCTCAACTGCAAATCTTTTTCTTGGACAATACTCTCCTGAGACCTAAGCTTGAGGTCCAAACAATTGCTTATTTGGACCTGGACTGCAAGCTCGGCCCTTGCTTGCGCCAACTCCTCACGGAGTGCCCTGACCAGAGTGCTCTCCTCCAGGTGTTGAAGGTCCTGGACTGGGGGTGCAACGTCCTGAACCAGCTCCTCGACCGGGGCTGCAGGGTCCTCTGGGTTTGAGGGCTCCTGGACCGGGGGTGCAAGGTCCTGGAGAGGCTCCTGGACCGGGGGTACAGGGTCCTCTAGGTTTGAGGGCTCTTGGACCGGGGGTACAGGGTCCTGGAGAGGCTCCTGGACCGGGGGTACAGGGTCCTCTAGGTTTGAGGGCTCCTGGATGTTGGGAGACACCATTTGGGTCTCCTGTGGCTCTTGACTGCTCCCTGTTGGTGTGGGGCAGAGCAGAGCCTCCAGGTTGAAGTCCTCATCGTAGAGGTGCGCGTCGTCCTCTAACGTGTAGAGGTACCAGGGCTTGGAAGAGAAAGATGAAGAGCTGTCCATGTTTGCGTGCGTGTTCACCAGTGTGCTGAGAGGTTTTGAGCAGAAACAAGACGTTGCTCTAGAAAAAACCTTTCGTTTCCATGGTGATCAGTAACCAAACATTCTATATCCTGATTATGTAATAGTATGCAAATTAGAAACTAACTTTTCCAAACAAAACATAACATATCATACGATATATGGAAAAAAATACACACATCATACCATGAAACTATATTATATTATTAATATCATTTTGACATCAAATACTAAAAATGCATCATTATCCATGTGTTAGGACAGCATTTAAGATCATCTACATTCATCTGTGTTGAAAATGTATGTACTCTATGTATGTACAGTATGTATAAATATTACTAATACATATGACTAATGTTTTCTATTTATTCTGTTTGTCATTTGTAATGCTATCACTACATTAACAACATTTGAATGGCTGACACTGCATTTTGACATCAATGGTGAAGAATGCCAAAGGAGTGTGTATGGGCTTAGTATTTATTTTCAAGTGTACGTAATATTTAGTGTTTGGGGGGAAGTTACACACTCTATACTCAATAAGAGACTGGAATCACTAATCCTGGTGTGTATCACATTTAGTTAAACCACGTTTTGTTTATGAAGCGGCTTGATTCATATGTTTTAGATGATATAAATACAGTAATAAACAGATCATTGATTACATACAAACAGCACATAATGATCTTTTTTTACTAGCCACATTCCCAGAGGCATTTTGGCAATTAGTTTCCATGTGTTTCTGGTTATTTTGGCATGTTTATTTTCAGTCCTCATGTGAGTAGCAATGGTTTGGCCTTCGGGTACAAAACATGCTCTGCTTGTGTGAATACATTTGCTCTGCTTTCTAAAACAGTAGTCAATATAGCATATGTAATGACACAGCATAACCCAAACATATTCACACCTTAGGACATGTAGCATATAAGAACAAGTGTGAACACTCGTATGGATCTGATTTTCTATAGCCTGCAGGAAAATATGTAGGATTTATGATTGATGTTTGTTATTCACTAAATAATGGCCTGGAATTTGGGCTATACTTACGCATTGTTTATGATACAGTATGTTATGTTAGCTTTAGCCTAAGATGTCCATCTCTGTCCACTGCATTAGCCTTGCTTTCTTACTTGTCCGTGTTTAAATATAGTTGTTTTGGGTTATATATGTACGTATGCATGTACATATGGATGTATGTATGCAGTTCTGGCCATATTACAGACAGCTTCCTTTCACCATTGTATTGAATCCAGTTGCTAATGTAAACAAATGTAAACGCCAGAAAACAAGCATTCCCTACCCAAATATTGAATCCAAGATATTAACTGATGCTAATTATAGATACTAACTTGTAATTCTGAAAAAAGCACATAAAAAGGACAAAAATGGACCTTTCCAGAATACTTTTTGATCTTGATCCATAACAGAACTAAGACAATCTGGTGAAACTACTCTTATTCTGCAATGAAAATTACATTCTATTGTCTAAAATAGTCAGGCACCAAACCTTTTCCAAACCTTTTTCTTTAGGATTGATATCAAGTTTGAAATGTTAGTATTGTGACAACTAGTAGAACAGCATTTAAAAAACGTGAAAATGTCATTGTCGTAAGTTATGTATAAAATGATTAGCATACAGGTCAAACATAATGCACTCTAAGAAATATCCTAGCAACTGACATGTAGCTTGCAAGTGTCTGAATCTTTCTACCGTATATGGTTGGCTGAACTAAATGTTCATTACTTTTTTTTTTTAAATTTGGGATTTCAGTGCTTAGATTTTTACCACCGTTGTTCATTATAAGTCTGTGAAAAGCCAGTGAATATTTGTCAGATAGATTCAGTATGCAGTTGACCACCCCAATATCTGTGCTGACTGCCCTTCTTGGCAAAAATGACTAGCCAGCAAATTCTAGCATCAAATACATGTTACAGTATAGCCTATGTTTCGTTCTCTTTAGCCTAAGCCGTCCATCTCTGTCCAGTCCTTTAGCCATGCTTTCTGCCCCTGTCTGCACATATATACCTCTCTCTGTATGCATTATTCACCAGTTGTCAGGGCCCTCACTCCTCACTGCGGATCACACATCATCAGACTCCTCTTTAGTGTGCACCGTGTGTTGTTCGTTGAGTAAATACAGCCAGAAATTACAAAGGTCAGGCTGCAAAAGCTGATTAGACTGGGAGTATTTTGGGTTTGCATTACACCTGGTGAGCTGCTGCTGTGTTCCTGGAAAGACACATGTTGTGCAGTGGATTGTTTGATAGAATTATTTGCACTGTGGTGATTGCAGCTTTGGGAGGGGTGTAATGGAGTAAAACAAGTGTGTTTTGATTATTTAACTTCAATGCTATACACATAGAGACTAGCCGCCATATTTGCACTGCTACAGTTGTGTTAAATAAAAAGTATTCCACAGTCTTCCACAATCTAAGCAAAACACAACTGAAGTAAAATTACCCAAACTACTCAAATTAACCACTGCAGTGAACATCATTCTGTGATATATAACAACAGCTATATAATATACAGGTAAAAATATTGATTCACCATATCAACGATTATAATGTGGTGTTGTCCTGATACTAAAATTAAACTAAACTTGATACAAATTTCAATAGCACAGTGATAATAAACAAACTTAGTACCAAGTTTTGATACTATTTTAGATTATTTATGTATTTATTTTTTACATATTTTGACCTTATCATACAGTAATGCAGATAACCCCTGGTAACATTATATACCAGGGGTGTTATAAATCTAATCTAAACTGTCTATTAATTAGGGATGCACCGATCCAGCTATTACTGTTCCAATACTGATATTATCAATATTATAGTTTATCGATATTATAGTTTTAAGCATCTGCTGATACTCAATATCAACCGATACTGGGGCAGAGACTGAAGATGTAATTTATTTCCTTTAAACACAAACGGTGCACGATAAAAATGATCCAAATGTGTTTTATAACTATTATTTATTATATGAAGTTACAGAACAGCCTTGAAAAATAATGTTTTGTTTAATAAGAAGTTATACTATTAGATGAGCATTCTTTTTCCTACTTTTCCCTCTATCAAACCCTCCAGCCCTTTGATTGCTGTGTCATGTAAAATGATATGTTACCTCACACACCGCAGCTAATCTAAATCCTAATTGAACCTCCCTGCCTTTTCTAATCACAAAGAAGCCTGCTCCTCTGTACAAACGCAGTGCTTACTTCTTATTAGCAACTGCACTTTCCCCAGTGCTTTTAACGTGGATGGAGAAATCTATATGTGCTGCATCCCTGAGTACAAGCCATGATGTATTCACAGTAGTTGTTATACCATATGCAGAGAGCGGCGCATGAGTTACTGTAAAGGCATCAAGGAAAAACAGAATATTGGCTGAGTTCATTTGTGTGGAAGGATGTCTCCGCTGAAGGCACGCTCGGCTGCCACTGGTACTGCTGCTGTGTGCTATTTATAGAAGCCAGGGTCTAGACCAGCTCTGCAGCTCTGAGCACAGTGAGGGAAGAGAGAAAGAGTGTGCGGTGGGTGGTGCGAGCGAGCGAGGTGGTATTCGTCTTTATAGAGATGGTCAGGGATGGCTGTGGGGGGTTGGATATTGAATTTGGAAATCATATGTATTCAGAAAGGTTAATCTACTGTCTGCATAGTAGAGATAGGGATTTGTTGTATTTGGAGTGGTGCTTATCCAAGTCTTGTTTTTGTCTTTGCATAGCAGTGTATTCTGTTCTTTTCAAAATATGTTTTCAGTGCAAGTAAAATGTGAAGCTTGGTGGTTCAAAACTGCTCTCAATATAAACATTAGGGATGAAACGACATCCAGATTTCTCGGTATGATATTCTCACGGTACGATAATTATTGCGATATTTTGTGGAGGCTAACAAAACTGCAAATATGCTACCTTTTCCTCCCAAAATGCCTTGACAAAGAACTAAGATTTAAAAGTGCTTATAACAGTTATTTCTTCATGTAGTTTGCACTGAAATGGAGCAAGGGATCATGGTCTATGTAGTTCCCTCTGTTTTTGTTTTTTTTTCGCTATTGTGATGGTCCATGATATTACTGTGAGACTTTTGACAATACGATATCACGATGTTTCTGTTATTGTTACATCCCCAATAAACTTCATTGGTAGAGTGGTCAAATCCATAGGTCGGCAGTGCAGTTCAAGCTACCACATATGAATGCTGTTGCTGTGTCCTTGGGCAAGACACTTAACCCACCTTGCCTCCAGTGTGCGCGTACACTGGTGTATGAAAGTGTGTATGAATGGGTGAGTGGTTCCTTGATTTAAAGCGCGTTGAGTGTCTCGAAGGTGAAAAAACACTGTATAAAAATGTGACCATTGTGACCGTTATTGCCTGTAGAATGTAGAGTTGTCTGCTTATGCAAAGTAAAATATCACATTAGGACTGTATAAAATTTGTCATTACTTACATTAAACAATTACTACTAAAAATCATAACAAATCTGTATTACTTGCCTAATGTATATAGGTAGGCATTCCTTTCCTCGATCCATTTACCAAGACTTGTGAATGGCAAAAAGACTGTACACAAGTATATTTTGATAGATGTCTTCTTTGATTCAGTTGGTTCTAATCAACACAGGTAATTTTGGGTAAACCTTTGATAATATTTGACTTAAATTACAACTGTCTACAATAATCGAACCCATTCTAATCGCATCTAATATCATTTAATCTAATATAACAACAGTATTGCTATTATTTCTTTTTAAAATTATCTTCTGGATAATGTGTCATGCCTGTGTTCTTAATAAAGATCACATAAATAATAAATAGTAGTGAAGAATTGTACACATAGGCTACATTACTGGTGAACCTGTAGATTGAGTGTATAGGGTTGAGAGAAGCATGTAGCCGATGGGGAGGGGCCAGTGGGACAGCGAGGAGGAGAGAGCCGCAGGCGCTTATAAAACGGCTCCTTTGCAGCAGGTCAGCAGTCCAACAGCTCAATGCATTTGGAAATCCTCATCTCCCATAACCCTGACCCAGCCCCAAAGCAAGGGCCACTGTCACATTTCTATAATAGGCTTGTGCTGTAGTGAAAAAAAAAATGGTGTTATGGGGAAAATGTAATAAATTGCGTGGATATTCTTTTTCACAGTAGGACGAATCACAAATCCCTGGCTTTACTAGTTAAAAATGTACAAATATGCAAACAATGATTTCAATATAGAAACCATATACTGTATTTTGGTATGACTACGAGGACTATAAGGCAATCTGAAGTAATATACCAAATAAAATGTAAACTTAACTGTATTTCATTAATTCTTGCCATTATATTTACAATAACTTAATTTCTATAGAACCCCTGTTTAAATGTGATGGACTGATAATGTGTAATTACTGGACACTTGTTTTTTAAGAGAAGGAAACAGCATTTTTTATAATCCAAATAACAATAAATCCCTGATATATTGTGCACTCAATTTGTATTCTCTGCCCTTTTGAGACTTAATATTGTCTGAAAACCTCCAGTATATTTACTTGAACAGCTCTGAGTGAATGCTATCTGCTCACAGTGTCATGAAGTGTTGCTGGATAAATGGATAATGTTGGATAGCCCTCGCATGCACGCACGCACACACACACACACACACACACACACACACACACACACACACACACCCACACACACACACACACACACACACACACACACACACAGTCCAAGAGGAAGATGGTTTGATGGCGTTGGCCTTAAAATATGTATGAGCAGCCTTGAGATTCTCTAGTGCAAATGCATTTTTCGTCTACTTCTCTTTCTCTCTCTCTCTCTCTCTCTCTCTCTCTCTCTCTCGCTCTCGCTCTCCCTCTCCCCCTCTCTCTCTCTCTTGCACGCCTTGTATCCCGGCAACAGTGCATCCTTAATTGTTGGTTGAGCGAAACCTTGTGAGACACAGAGGTGCAGAAGAGGAGTGTTTCTAGGATGGTTTATTCTCACAAGTGTGCGAGCCAATTCATAAAGTGTGGAAGAAAGTGTGAGATGTATATGATGCAGGGACTTCCTCACAATATGTTCGGACTATGTTTGTGTGAAGAGGGCCCAAAACATGCTGAATGTGGAATAAATGTTTCCATATTTAAACATAAAATATAAAATAGCTACTCAAGGAGTTTTAAAGTTGACCTATTATGCAAATCGGCCTTAAAGAGCTTTTTTAACAGTTTTCCCTCATCATTTGCACACTCTGAGTTATAATTAGCATGTCTGAGTAATCTTACATTTGAAGCTTAAGCTCAGAAAATATCTGTTTCAACCTACCCCGCCCCTTGAATCATAGGTTTTTGATTTCAATTGGATTTCAGCACAAATCTAGCCAAGCTGTTTTGTATAATCCCAGAGCGCAGGCAGTTTGTTGAGTTGCAGTAACCAAGGAAGCAAAATATAAGATTCATGAAGCTCTTATACAAATAATAATAAATTGTGTAATTGTGTGCTCCTGGTTTGGTCTTGTTTGTGTCCAGTTTAGTCCTGATACTGACTTGGTTTGGTCCTGTTCTAGTCCTGGTTTAGTCTTTGTTAAATCCAGATTACATTCTGGGTTTAGGTTAATACCAATTTCAATTTAGTGTGTATGCAATTTAACATACATATATTTTCTTTCACATTTTTATGCAACCCATTATGCATTTGTGTAGTCTACAAATAACAATACCTATTATAGATTTCTTGTAGAATTGCATATTCTTGTATACATTTGTTATATTTTAAAGGTCCTATATTACACAAAAGCTGTGAGCTTTTAGCTTTTTAGCTCATCAAGAACAAACCTGGAGTTACATTTTGTTTCATTCACACATGTTTGAGTAATTCTATATATATATATATATTTTTTTTTTAATTAGTGTTTTTACATCTTCAAAGCTCAAAATGCTCTGTTCCACCTTGTAATTTCATGAAGTGGTAGTGTTCAAGTTAACAGATACTTTTTTTTTTGGCAGTTCCAGGTCTGAAATTATCCAAATGATTTTAGTGAAGGTGTCTGGAGTTTAAAACAAGGGTGGAGCACTTCCTGTATTACCACATGACATCATAAGGTGGAACAGAGCGTTTTTTGTCTGAGAGAAGAACACAGCCTAAATATGTAGGGTTTGTGTGTTAAACATGTGGGAATAAAACAAAACACAACTCAAGCTATGTTTTTGATGAGGTAGCAACATTATAACATATCTCAGAAAATAGTGTAATATGAGCCCTTTCATGTATATGGAATCCACATGGATGTTCTACCATTCTTTTGCCCTTGCTCATGAGTCTTGCTCCGGCCTGCTTCTTGCCCTGGTGTAGAGATAACGTCCTCTGACAAATGGAGCATGGTGGAGCAGCCTCACAGGAGAATGACACGTCTGAACAAAGATCTGTGTGTGTCTGAGGAAGAGGAGGAGGAGGAGGAGAGGTGTGTCCTCACCAGATGATGAAGGCTCCTGTCACTCATGGTTACAGTATACGAGAGGGGATCCGTGAGGCAGGGGGGTGGAGATGGGGAGTTTTATCATTACAGTTATGTCATGATTTTTGTTTCAAGGTGTAATAGTTTGAGTAAAATAGATTAAGCAGGGCTGAGTGATATGACAGAAAATGAAATGAATTTTTTCCATCCTTGTGGTTGATCCCAATTTTCAATATTTTTTTGTTATGCTATTGTGTTTAAAAGAAATAAAGTATATTTTCTGTCTCCGACCAAGTATCGGTTGATATCGGGTATCGGCATATACTTAAAGCCAAAGTGTCATCACTGGTATCAGAACATAAAAACCTGGATGTTACACTAAGTTACACAAAAAAATACTTACATTTCTTCCTCAAAAGTCTGAACACCTCCCACTTCTTATGGTTTTACAGACAGAGAAAGTAGACCTCTCCATTAAAAAGACCCAAATATAACACTGATGGTTAGACATGATTCAAATGACCAAATCTCAGTCTTGATTAATATTGGATTCATTGCACAGCCCTGCTAAAAGGGTCTAAAACATATGTAAATGCTTCAGTTATATAAAAACCCAGATCCAACTGAGTAAGAAGAAACAAGGAGCAATGGTTCTTTCTGTCAAAAAAAAACAAAAACAAAAAACAGTCAAGTGCTTTTTGGAAGTCCATGGGTTTTTCAGTTTAGTTAACAACCCTCTTTCCTCATCTAAGAAAAGCATGCATGTGTTTTTCTCAATCTATACATGCCTGGAATATAGCTCTTACATGTTTGATAGAAATAGTTGTTTCATAGAATTACTCCTCCTTCCCCCTTGTATTCTCCGTACAGAGAAATCCAATCAGAACATTTACTGGCCACTGCTGCTCTATAAATGTGTTGTGTGGCCCGTCACGTATTTGCTAATAGATCTGGTGCTCCTGGTTCCTCTGCCAAACAACATGGCAATATCATCTCCCAGTCTGTCCACTGCCAGAGCCTCTATCACTTATTCCCTGACACCTGGAAACTGTTTGACCTTCAGCCCTGTCCTAATCCTTTAATGGGAGGGGGACGGAGATTAATGATCAGCAATAAATATGTGACACTCTCCGCCAGAGTCTGCACTTTCAAAATAAAATGCACAGCTTGGTTTATTATAATATGAGCCATGGTTTGAGTTGGTTTCAGGTTCAAAACTCAATTGAAGCCCATATATTTCTTGTTATGTTATTCCTCCACCATTGCTCACTCCAGTTACAGGAATGGAAAGACACCACCCTGGCACAGTTCTATAAGATGGAGGATTTTACCTATTTTGCATGTTTTAGGTTGATGGGAGAAGCATGGGAAAGAGTTTCAGTAGTGAAGTTTTCTACTATTAACTACTACCAGTAATACACAACTGTTGCTTCTTCTACTACTTCTGTATTGCTTTTCCTTTCATAAATATAATCACCACTATACTATCACAATCACAGTTACATACTGTATGTTACTGCAGCCATCTGGTACTAATACTTTCTCAAGTCAGTGCTGTCCTTAAAATACTACTGCAACTCATACTGAAATTATACTGACTTTCAAAATGTTTGCATGTTACTTTTACTATCAAGGATTACTGTTACTCCAACATACTAGCCTATGACAACTAAGAGTGATTCTAACTGCCACTACTTTTACATGTTATATTTGAATGGATTTCTGAAACAAACAAAATGTACTCTAGTCAGTGTCTGAAGTATTGGAACACCTTGTCACTCTCCTCTGCTCTGTATAATTGTGGACAGTGTTTTAAGTCAATCGCCTGGTGGTCTTTTATCTCTTTATTTAATATGAGTCTCATTTGTATGCAGGCCCTTAATTGGCCTACATGTGACGAGGCCCGCTGAGCTGCTCTGGTGGAGCTGTGTGTGGGGTTGTGTGTGTGTGTGTCTGAAGGTCAGTTACAGTTAATTGTAACATTAAAGCAGTGTGTGTCCGCACCGATGCACACATGTGTAGTCTGAATACATGCTAACAAGCACATATGCACCAGGCTATACACTGTCATGCATCATAATAGGCTCATGAAGACTATTAGCAGCAGGCTTTTGTTTGGATTGAGCACCATGGTGAGGTCTAACTTTGTTTGTAGTCCGTTCTTCACAGATAAAGTTGCAAATTGTGTTAAAAAAAATACACTTAAATTACACTGTATATTTTGACAAGATTGGACTTGAGTGACTTGTTTTCCAAGTGTTTTTTGTCTAGTTTTCTGTAGTGTGGAGCGAGGAGGGATGAAAAATTGAGTGGTAATCTTTCTGGGGTGAATTGAAGGGGAGATGGCTGGTATAGTTGTTGTTTTTGGGGTCTACCGAACTTTTGCCGTGACCGCCTGGTACGTCTCATAATATTTCTGGATCTTGTATTTGAATGCCTCTCTCTCTTTCTCCAATGTGGTCTCAAGTTTCTTCACTTCTTTTTGTTTTTCTTACTGCATTTTTCTCCAAAGCTGTCTTCTCCACCTGGTTGCTAGAGTTATCTCCAACATTTGGCTTTATCATTCAGAATATGTGATTTCAAAAAGCTTATCATGTATTAGAGGAATGGTGTTCTATAATGCCTTGTTTACACTCAATACAGGGTGAGTTCGGCACCTATTTTGAGCAGGAATAAATATATTCAGTTAATCGATCATGATAATAAATGTCATTAAAAAAAAGTGTTTTGGCTGTTTTAGCAACTTTACTTTATCATTCAGAAAATTAATTTTCAAAAAGCCGGTCACATATTAGAGGAACAGTGATCCATATTACACCTTTTATAAACTAAAAACGGAAGAGTTTGGAACATATTTTGCCTTAAACAGGAAGCTGAAACCAATAAAAACACAAGGCAAGATGGGTAAGGTGTCTTGCCTAAGGACATAACAATAGAACTTGGTCTGAGTGGGAATCAATCCTTCGACTTTTGGGTTGGGGGATCACTTTTCTAACCACTGTGACCTTAAATACTACATAATCACTACTGTTGCTAATATCACTGCTTTGCTACAACCAGTTTCTGAACTTTTACTTGACCAATGCACCATCTGCTTGAGTTTGATTTGCTTGGTTTAATGCCACACTGTGGGACATTTCAACTCCCATGGACTAAAATGAAAAATCAGTTCAGGTAAATGAAATGTTAAAAACTTCCCATAAAAAGCTCAAAAGTAAACAGAAGATGTAATGGAAAACTAGGCTAATTTAGTATTTTAGGAGTTTAGTCTGTCTCAGCTTTCACTTTGTTGTGTCCACACATTTAAGCGCATCACTCATCACATGCATTATTAACCGCTCCCAAATAGAGTTTGCTTTAGTGATGGGGCAGGGATCAGCAAACAAAGATGTTATTTCAGAATACAAACACAAGAGCCCACAATGACTTCAAAATTACATTGAGCTGAGTTAGAAGCTATCCAGGATCTCTTTAAGAAATCTTAATTCAAAGCATTTATGAACTACTACTACTAGTACTATGCTACTACTACATGTACCTATTATTTGAAAATAATGAAGTAATGAATATATTTGAGAATGTTCATGTAAAAAAAAACAACAAAAAAAAAAAACAACTGCAATTCAAAGAGCAATAATTCCACCAAAAAGGCAACTGGAAGAAGTGTGAATTTACTGAATCCAGCCCCTAATATCAATCAATTACTGCAATTTCTACTAGTTGGAGACATATTGGTTATGGGCAGCTATGAGCTGATAGTCTATGTTATACCATGTTGACATGTTTATAATACGTCCATTTAATCCAATTTACGGACAGATAAATGTCCTAATATGTGCTACCGCATCAAAATTTATCAAAGGAGTAATTTGTCTGTGTCTGTGACGCTGTATTGCACCTGAACGTACCCCCAGAGTGCTCTTGTTTACACCAGTGCACAACACTGAGGTGCTGGCTTAAAATGCTCTTGTGTCAGATCTAAGATACTGACTATAAATAAAAGTTAACTTAAGCGCAGTTTAGGCCAGCAACAAAACCACTGCTTGTTTTTATCAAAGTCTGAGTGCAGAGAAGAGAGGACTGTCCCATAGACAGAGGACTGTCCCATAGACAGAGGACACACACAGCTGTTGTCAACATGCTGGATTATATTCTTTTTACAGACGATCGTTTTGAGTCAGGATTTAAAGGACCCTTATTTGTGAAGACTTGTGATCTGAGAGGTGCCTGTGTGAGCAGTGAGTGCTGAAAATGTGTTGGTTTAGGAGATACTTTTCGTTCTTTCTCATTGGTTAGCGCTTAGTTGCTGTAAGCTCCCACACATAAACAGCCTGTTATCTTACACTGGCCTACTGTAAAGTGACTATAGTGGCTGTATACACATTACTGGACATGGATTGATATGTAGATGAGCTCTGAATAGAGGTGTGAATGGTCCGCATTTACACATATAATTCATTACAGCAGCACGCAGATATTTAGGCTAACCCCTAAAGGCTAAGCAGTAGTTTACTTTCTTTGTTTACAGAATGTCATGCAAAAATGCTATTAGGCCTACCTATTGTCTTTAAATATGACTGTAAAGAGGCGAAATAACAGTAAATGTAGCCTAAATAAACCCAATTTAAAAGTAAATAGAGTAAAATCTACATTTTATAAACAATTGAAGATGTACAGTGAATTTTTACATCACTACATATATTGGCTGTTAAATCAGCTATCGGCAGCTCCAAAGCCCTTTTTATCGGTATCATATCAGATCTGAAAAAATCCATATCGGTCGGGCCTTAATTTCTACTACTACTACTACTAATACTACTATTAGTACTACTACTACTATACTACTACTAACATGTAGCGTCTTGAAGGGAGCTATATAAATACAATGCATGATTAACTACTATTACTTCTGCAACTACTGCTACCATCGCAGTATACTTCTTACACTTTTTCTGCAACATCTGAAAATGTTGTCACTGGTACAGTTAGTACTGCTGTCCAATATCTGTTGAGCTTACTACTAGAGCCTACTACTACTACTACTACTACTACTACTACTACTACTACTACTACCATAATTACTACTACACAGATACTTTTACAGGTAGCTCTATTCTTACTAGAGCTGTTACCTGTACTGTATACAAAGACATCTCAAACAACTTTCCATTTTCCACTATCCTCACTTCTTCTATAACGTTTGGACACTGCACAGTTTGACAAAAAATATTTTAGCTTGAGAAATAAAAGCAGCTAGCCTATTCGTTTTCCACACTGTTTCACAATATCAGCCCACATTGTTCTGTCATAAATGGAGATAGTGTTTTTGCTGCAGTACAAGTTCTGATGCTGTGGCTAAAGGTCAGTCTCACAGGTGTGTGCACTTCCTCTGACCGCTCCACCATCTGCTCAGGCTTATACTGCTCGTAACAATGACTGGGCTTTTCCTTGCGCATTTCATTAATATATTTATAAGTGTCCAGACCAGTTCTACGTCAAGTACACCACTGCAGAGCCTTGAAGGTTGTTGATGGATTAGAAGGAAAGGATAAGACCCCACCTGCACTGCAAGTTCAAAGAGAAATAAGACAGAGTTGGTACACGCTTTTTTGCGCAAGAAAAATAAGTTTGTGGCATCTAGGGTTACAGCTTTTATGTTTATGTTCAAGGCCTAGTAGTGTATAGATACAGAAATATATTTTCTTCTGCTTTACTACATGTATGAAGAGGCAGTGCCCAATCGATTGACCTTGAAAAGCTTTTGAATTTTAATATGATTTGACTTCATTGAAATTCTGCTGCATCTTTCATGTGTTAGTCCTTCTTAAATGGTAAATTGAGTGCGCCAGGTGCTGAAATATTTAGAGCTTTAGTCAATTCATTTTGCGGACATACACTGCAGTAAACGGTGTAAGTGAACAATGTATGTCTTCAGTATAAACTCTCCATGTGGAATATGGAGAATGTGCAATAAGTGCATTTGTACTTCTCTTTGATTTGACTTGTGGGTTAAAGGTGCACTATGGGACCTACTTGTGTTTATGGAGACGATCCTGCTTTGCTTAGAATGTTCTATATTGCATTAAAGGGCCCATATTACGCTATTTTCTGATCTGTTATAATCTTGTTTCCTCATTAAAAACAAACCACTGTTGTGTTTTGTTTCTTTCACACATGTTTAACAGAAAACCCTCTGTTCCACCTTGTGATGCCATGTGGTAAAACAGGAAGTGCTCCACTTTGTTTTTAAAGTACATACACCTTCACTGGAAACATTTGGATAATTTCAGTTTTGGAATTGCCAGTGTCTATTAACTAATGGTAAAATGTAGTCCAAGATGGAAGAGAGCATTTTGGAGATAAAGACAGACTAATAATAAAGACTTACTCAAACATGTGTGAATGAAACAAAACACAACTCCGGGTACATTTTTGATGAGGTAACAACATTGCTTAAATCTCACAAAAGTCAATTTTGTGTAATATAGGACCTTTAAAGTTGAACTATTTCACTGGCTTAAATATTAGAAGGAGAGGTCATTTTTACTGCTCTGTTTTCCCTCCTTATTTAACAGTTTGAATTCCAAGACTAACATTTATCATGAACCAATCTGAAAACTGAGGTCTGTCCCAAGTATAAAGTTTCATCACTTGAATGAAAGTATTGCACAGTTTGAGTACCCTGGGGTTCAAATACCCTATACGGCAGGATAAAAGAAAAGGGGTTTGGGTCTGGTAGGGCATCTGGCATAAAAGTAGAAACACAGCATCTAGAAGATTAGTGACTTCTAAAGTGAGAAACCAGCTGGAAAAAAAAAACAAAACAAAAAAAAAAGCTAGGTCAAATGGTACATTAAATTGCATGGCTGGTAAGGAGATGCTGTGTTGATCAAGTTAACAGCTTGTACTTCTGTTGTTGATTTAATTATAGCTATCTGAAAAGGCTTGATTCATGTTAAGATAATGAATACAAGTGGTGTTTAGTAATAAGTGAAGTACTTGATTAAATAAAAGGTCTATTCTTGTTGTGTGTTTTGCAGACGGTGCGTCATGGCTTCCCATACCAACCCACAGCTCTGGCCTTCGACCCTGTTCAGAAGATCCTGGCCATTGGCTCCAGATCGGGAGGAGTGCGGATGTATCCTTAACACAGTTTCTTCTGACAATCTCCGTGTAGCGATATAATAAAGAAATCGATTTCACAGAAAAACACTGCTGGCAATCCATGCTCATCCAAATAACATGAGGTGTCAGAGAATGTAGTCATTATATTGCGGAAGTATGATCTATTACCAATTTCTGCAGGGTCTAAAAGTCATATGTTGCAAATCAATCAAATACCTAATTATAGGAAATTATTTTAAAAATGTCATCCAAATGTGCAGTATTTTGGTTTGCTTTAAGATGGTGTGAGAGAACTTATTTATATTAATGAAATGTATGTGAAAGGAGAGAGAGACCAGGCTGAACTAAGTAACTAACCAACCAAACATATGAATTCTGTTGGGCTGCTACAATTAAATTACAGACCAGTAATAAAGGCAGAACCAAATGAATTCATGTATTTTTATTTATAAAGTCTGTACCCAATTTCTTTCCATGTAGTTGGGCTAAATGCGTTTTTCCCCAGTACAATCAGGAAGTGCATGGTAGCGTACTAGTCATTGTTAGCTTTGCCATGACAGCAAAACTTTGCAATCCGCTTATAAAGTCTGTGAATAATTACAAGGTAAGTGAGGTATAACTTTGGACCACTGCAAACCATTTAAAATGTGATTTGTTTTCATAAAAAAAAACAAAAAAAAACAACAACAGAAAAACCAACTACAGTGCCTTTAAGTTCAAAATGATAGAATCATTTTGTAGTAATTCCTAATAAACAGCATAGCCACTCAAAACATACAATAAAATGTCTTTGTATTTAGTGAAAAAACACTTGACCCTAAACTGTGCCCATCTATAATCCATTTTCCTATTTTGACCTATAATATCCTCCTCTTCTATCACTCTCATCTCTTCCCCTCCTCCTCCTCCTCTCTCCTTCACTTCCCTTTCCTCCTCCTCATCCCCTCTAACTGTTGTTCATCTTGCAGCGCTGTCAAATCCACTGGTTGAGCTGTCATGTCGGACCCTCTGGGCTGTCTATCCTGTGCGGGTCACTCGGTCACCACGACAACTGGGGGGTTCAAAGTTCAAAGAGCATGATCCTGGTAGGAGATTACACCCTCATAAATTCTCCTTATACTTTTCCCAGAGAATCCCTCCAGGCCACGGCACATCCCGCACTGCAAACAAGTATTGATGTCTGTGTGAGAGAAGAGTGATTTCTGAGTTGAATATTTCAGAGCTGTGTTCCAATAGATACTGGGATAACATGGGGTTTAGATTTGTCCTTGAAACCTGCAAAATGCATATTGTTGCAAGAAACTTGTAGTCTGTTTTTTTTACATTAATGAGCTGTCTTTGTATGTGATGCTAGTTTAGCTTAGCTTTGTACATTGCTACAATAGAAAGTGTTTTTAACATGTTTTTCTGGCATGTTGTAATTTTGGTTAAAGCTGAGGTTATGGTGTAAGTTCAATATGCATGGGTTTCAACTTGTGTTATGGGCAACATTTTGAGGACATTTCACCATTCAGAAAATAGAACATTTCCTTTTTAATTGTTATTTGCTATGGTTATGGTGATCATTTTTCAGCCTTCTGAAACCCATTGATAATTTGATAGCATTTGAAGCAACTGGACAAATACAGTGCTCAGTGATTTTGATAAAAGCATAAGTTAACGTTTAAGGTTCACTTTATTGTCCCTGTAGGGAACTTCCTCCACCACATTTGGCACATCCTTCAATGCAGCTGGGCCATCTCCTCAGGAACAGTGAGCACTGTGAAGAAATATGAGAAATACGATCTGATCCCGAAGGCAGAGTTAACCAGTGCATTGACTCTATTGACCGATTGATTTCTATGTGGACCGTGGTTATGGCTGCCTCCTGCTGTTTGGGCCTATGTGTGGGAGAGCCATCTCTGTGATCTTGTTGCTAGTCTTGGTCTGGACTACCTATGGTGCATGTTTTGGGTTGCATGTAGTTGTTCACAGTCAAAGTTAGCCCTGCTATTGGCTAAGCGCTTGTTGTTTATGATAAGTGGTAGAATTGGTTTAGTAGTATATAGAAAATTTTAATATTGTAATACTTGATTGGGCTTGAAATCTTTGAATTTTATCCAAGATTTTCAACTTTTGGCATTGCATTACAGTAGCTGATTTCATTGCGTATTGACACAGTGTCTAATGAGTTACACGTGATTACGACTGCCTGTGTATTTCTCTGAGGACTTGAGGCTGGATTGACGTCTGTGAGTGACTTATCGTTTGTATTGACATGCGGCACACACCTCCCTATGCTCCCCTGTGGCTTCTCAACGCCTCTCTCTTTTTTCCTTTATCTTTGCCATCCTTTGTTTCTCTCTTACTCTTTTCTCTGCTCTCTCACTCTCTTTCTCACTCCTCTCTCTCTTTTCCCATTTCTTTTCTCCCTTTTTCTCTATGATCTATTTCATTTTTTCTCTTCCTCTTGCTCCTCTCACTCTTATTTTCTTGCCCTTCCTTTTACTCTCTCTTTGACCTATACTCTTCTTCTCTACTTGTTTTTTTTCTGCCTCTTCTCCCTCGCTCGCTTCCTCCCTCTTTTCTCCCTTTCTCGTACACACACACACACACGCACACGCACACGCGCGCGCACACACACACACACACACACACACACACAATCACAATCCCTCTCTATCTCACTCTTTTTCTCTCTCCTGTTATTTCATTTTCTATTCCTCTCTCTCCCTTGTTGTCTTTTACTCTCTTTGCCTTCTACTCTCTCTTTCTCTCCTCTCTCTCTTTTTTCCCCTCTCTCTTTCCTCCTCTCCTACTCTCTCTATTATGCTTTCTCACTCAGCCTCGCCCTTTATTGCCTTCAATCAAGCAGTACCTCTTTTTTCTTTCTTTGCTCTCTTTGTATTCCTTCTCATCCCTCTCTCTCCCTGTCCTTCATATGTGTTCTGAGAAACTGCTGCTTTGCTTTGAACACGGCCCTGTCATCTCCAGTCATGGACGCTCTTTGTCTTTTCCTTTCCACTGTATTTATGTTTCAGTCCCTTTTACAGCTGTGTGACCCAATCATGTTTTTTGACAACTGAAAAGGAACTTCTCTGTAGTATTTCTATCACCCATGTTGATCGACCGCTAATATCAAGTTGTCACAAGTGAGCTCTGCATCAGATTTAAGTCTGCATCTATTTATGTTGTGAATGATGCCTGGTTTGTCAATCCTTATTGTTGTCATAAGGAATTGGACCTCTGCGTTTGACCCATCCTTCAGATCTTGTACTAAGCTTGGTCAGGACTACATAGCTGGAATATTAACCTGTTGTGTTCTTCTCTTGTTCTTGTCCTGTATTTTTATAGTGCTTTTGAAGACACCAAATGCATTTTGGCAGTGGCAGTTCTGAAGATGGCTTGCAGCTACCGGCCAAACCATGTCAAGAAGTTAAATAGATCTCCTACTTTAAAAATAACCCAAGTTAATATACAAAAGAAGTAATGTTTTTGAATTAGTTTCAATACTAGACCTCACTGCTGCCCCTAAGTATTCTATTCTTCATTACAGTATTAACCAAGACCAGCCCTGCTTATCTTCTGGGTTCAGATGACTGAGTGTTCTCAAGCAGCTATGGGGTGAATTAAACATTTAAACATTTGTTTTCGGCCATATTATTCACAGCATGCCAGTTTGTTCTAAAATGCCTATAGTCTCTTGCATTGGCTGAATCATCACATCCAAGAGTACAATTGATTTTTCTGTTTGTGCCCACACATGTATCTCCTTCATGTTGAGAAATATGATCTGATCCCGAAGGCAGAGTTAACCAGTGCATTGACTCTATTGACTGATTGATTTCTAGGTGAACTGTGGTTATGGCTGAATTCTGCCGTTTGGCTCCATACTCTGGTGTTACCGGATATGGGCCTATTTGTTTCAGTAAAGCCAATGGAAATCAATGTAGGGCTCTGTTTGCTCACTGTGTGTGTCAACATCCATTTAGGCCTCAATATTGCTTCTGAACTGACTCATATGTGGGAGGGATGGAGGATGCAGGGTTTGAATGGCAGGTTGCATAAGGAAAAGTGAAAGTATATAACTGTGAAAGACTAATACCTGGTGTATTTATAATTACCTCCAAAAATATTTTTGCTTTAAAGATGCGTGTAACTTTTCTGGTGGAGCGTCAGCTACCTACTTGTTTCCATGGAGATATTACTTTGCCTGGAACATTCCACAGTAGGACTTTAAGTTTATCTATAATAGCAGTCAAAAGTCTTGACTCCCCTCTCATTCATTGTTTTTTTCTATAAGTTTACTGCTTTCTACAATTGATATACATACAGAAGTCATCAAATACATGAAGTAAGATGTATGGAAATATGTAGCAAAGAAAAAAAAGTTCAATCTCTACTAAGAAAATATATTGTATAACCAAAATTATCCACACTTTGCTTCTTCAGAAAACATTTCAGTAGAGCTATTTCAATTAAACCACATGTAAGAAATCTGAAATACACTACCAGTCAGAAAATATCAAGCTGTACACTAACAGCGAGCGAGACATTGACTCACTGATCCACACCACCAGGATGTACAGCACAGACATTGGAATGTCTGGAATTGGAATTTTGGGCTTGAGAAATGTAGGAGAAAATTAGGATGGTGACAAAGAGAGGGAAGGTAGTTCACACAGAGGGGGTCTCACTCCCAGACGGAACAATAGCAGACATTGAGGACAGATACAAGTACCTTGGTGTCCCACAAGCAAATGGCAACCTTGAAGAGGCAATAAGGAAAGCGGCTATGGCCAGATACCTGCAACAAGTAAGGCAAGTCCTAAGAAGCCAGCTCAATGGCAAGAACAAGGTGCAGGCAATAAACAGCTACGCCCTGCCAGTGATCAGATACCCTGCAGGAATCATAAGCTGGCCAAAGGAGGAGATACAGACCACAGACGTTAAGACACAAAAGCTCCTGACCATGCATGGAGGGTTCCATCCCAAATCCAGCACCCTGAGACTGTATGCGAGCCGGAAGGAAGGAGGCCGAGGACTAGTGAGTGTGGGAACCACTGTCCAGGATGAAACATCAAAAATCCATAAGTACATCAAGGACAAGGCCCTGACAGATGATGTGCTCAGGGAATGTCTCAGACAGTGGAGCTCAGAGGAAGAGTTGCTGGAGGGACCATCATGGCAGGACAAGCCCCTACATGGGGCGTACCACCGAAACATAACTGAAGTGGCTGATATCAAGAAATCCTACCAATGGCTGGAGAGGGCTGGTCTGAAGGACAGCACAGAGGCCCTCATCCTGGCTGCACAGGAGCAGGCCTTGAGCACCCGAGCAACAGAGGCCAAGATCTACCACACCAGACAAGACCCAAGGTGTAGGCTGTGCAAAGAGGCTCCTGAGACAGTCCAGCACATAACTGCAGGGTGTAAGATGCTGGCAGGGAAAGCATACATGGAGCGACACAACCAAGTGGTGGGCATAGTGTACAGAAACATCTGTGCAGAGTACGGGCTGGAGACCCCAAGGTCAAGGTGGGGAACACCTCTGAAGGTTGTGGAGAATGACCGAACCAAGATCCTGTAGAACTTCCAGATACAGACTGACGGAATGGTGATGGCTAACCAACCAGACATAGTGGTGTTAGATAAGCAACAGAACAAAGCCATGGTGGTGGACATTGCAGTACCAAGCGATGGTAATATCAAAATAAAAAGGAACATGAGAAACTAGAGAAATACCAGGGGCTCAAGGAAAATCTGGAGAAGGCCTGGAAGGTGAAGGCATCAGTGGTGCCCGTGGTAATAGGAGCACTTGGGGCTGTAATCCCCAAACTGGAGGAGTGGTTCCAGCAGATCCCAGGAAAAACATCAGACAACTCAGTTCAGAAAAGTGCAGTACTAGAAACAGCAAAGATACTGCGCAGAACTCTCAAGCTCCCAGAGGATCTTCAGACAACATGAAATCCCAGTCTATTTCAAACCCACAGACACTTTAAGACAAAAACTGGTCCATCCTAAGGACAAAACACAGAGCCACAAACAAAGCAATGTGGTCTACTCCATTCAGTGTAGTGAAGACTGCAGTGAGCGCTACATTGGAGAGGATGTACCAACACAGACGGGAGAGCCAGAGTGGACCTCAGTCTGCTTTACATCTCCACCTAAAAGCCACGGGCCACTCCTTTGAGGACAGTGAGGTCCAGATCTTGGCCAGAGAAAAGAACTGGTTTGAGAGGAGAATTAAAGAAGCTATTTTTGTCAAGAAAGAGAATCCTTCCTTGAACAGAAATGGGGGTCTCAGACATCATTTGTCTCCCATTTATAACTCTATCCTCAAACCTAAATCAAAACAAACAAAGAAAACAATAGGACTAGCCAGGTCAGGTCCAGAGGTGTGAAAACACCCATCATGGCCTTGAATGGTTATGCTGACTGCACCCCACTCCCACTGCTTATTTAATAGGCCCACCTAACTAACAGAAACTGTAAACAAATAGGTGTAGTAGTCTCAGTAATTTCATTGTAGTTAGGCAGATATAAGGCAGTGTCCACCAGCGTCAGACCAGAACTGAAGAAGCAGCTTGGATGAGCTGCGAAATGTATTTGACCAAATAAACTTTTGTCCAGTTGACAAATTGAATTTCTCCTTTTATCATTTATGCCATGTTCCACATCATTTATGTGGAACATTCTACGCTAAGTGATACAATTTCCATGTGGAGAAACTAGAAATGTTAAATAGTGCACCTTTAAGGAATATCCCTTATAACCCTGCTACTCAAAAAATATACTTAATTGAAAGGCCAATCAGCTGTCATTCTACCCCACTGGAGTACTATTGATGACTGACAGTTGGCTGTCTGCTGCTATCTTAGAAGCTACTTTCAAAGCTCATTTAAAAGCATAGCTCATTTTACCCATATTGTATAATGTAAGTATTATGAATATGATCATGGCCCAACTTTTGTTCAGATTGAACTGAATAATTTATTTTTCCTAGTGCTTTTGACCTATTTTAATTCTGCTCTGGACCCCTTTTAATTTGACCAAGAAATTATAGATTTTCCCCCCAGGTTTTCATTATTGTTGCATGATACAGAACAATTTGTACTAATTTTAACTAATCACAAAAGTTACTGATGCCCTATTTATTTAAATTGCAATAATTTTTACCCCCAAAATTTGGTAGCATAAATGACTAAAATCATTGCCTGAACGGCCAGCCCCTCTATATTCCCAGAAGGGTCAGCCCCAAAGTTGAGACAGCCCAACCACAGCACACGCTAATTTGTATCACATGTCTCATTCAGAACAAAATATATCACTTTTTTTCCTTTTTTTAACGTGTAAGCAGTCATGTTTGTTTTTGACACAAACAGAGCATGGGTCTCTCTGACTGGTTAATCCTCCTGTCAATCACGCCCTCTGAAACCAGGGAGACAGGTTACAGCTCCAGTTCCACTCATTTTTGTAAAGTTTTGTCAAAGTGTGTGGTTCTGGCAGGCTATTATTTTTGCCATGCAGTTCACATATAGCCCATGGGTGTATTGTTAGTCCATATGGCTGGCTTTACAGTCCCTAGTCCTATTTCTAATGCTTTTGTTCATAAATCATTTAGCGTTTAATGTCATTCTCTCCTTCACTGTTCAGGGCTGTATTCTCCAAGCAGTTCATCATCCCTAATCTATTTATCTCTCTTTCACCAAATGCACATTTTTCCATTGATTAAATGTAGAGTTCACAGTAAAACTTTATAGATCTATTACTTTAATTACATTTGGGATTCAAAAGGCTCTCTACAGATTGTTTACATCTCATACGCTAATGAACAAGTGCTTGTACAAATAAGCATGTTGAGGCATCTATATTAATTTAATGATATCATAGCTCTAACTTTGCTATTGACTTTTGTGTGTAGTCTTCAGATCATTAGAGGTTTCTGAGATGCTCTGTTATAACACAGCCTCAATTTGGCCTCTTTTCAGACTTTCTCAGACACTTGATGCCTGCCTAAAAATGTAATGTTTTGACATCCTCTGTAAAAGTGAGTCAACGCTGCTTTGCTGTCTGAAAATTCTATTCTTAAATTGTGCATGTGCTTAAAAAATCATACATGTGATTAGGACTGTAGGTCTTTCGTTGTTAAGTCGATTAAAAGGCAGGTAAAACTCATGATTCACAGGTTTGTCTTGGTCTTTATATAAATATATTGTGCTTCTTTCTGCACAAATAGTTGTTTTTGCATGAACTCCTGTGAATGCAGTTGTAGTTTTGTGAGAGCAGTTTGATTGAGATACATAGAGTAGATACATAATAGTTCTGCTTTTGCCGCGCCCCGTTGGCAGAACATGTTTTTATTCGACCAAGAATTTTAGTCAACTATAGCCCTATTCGTTACAAGCAATATGTAACTGTTTGGAAATCAAGAACGTTCTCAAATCCAGTTATTATTCAGTTTTTATCCCATTCAAGATATTTATTTTATCATTGTCTTCAGTGTACCAATATATGTATGTATAGTGCAACACATGCACATATGTAATTGCAGCAACTCAAATTGCGATTTTGAGTCAAGTGTGATGTATTGTGCAGGCCTAATTGGGATGATCTTTGAAGTTATACACAAACACCAAAATAATTCAGTGTTGTGATAATTACTGGCTAAATGTAGCAATAAAGTTAAAGTTGTGCCTTTATAATGAGTGTTTTCTCAGTTTTCCATTGTTGAAGAGAGGTAAACAGTCCTGGCAATTTCACTGAAAACAATACCTCCTCATCAGGTGGGAGTGCATTTGCATAAGGTGGCTGCCATGTTCTTACTTATAATAATAAGAATAAGAAGCAGAATAAATTAACACCTCTATGGTTCATGCAGGACAAAAGGTGAATGTGATGTTGTTTTGAATGTAATGTGTTTTTATGCATAAAAATGTAATTGTATTAAACTGGACATTTAGAAATGGGACCCAATATCTAAATAACTAGCTAGCTTGTGACTGTAATGTTATTTGAGAGCGACTTCTTTAACAGCATACATCATCTCAGTTGTTGTAGTTCCAGCTAAGCTAAGTCAGTTCTTTATGGTCAGATTGTGTAAAATGAAGCTAAGATTAAAGTCTAACTTGAGTAACAGAGTTTCAGACAGAGCAGTGCCTCCAGTTAGCATCACACCCCCAGAGAATGTTGATATAGTCCATCAGTAGGTCTATAGCTAAGCAACATGCGTAAGGTTGGCAGTCCAAATCCAGCTCTCGACATTTCATAGTGTTTATTGTGTCCATTTGTATACTGAGACGAGCAGGTAGCAGACTTCCCATTAGAAAGGTTACATAATGCACCTTTAAACTGACATGTTTTCTTATTAGGGACACAAAGGGTTAACAGTGTGTCTGACTGCCCCCATTGTTTTGTGCATTATCAGATTGAAGCCTCTGGGTGTTATGTTTCAAGTCCCATTTGCCCTCTCACTTTCAAAGCCATACTGTATATTACATCATTAGCATATATACAGTATGGAGAGGCTATTGTAGAGGGGGCTTTAGGTCATCCTCTTATTGTTGTTTTCTGGTTCTTTGACGCCACTCTCAGATGGTGGACTGTTTCTATAATGTGATATTTTTAAAAGGGAAATTCAGAAGTGAAAGTGAAATGGTACATTATTCTAGTCTATCTACACTGAAAACATGATGAACATTGAAAACATGGTTTTGACTTGAAACTAACTACAGTATTTTTCATTTTTTAAAATTAAGTTATTGAAAGGATACAAGTATTTGGTTTGAATCAACAGGCATTCACACTTCACAGGCACCTTATTAAATTAAACTAACTACTAAACCTAACCTAGACCAGATCAACCAGGACTAGAACAAGATCAAGCCAAGTCTATATCAAGACTAAATTGAGATTTAACCAGAACTATTGTAAACACAGTCATAAAAGGACTGAATGCAAGAGTATGCTACAGTGTAAAGCTGTGATGTCATGTGGTAATACATGAAGTGCTCCACTGTGTTTTTAAACTCCCCACACCTTCACTAGAATCATCTTGATAATTTCAGCCCTGGAATTGCCAATCTTTCCTGCACTAAATGTTAAAGGTAGCTGTTAACTTGAAAACTACCTCTTCATGAGATCACAAGGCGGTACAGAGCATTTTGAGAGACAGACTGTAATAAAGGCGTACTCATGTGAATGAAACAAAACACAACTCAGGGCATGTTTGTGATATAGGTGACGACATTATAACATGGCTCAAAGCTCACAAGAGTCAATTTTGTGTAGTATAGGACCTTTAATATTGTGATGTCCTCTGGCACTCCACTACAGTCACCCCTTCATTGAGCTGGCTGTGTCCTGTTCTATTGGATGGTGCAGAGTGACAGCGTGTGCTTTGTGCTGGTGCAGTGCTGGCAGTGAGGCTCTCTGCAGCACCCAGGACCCTCCTCCTCTGTCTCTCCTCCCCTTTTTGCCTGTAGCGAGATTACCACCTGATATACATTGACTTAGTACAGTGATACGCATCAACACAACAGGGGACTCATGTCACGTAATGGTTTATTCCTGGGTCCTTATGTGGTTACTACTATTATGTGTATGACTGAGTACTGGAGCATGCTCTGGGGTGGTTATATTGTTTTTGTGTTTCTGTTTGGTGGTGCTGCAGTAGAAAAATGAAGGATGCAGGTAATAGAATTGGCCCGAATCGGATAGACAGTCACTTCTCATAAGAGTCAATCAAGATCCAAAAGAGAGATGCAATGGGAGGGACAGTGCAGTGGAGACAGGGAGAAATGCGTAGTTTGGCCATAAAATGAAGATACAATGGTACACTGTAAAAATTGGTATCGACTTGAGTTGAGTACTTGAGACTTGAATGTGGAGTATTCATTTTGAGTAGTTTTGACCATTGTTATGCTTTTTAAGCTGGATCGATGCCTCTCTAGTCATTGTATGTCATTTGTTCTCCCACCAAGCCTTATTTTGTTTTTATTATTCAACTAATACATTTTGTGTCCCAAAGCTATTTACAAGCTGTGGTCCTATTTATTTGTATTTGCAGTCCATTCAGGTTGTACACAGACACCTAAATTGGTGTTATTTGTGTGTCAGGTAACGTGAGCCCTGACTCACCTAAGTGCAGCAATTCTCCATTCTTTATGTAAATACAAATAAATTACTGTTTGGGGGACAAATAATGATGACACAAAACAGTGATGCAAGCTTGTTTTGTTGAATATTTCCACCTGGGAGTTGAAAGTAAAACTGGTTTATAATTTCAAATGTCAACAGAGTGAAATTTCCGAGCGTATTATAAACACAGCTAATATTGTCTGGTGGTAGTGGTGGAGTTCTTGCTAAGTGCTGGCAGTGCCAATACAAACATTTGTCTGTGCAAAAATCCAAATGAGCTGAAATTGCTTTTCCCAAAAACACCTTTACACCTTTAAAAAAGAAACAATTTACTCCAGTGAGTTCACATTCACTTTGGCACAGTAGAAGTAATAAGCCAGCACAAATAAAGTAACTCTGAACACATCATCTATGTACAAGGAAAGTACTAAAAAACACTGAAAAATTGTAAGCTTTAGTCTGCTGTTATCATCATGAAGATCTTATAGCTTTTTATACTTTATGACTAAAAATACTGCATTCGTACTGTCTGACTTGCAACGTGGCCTGGTTGTGTCATTTGCTTGTCTCTGTGGAGCTAGAGATCAGTTGAATTCCTTACTGTAAACTATTCCAAGCAAATGAATAACATCTTCAAGCAAGTGGTGGGTCCTTCTCTAGAAAACTTACATTTAAACATTGTACATGATATTGTATTTACATTGTATTAAACTGTAAATGTTTGTTGCAGATACTACTAAGGTTGGCAGTTTTATTCCAGACCTAACCGTTCTGCAGTTTTTTTAATTGGGCAAGATACATGACCAACTATATCTCCTGCATTCATGTTTGTATGTTTGTTAGCTTAAATTTTGTTTCTTTAATAATTGAAAATGAATTGTTGGCAGAACTTTAATAATACAAGATTTACTTTGAAATAAAATGGTTAGAATCTTTTCACTTTATACCTAGAAGTCAGTATATGAATAAATGTACAAATGAGTTAAGGGAAACACAGACCCATTCTTTATGACAAGTGCCTTGCAGCAGTTATTATATAGAGCTTTTGCTGTTTCATTGCAGTGTGTAACTTTAGACCACTTTATGCTATTTTCATTGAAGTTGACTCAAGCTAATATTGTGTGTCACTCTCAAGTCACTTACCAGGATTAGATTTGACATAAATTAGCCCGTGGTAGCGACCGCCCTTCTCCTTGTTGCTAAGGGCGAGGGGGACTGCATTTGTAGCCTGTATTTTTCCCTATTATTTTTTTAGAAGAGCCACATGTTGTCCTATGTCCAGCAGATTTGCAATTAGTAAGTCTAATTTGGCCAATGGTGCGTGAGTCGGCATGGCGACCAGTGTAAACAAACGGTTAGTGTTACGATCCATTATAAATCACATTGAACACAGCGGCGGTGACAGGCACAGCTTTGCATTGTCAGAAAACAATAGCATCAGATAGCCATCAATTAAGCAGTCATCGCTCCCATGCTACGCCTTAGCGTCTAGATATTATCACCATGTTTAGCCCAATCTTGGCCAATATCCATAATAAGATGCTATACACCAGATGTTTTGGGTGTTTTGACTGCACACACCATCCATGTTGAATTTGCATGATTTCTGTTTTGTTCAAATTTGTTGTCGGCAGTCGCTGTGGAAACCAGAAAAGGGAAAGATAATGACACACACCCAGCGCCTGAGTCTGTTGTGATTGAATTACAGATAATAGGATTCGCTAGTGTCTATTTGTAAACTGGAGTAAAAGGCAGGAGGGTGAGACAGGAAAAAGAGAGATAGAGAAGAAATAAAACATGGTGTATTTTTGCATATGTTTAACAAGGTTAAGAGAGGCTGTGTTGTACTGCGTTCCATTTATGCTTTGAGGTCAGAACTTTGACCTCAGAGGAACGTTTTCTCCAAGCTTCTGTGTTCCAGTGGTTGCGTTGGAAAAACACTGACCAGTACATCACAGTAATGGCTTAAAAGTAGCAATAAAAACGAGGAAAGTGCTCAAATCTGCCAAAGTGCTCATCAATTTGAGTCACTTATTAACCTGGACATTGGTATTACATTTGTTACTTTCAAATCATCATTACAGAGTGATTTTTTGCTTTTGTTGACAATAGTTTTGCGTACACATTAGCAACATTAGCATAGGCGCAGGGTCACAGAAGCGGGTGGACAGGAGGGAGCAACTAAATGAAAAACAACACAATTAATAACAATATTGTGACTGACGGATATCAAACTTTATCAGTACATGTTGGATTTTCTAACTTGGAACTAGCTTGAGGTTCTGATATGTTACCTGAGTTTCTGAGTAGGAATTCCAGTGTAAATTTACAAGTCGTAACCTGGAAAATCCGATCTCAGAGGACAACTGGAATGCAGCATTAGCAAGTATCAAACTGTACGATATTCCACTCTTGTGTATGTTGTCTATTTTTATATATTTAGTCCCCTGCCAAGCCAGGCTCAGACAAGACTGGGCATTCTCATATTTATACAGTTGCATCAATTTCCTTCAATTTAGGGTATTTTACGTCCAAAGCTTTGCATGTCACACCAGATACTGATATATCATTTACATTTCAAGCAAGGTTAATTTTTACACAGTCTCTGGCAAGAATAAAAATTCAAATCAACAAAACTGCGCCATTTTGCCCCGGACAGACATTCTAATTTCATTTTCCAATTTGATAAAGTAAATTGGTTTTGACTTTGTAGATATGCACTGGTCTGGAACAAATGAATACAGAATAAATGGCTTTACTCTTACAAAGAACTAGAACTCACTGACCCATGAGAGGCAAAGAAGCATATTCATCCTGTTTATAGGTACCATTTTGAGGACTTTTCACCATTCAAAGGTGCTCTGTATATTTATTCTGAATTACTAATTGGGAGCAGTGTTCATGTTTCATCCTTCTGAAACCTGGATGATCTTATTAATTTTAGTAATATAAAGATAGAAGATTAGTTACTACTATGCATTCAAATGGACATAGTTATTTAGCCAATGAATAGCCATGTTATGTTACTTCATCAAAAACATACCTGGAGTTTTGTTTTATGTTTGAGTAATCCTTTATTATTAGTCTGTCTCCATCTCCAAAGCACAAAATGCTCTGTTCCACCTTTGATGTCAAGAAGCTAGGTTTCATGTTAACTGCTACCTTTTACTTTTAATTCAGTAGAAAATGGCAATTCCAGGCCTGAAATTATGTAAATGATTCTAGTGAAGGTGTATGAAGTTTAAAAACACTGCACTTCCTGTACTATCACAAGGTGGAACAGTGTGTTTTCTGTTTGAGAGAAGAACTCAGCCTAAATTTGCAGGTTTTGTGTGTGAATGAAAACAAAACACAACTCCAGGTCTGTTTGTGATGAGGAAACAACATTATAACAGAGGTCAGAACATAGCGTACTATGGGCCCTTAAATCTCTTGTTTTTCTAAGAAGACTTTTTTTGTTTTGTTTCACAGACATTCCTTTCATTTGCCCTTATAGATAAAGGAAAAACATAAATCGTAGACTTGGCACTAAAAGTGTCATCTTTTCTCTTTTCTTCCTACAAGATATGCTCCTCTGTAATCATGCCAGCTTTTAAAGACCATTGAGCAGTAAAGGTCCACACACTGTTCATTTTTAGACGTTAAATAAAAACAGCAAAGGTCATGCTACAGTCTATAATCTTTGTAAATTACATACAGCCTTCCCACAGACTATACAAGAATATGCGCATGTCAGCTATTAGAGGGATTTAAAGATTACAATTCATTTAACCTATTTGAGTCTTATCGGTGCTCCATACTGTCAGTCTTTTGTAATGCATTCCATGGTGAGCATGGTATTCTCTCACAAATCTGGCTTGAATATTAAAAGTTAGCTGACCTTTTAAGTCCATTTGTACCGTTCTGGATCAGAGGGGAGAAAAAATACAATGGGTGAATGCATTTTTGCTCTGTTAGAGTTGTCGTTAGATCTTGAAATGACATTTTCTCTGTGTTTCTGTGTCCTGTATTACACAAAATTGACTCTAGTGAGCTTTAAGCCATTTTAAAATGTTGTTAGTTCATCAAAAACATACCTGGAGTTGGGTTTTGTTTCATTTACACATGATTGAGAAACCCTGCATTATGCTCAAAATGCTTTGTTCCACCTTGTGATGTCATGAAGCAGTAGTTTTCAAGTTACTTTACAGTGGAGCATTTCCTGTTTTATCACACATGAACTCAGCCTAAATATGCAGGTGTGTGTAAACTTGTGTGAATAAAAAAAGACACAACCCCAGGTATTTTTGATGAGGAAACAACATTATAACAAATCAATAACTGTATATATATATACATATATATATATATATATATATATATATATATATATATATATATATATATATATATATATATATATATATGTGTGTGTGTGTGTGTGTAGGAAAGTGCTGAAATTAGCCAAAATAGAGCTCCAATGAAGTCAGTTCATTAACCCAGACATTGTTATTACATTTACATTTATCAAAGGTTAAGAGTAAAAGAGCTGTCATTTGTACCGTGTAGCCATTAGCAACACTGTTGAGTTTCAGACTCAGTTTCAGAATTCCTGACATATCGTCTTGTACTCTTTGTTTTGTTTGTTTGAATGTTTGAATTTAAGGCAGGTCTAATAGGCACCAGAGATATCTAACTGTGCTCCTAGAATATATTTATTCCAAAGCTTTTAAGATACACCTGGTAATGTAGCACATGGTACAAAATACATTTCTGGACAATACCAGATGAACACATTTTTTTAAAATACAAGGCAAAAGTTGCATTACTAGTCTGAGGCATTTTATTAATTTTCTTTGTAATTTTAGACCAAATTTATCAGTTCTTTTGTCCTATTTTTAATCATTCTTAGAAAGATCCAAGAGCTTTTTTATGATTGCTTTTGTACCTCTTTTCAGAAATACTAAAATTAATTTATGCAGTGCTTTAATAATGAATGCTTGCTGGATTTCCAATACCATAATTTGCATATTTCTCAAAAGTATTGCACACCATTATAACAATCCGCATATCTACTGAACTATTGCTGTACAGATCATGCAGGGCAATTTGTACTGTTAACATGGTCATTATTTCACATCATTTGTATATGGTATTTCAGCTGATACTCTATGCTAGAATATACTCATGCATTAGAATAGTCACCAATGGTTTTCACAGAATTTAGTTGTTTTTTTTTTTACACTCAGATGAGGTACTGTATGATGCTTACAAATGCGTAATATAAGTAATATAAACCATACATAATAATGTCGAAACTCAAATGGCCACTTTATAACAATTTCTGAGAATACTAAGAATACAGCTGACAACGTTGTTATAGGTTACTACAACTAATTATTACTTCTAAAAACAACTGCAACAAAACATGAATGAAAATTGAAAGGTCCTATATTACACAAAATTGACTCTTGTGAGCTTTTAGCCATGTTTGAATGTTGTTACCTCCTCAAAAACGTACCTAGAGAGTGTTTTCTGTTTGAGAGAAGACAGTACATGTGTGAATGAAACAAAACACAACTTCAGGCATGTTTTTGATGAGGAAACAACATTATAACATAGATCAGAAAATAGCATAATATAGGCCCTTAAATTGTCTTTTTAAATGTTGCTTCATTGCTAGTTTATACAAATAATACTTTACAAAGGAATGTGTTGACAGCTGGTGAGATCTACTGTTTAGTTGTGTTACTCACTGCCCTCTGGCTCAGAAGGCAGTTAGTCCTTTTCTCCCACTCACCAACCAAGCAAACAAACATACAAATATATAACAAACTGAACCGATCTCATGTTTAAACCAGGCCTAACTCTCCTCTCATCTCATCGACTTTACCTCTGTGTACTCCACTGTAGCCTTGAGCTGTGTGGTCTTCAAACTACAACAAAGTACAAACAAAATAGTGTCTTTTACAGAGAGCTTTGTGTATCTTACTGGCTACATACAAGCATGGACGTGTGTTTAGCCCAGCCCATGCTAACCCAAGTATAGGTGAGCGATTTGATCAAATAAAATCAAATAATAATTGTGATTTTTCTGATAAGTATTGCGATTGGGATTAGATTTGCGATTTACATTTTAATAATAGAATTCTGTTCAAAGTTCACATTTTAAAACCAGGAGAATTGACAAAAAGACTATGAACTATAACGAGAATCAGAGGTATTTCAGAACATGCTTGTACAGATCTAAATGACAGGTTGACATTGGTTGACATTGCAGCATATATATACAACAGTTACTCTAAAAATCTACAGATGAACTAACACATGTCACCAGCTCTTGGGTTATCTATCTATTCTAGTTGCTTGAATGAGATTTTTCTGGCCTTTTAAATGTAAAATGTGATATTAGAATTGAAACACACCAATTGTGCGGTCAATTTTCCAAATCTTTTTGTATTCATAATCTGAAAACATGCCCATTGTCATAGAAATGTGTCTTTTCAACTTCATGAATAATTCTTCATATTTTGTTGTTGTTTTGCAGCAAATAGAGGAAGATGTATCCACTTATTCTGAAAATTGTCAGGGCATTATAATGATGAGAACGCTGTGTGAATGGAAATGGTGGTATATAATACAGCTGAATGTAAGGTAATGTAGGCTTCCAGGATTGTGAAAAAGGGTGACCTTGAGACGAGCTGTGGATCTCTGAAAGGCATCATCTAAAGAATAGACTGAGAAAGATGGATTTTTCTAACTTCTTCCATGACTTAAATTAAATAAAAATTCATCAACTCCAAAATAACGCATTATAGAGATTTGTTGTTGAGTCAGTTGGCCGTTAAAGGTGCACTACATACTTTTCACCACCTGCTGTCTCCATGGAGATGTCATTGCTTTGCTGCAAGGTTCCACAATATGGCATGAAATATATCTATCTCCATGGAGATCTAATTACTGGATCTAATTACTCTGTGGAGAGGCAACCCCACTCACAATGCATTTTTCAAACTATTTGTTTGGTAATAGAAACACATACGCTTGAACAAATAATATAGATTAGTTTAATGCCGTACTGGGGCAAAGCAATGACAGCTCCATGAGGGAAGCATGCAGTAGACCACACACCAGAAAAGCTACGTAGTGCATCTTTAACAGGAGGTTGGTGGTTTTATTTCCCACTCTGATCAAGTGCATACCTTCACTGTGTACAGTGAGCTATTGGGCAAAAAATAAAACACAGTGCATCAAATTAGTGTGGCAGCCCCAGAGAAAAGCAAACAGATGTAAAATTAATATTACTTTAATGATTAATCAGTTCCATTAAAGGTATACCTCCATTTCCCCTGTTTTAAATTCATGACTTGTTCTAACAAAACACCATCTGTAAAAATAGCATTTAGTGAAACACATTTTAATACTAATCAGTGTAAGCCATCTTTTTGATCAGGCATTTATGTAACATTTTATTCCCTCATGTCTCTCATAGCTGCTCATTTGCATATATACCATACTCAAGTGGAAACTGTGTACATTTATGAATACGTGTGTGACTTGCTTGCGTCTAATTTCACGCTACATGCCATATTTAAGTCTGTAATTTGATCAGATGCCTTTCCTTTTGAGTGATACGATTTGACACGGTAGGTCTTATGTTTACTCCACGTGATGAAGGGGAGGCTGTGTGTGTGTGCGCGCGCGTGTGTGTGTGTGTGTGTGTGTGTGTGTGTGTGTGTGTGCGTGTGTGTGCGTGTGTGTGTGTGATATGCGACCAGGGATAAACAGCGCATTATGTAAGGCTGGATAAAAACAAAAGGAGGTATAAAGAATGAATGGCGTGGAAAGTAGAGGAAGTGGGTGTTCCCAAGACAAAGAGTCAATTTGAATCATTAAGTGTTACAGACTGATGTCACATGTAAAACCATGAGGGGTTGGGTAAACAGGTCTAGAGTGTGCTGGGTTAGCTTTTGATCAACATTAAACAAATATAATATAAATTATTTCTGGCACATGTGCTTTAGAATAGCATCAGCCTCTGCAGCAGTTACTGTAAGGGGAGGATGACATGATATAGTGCTAATACTGCAAAAACATGCCCCACCCACTCCTCCTATTGGCCCAGCTTTAACATGCTCTGAGTGAGTGACAGGTGGATTTAAACAGAAAAAAAGTGTAGATTTCAGAGGCAAAGATATAGCTTTTGTTATTTGTAGGCATCAATAACCAGTATTGGGAGATAACTCAGTACATTACCGAGAATACATATTCTGAATACTAATTTTGAGTAACTGTATTACGGTACAGTTTTCATTTGGTGGTATTCAGAATATAGTTACTTTTTTTTTTAATCAAAGGAATACATCATGGCATTTGATCATGTAATTTAGGCTTCAAACTGCACAGAATCAGTGAGAAACTTAGAGAACACAGCTCTTATGGCGTGTGGATATGTGATTTTGACTTCTCCAGTTAGTCACAGGAAATGCTTAACAAACAGTGAAACACTCATGAAATGTTTTTAATCCTATGTTGCATTTTTACCTTATAATTTAAATACCACTCGTTGTAAAAGTATTTTAAGTATTCAGAATACAGTACTTTGATTGGCCCGTGTATTAAAATACATTACAAAATACATGTTAATGCAGGTATTCAGGATTCTGTAAATACATAATCTTCCCATCACTGGCACTAACATAACTAAGTGTACAGAGTTTTTATATTCTTATTAAATTCATGTGAAGCGCTTTGGTCAGCTGAATTGAAAAATTAATTTGAATGGTAATCAGATCAATATCCTGTTGTGATTTTGTTTTGCAATATCGAACCCTGCATCAGTTTGTGCCTTCGATCTGAGCGTGCTTAAAAGCTACATATACCTTGTACAGAAATGTCAAAAACAAAGGTTATTACTAAAATCTTTCATGTTTGCTGTAACTTCCATAGAGATGCATTAGCATAACAAGCTAATACGCTGCTGAGCCACTACTGGTAAATACATAATCAAAATCAGAATATTTATAAGTTCAGTATTTAACATCTTAAAATCTCCATTGGTTTAACATTGTATGTATAAGGTGATGTAACAATGCAATCATAATCTCTATTTTACATTAATTTTGACCTGCTCACAATTAAGGAATTCATTTTAAATATTTTTCTTGCCAAACTTGCCAACTTGCTACCTATGATATCTCACCTAGGTTTACTGATAAACTAATTGTGGGACTTAGCAGTGAGTGATCATAGACGTATGCTTGTGTATATCCACCACTTATCCGCCTCTGGATCTTTCTATTTTGGTTTTAATGAACCAGTGTTAGCATAGAATAAACATTTTCTCAAAGTACTAAGCTCCCCTCATCAGCCCTGTTTCACCATTATTATGTAATTTATGTTAAAAAAAAAAAAAAAAAAAAAAAAAAGGACAGTGAAAGCGCTGTGAAGTTTGCACACGTTTCTGTTTGTCTGTTGTGGTAGGCTAAATAATTGATTACATTTGAGATATTTGGTCAATTTATTGGATGTAAAGTTAAGTAAGTAGCTTAGTCGGTAGAGTGTTTGTCCATTGATCCAAAAGTTGGCAGTTCGGATCCCGCTCTCGACATAAAACATCATTGGTAGAGGCATCAGAGTCACTGGCCCATAGGTTTGTGGTGCGTTTCCAGCTTCCACTGATGAATGCTATTGTTATGTCAACAGACTAGACACTTAAACCCCCAGTGTCTGCATATACTAGTACTAGTGTAGAGTTTTGAGTGCCTTAAAGGTGGAAAAGTACTATATAAAAATTGTAACATTTACCATTTCTTCTCAACCTACTTGTCTGACTTATCTTTGCAGGCCTCATTTGTATTACTACAATTATATTGCCATTCTCATACTATACTGTTAAGCTTTTGGGTGCTTGGTGCTTTTCTGAAATCTATCATTTTTAACTAAAAATACTCGAGATATTTCAGTTGAGTCACCAAAATGATTGATGTTAATTAAATAGAAATTGTAAAGGGCTTGTCAGCTGTGATGAAAAAGTAGTTCTTATCACTTAAAAGTGTGAGCAGCAAGTACATTAGTAAGTGTTGTGCCCATCTTAAGTAAAAGTGGGAGATATGTTGAAAAATTAACAATAATACAGAGTTTACTTCGTAGCTCGAGTTTACTGCCTACAATAAAAAAAGATCACTATTGCTCACCCATAACCTAAGACTATAACACACCACATTCCTCAGTGTATTGTCTTCATTGTTGCAGATGCTTTCATCCATGTCAGCTTCAGAAGACAGCAATTACTCCTTTCCCCAACCTGACAAATATGAATTGGCCCGTGTCCTCCCCTTCTGCATATAACGTTACCATGGAAACGTAAACACATCTGTCTCGTGAGGGAAGCCAGGTGCACATTGTCAAATGTTTCCTGAAATAGAGAAGCAATCAGAAAATCTGATCAAATTATTTTCATAATTATAGCTACACTCAAGCTATATTATTCATTTTTTCTGGCATAATTTCAGATATAGAGTTTTCTTAAGAAATGGAATACAACTTGGTTAAACTACACAACTAAATGTTGTAAAATTGCAAATGCTTAGCGGTAATCCTTATATGCAATACCTTAAACCATAAAATTAAAAGTGTATTATAACTTTTCTGGTGGAGGGTACAGTACCTGCTTCTCTCCAGTGAAATGTTAGCATCTGCTTACTTGATGGTGCCACCAAGTAAGCAGATACTAGTATCTACAAGAGAAATTACTTTGACACAGTAGCTCACATATCCCATTATATTACAATAACAAAGAGTCAAAAAAAAAATATATATATATATATATAAAAAAATGTAATAAACTTCTAAATAAGTAGCAATAAAAAAATAGCAAGAGACTGGTATCAATAGGACATAAATTATAAAAATGTATGTACAGTAAGTAAAACACAAATATTGTAATATAAATACAGTATATCACAGTTATATACAAGAGGTCGTAAGAATGCCATACTTTGGAATACTGCAGATGAACAGGTAGTGCCCTTCCCCTTTCTCCCTTCACAGGATACATAGTGCATCTTTAATCAAATTAGTAGTTTTTTATCATTGTAATTATTTTGATCTCTATTATTTTCTTCATCTTATTGAGAAGCATGACAAACAACATCACATTTTACTAATATCCATGTTTTTTTATTTGCTTCATTTGTGCTAGAAGTGCACACGAGCTGCTAAATTGTACAAAACATGTGTTGTGGTGAATCTGAGTGTCCTGGATAAGCACCGAATAATATGACTAAAAAGCCCAAACAAGCTGTGCCCATCATGGCTCTATCAGGAGGTGAGACAGCACACTGTATCACATCATATCTTGTTAACTCATCCTGTCTATCACCACAACAACAGCTTTTAGCCAAAGGGTTGCATCTGTGCCAGCTGCCTCTCTCATTAATTTGATTTTTCACCTTGTCGCTTGGGCCCAAAGGGAACAGTCATCCCGATCTGACCACATGCATTGTCTAGACACCTGCTCGCCAACACAAAGGGGGCTTTTGTTGCTCCGATTTCTGTCACAAGTCTGTATCTTGCCCACTGTAGGGTGCAGGAGTGGTTGGGTGGTCATGGTTGCTTATTCTGTGTGCAGTTTGAAGGAGAGCTTAGAGAAGGATATAGATGAAGATTGTTAGCATGGTACAGTCAGTGGGGAGACAGCTCAAGCTAAAAATACATCTGTATATTTATGGTGACTCATATCCCAAAGTATTAAAATGTGTCCATACTTTTCAGTCGCTCCAAAAGTTACTGGATTATGTAATGGATTTGCCGCTTTCCATTTTGCAAATTTAGAGCCTTATGTAACTTCTCTGGTGGAGGGTTTGTCACCTGCTTGTCTCCATGGAAATGTTATTGCTTGGCCTGGAAAGTTCACCTGTATAGCTTTCATGTTATCCAACTCCATGGAGACGAGGAGGTCACGCCGTCAGACCAAGTTACAGATCAGAACTGTCATGAGGTGACCCCACTCACAGTAAGAATCCGAGCACTAGCAATTGAATAAATGCAAGCTGGAAATGTTTAAGGCCATATTCTGGAACATAAACTGAACTTTAGAGCAATGCTGAGCCGATACAGGAAGCGGGGGAGGGGATGTGCTCTGCTGCGGGAGGGCATCCGGATAGTGCACAAACATCCCGCATGCCACACGAACATGTTATGAATGTTAAGCTTTTATTATCCTAATATATTTCCAGATAAAAGAAGCCTCGAGCCTGTTACTTGTTTTTGCCTTGTTTTTCAGTGGACTAGTTTGATATTTATTTTTATGATTCTGGCAATTAACTGAACACGCCACACCACACCCTCATCATCCATCACGGTGATTCACTGTAAACATTGACAACTGCCAATTAAGGGGACAACCCAACCCTAGTGTTCTTAGGAAAACTATGGATTTCCTGAAGAAAAAACAAACTAGAGCAGATTATGTAGATCAAACAGCCTCCACACTGATGCAATCTAAAAGCCAATTATGGTGGTGAGTTTTTCTTTTTTCTTTTTTTTTTTTTTTCCTTTTTGATAAGTAATTTTGATGGCTCGGAATTTGCACTGGCACCACACAAGCCAATATTTATTTTGAGCATCTCGAGCTCCCTTACCGGAATAGTAAACATACAATGTGCATTTGGTAGAGCTTATTTTCCACATTAGCTAAAACTTGGCTGAATGTAGCACAATTGATACTTTGCAGCTGATGTCATCAACATTCCCTGGGGGTGTGATGCTAACTGGAGGCATGGCTCTGTCTGAAATTCTTTTACTCAAACTTGACTTTAATCTGAGTTTTATTTTAACACAATCTGACCATAAAGAAATGATTTAGCTGGAACTACATCAGGTGAGCTGTTTTATGCGCTAAAACAAGTCCATTTCAAATAACATTACAGTCCCAAGCTAGCCTCAGCTTTGTTTTTTTTTTTTTGTTTTTTTGAGTTTTCAGGCCATCATATTAATAATAATAATACAATAAAAACTGAAAGTTATTGGTAATGTGTGAACCAGCTGAACCTTCCATAGGCATACAGACAGAGCACCCCCAGCATGTCATTGCAAAGTATCAATACAAATTAATGTGTCTCTTTTGGACACAGGTGGGTAGGTTAACCAAAAATGTCCTCAAGTAAGAATACTGCTCAAAATATTCCAAATAACAATACTCAAGTGGAAGGTCAAAGTAGTTCAAGAAATTACTCAAGTCAGGATGAAAAGTATTTGGTGAAACTATTCAAGTTAGAGTAATTGTCTGGACAACACATCTGATTTATACTTTATGAATAAGTTGATCTAATTGGAAGAACATGATACACAAAATCTAGTATTTACAAAGGACATACCAAGAAAATTAGGAATTAATTAGAATCTGAAGGAGCAGTGCAAAAAACACAAATCATTTATCATTATTTACTGTCAGCATGAGGCTTTTGTCAATTATTTGTAGACTCACGTAACCAACTTCTATGCAAATAAGAGTACTATTACACTGTAAGATAAATTTCTCAAGTAGGATTAAACGTATGGTGTCTTGAAACTACTCTGAGAAGTACAGTTTTATGATAAAGTTATGTAAATATGGCTGAGTAGACCTATATCCACCACTGCTTTTCAAACCACATTTCATCTTGTGTTAGATTTGAGGTTTATTTGTCCACATGTTGTCACACATCACAGACATACAAACTGTCTGTAGAGCCATCTCCCACTGAGCTGCTCTTCTCCAGCTCTCAGAAGTGTCAGATGGCTAGACAGCGGATTAATGCTTTGAAAGACAACTCTCCCAGAAATGTTTTTGCCATTTCTGTTTAAATTATACTGCTTTCAAGACTCCAAAAAGATTAGATGTTTTGAAAATTGGACTGATTGAAAGGATAACCCTAAGATTTCTGACTGTCTTTTTTGTTTTAAAGACAAGATTATAAAGGCTGTCAATAAATAAGGCAATACACCAACCCAGCCACTGTATACTCTACCAAGGCACTGGCCATGGCTCGCAATGATATGACAATATTGCAGACAGGAATTACACTATTTTCATGAATCCAAATCTGTCCATCCAGATCTCTTGATAGAATAAGAATCTTATGTAGACTACACATTTGTTAACATTGGTTTATATTTCCTAATAGCAGATTTGTTTCAAATTTAAGTGTGCTAACTTTTTTATGGTGAGAAGACTGCCACCTGGTTGTCTCCATGAAAATGTCATTGCTTTGCCTAGAATGTTCCACAGTATGCCATTAAACAGGAGGTGATGGTACCAGGGAAAGTCAGATCTGTGGAGAGGTGACCTGCTTTCAGAACAAAGGCATGCTTTTCAAGTTATTTATTTATTTCTTGATATAACTGAATAAATGCAAAAAAGATATGTTTAATACCATACTGTGTACTATCCAAGATGCATAGTGCACCTTTAGTACATACCATATTATTAATTTGTATACTTGGCTTCTGTACATTGAAGATTTTATTTTCACACTGAATGGCAAATTTTATAATATTTATCTTTTTTATTTTTATTTTTTATAAACACACAATTCTAATTTCCCTTGAGTGAGAATATAAACTGCTCCCTTCTATACTTAAGACAGACACCAACAAATGAAAAGGAAAAAAAAAAGCATTTTTTTCTACTTTTCACCAGAACTAGTATCATTATTGAAATAGTTACCCTTTTCAATCTGTCAGAAAATTGACTTCTTCCTTTTGTATTCATTTCATGTTAGTCTTAACATGTATGTGTGGCGTGCTGGAGAAGCGATTTCTTTTTCATTTGGCTGTGTCTTGATGCTCTGTCTCGGTGCACGAGGCAGATAGGCGAGGCGACCCTGTGATTGCTGCTATTTCCTCTGGCTTCCTCATCTCCGACGGGTGCCCATTTTATCTGCAGCAGCGGTGGGTCCCTGAAAGATGAGGAGGGCTGATAAAAAAGACGGACCAGGCACAAACAAATTCAGACACTGGGAGATAAAGGGGATTCGGCAAGGTCCATCCATGAAAGGAGAGCAGAGGAGGAAGTAGCTGTGAATGTGCAACGATGTGCTTGTTCGGCGTTATGCATGAAGAGAAATACAATACAACACCATGGAAAACAAATATAAGCAAGAAAGAAGAAGAAGAAACTTTTCTGTTCTGAATATACTGAAGTGTACGCTTTGAAGTAGGACTGAACTAGACCAAATCATTGACTAAACCTGAATTGAACACAACTCAAACAGTAATAAACCTGGACTAAACCAGGTCCAAACCAGGACTAAACTTCAGGGAGCATTCACATTTGCACATCACAATTCTGAAAATGTAACTTAACTTGAACTAGACCAGAACTAAACCAGGACTCAGACCCAAAACCAAACCAGTTCCACAACTGGGCTCAGACAAGACCAATGCACTCCACAAAACAGGACAAATTCAGCACTGTGTTTCAGTTGTGGTACATCATCTGTATGATGCCATGGAAACACAACATTTAAACCATACTTCGGAACATTACTATTGTACATTATTGTGGAATATTATAGCCAAAGGCACAATGGGCCAAGTAAGAGTCATTTTGTCAAGATGCAATCCTGCTCACTGTAATAATGCATGATTTTCTATGTTTTTTCATCTCAAACTGAAAAAAATAGACTTTACTTTTTACTTTAATCTATTTTTTTGCCAAAAAGTTACACAGTGGGACTACACCACAACATTACCAGAAAAGTGCTGTTGAACTGACTATAAACCAGCTATAGACTACCTTTAGTTTATGTGAGCCTATTAAAATGAACTGGATTGAGCATAGGGACAACTGTGGGGGACGGTGAGTCAAGCCTTATGCAATCACTGATTTAAATTCTGGATTCTTTGCACCAGATGAAACAAGCGGAGTGCGGCATACCCAATAGTGTGTTTCGCTTTTGCCCCTCTTAGATTGTTTTGACTTTGAAATGCAAACTGTATCATTGACGAACACTGACTCATAATGTGGGTAGATAAATGAGCCCGAGTCAATACAACCACCAAGAGCCTTAGACCTCTCCTATCTTCTTGCCTCGTCTCCTATCTCCTAACTCCTACCGCCGTCCTCCTCCACATGTGCACACACCTACACGCACCAATCGGCCGCTCCACTCTATCAGGTAGGCGCGTATCCATTTCAGAACTGAGCCCACGATTCCTCCTCTGTTTTGTGGAGTAGCAGATGTAGCGCTTTGGTGCTCATTGCGTTCTCCATCTCCATAGAGCCGCAGGCAACGTAACACAAGGAGATTACCCGTCTGATGTATGGATGCGCTCATCACGGTGGAGACTATTAATGTTTAAAACAAGGCAGATGCAAAAGCGCCATTTAAATAGGAAGTGAGAAAGAGGAAGGAGGAATCGGGGGAAAAAATATATATATATACTGTAACGTTTTCAATGGAGAATTTGATTTAGTACATTATAATAAAGAATTACTACATTTCAAGGATTCTATGAGGACATTTGCCCATTCAAAAGATAACCTATAATATTTTACCTATAGCCTATAATAATTTGAGTTGTGTTATTGCTATTGCTATATTGCTGCGTTGAAATGCCAAATTCTTCACATCAAGAAGGAATTTTTATGTCTAAAACCTATAAATAGAGAAAAAAAAAGAATAATAATTTGCTCTTATTTTACTTATAATTTTTTTCAAGCAATGTTATCAAGAATGAGCTTGGGAAACTGCTTTATTTTATTTATTTATTTATTTTTATTGCAATTGTATACTATTTGCTGAAACAAGTCAAAGCAACTGATTTGTAAAACATAAACTAGACAACACTGCTCAAATGAAGTCTTTCTGAAGCTACAGAAACCACTTTATTTATACTGACAGAGGAGTTGTTGAACTTCGTGCTAGTTTTTGTTTCATGTGGATAGGCCCAGTAATGACATCATTTTATCTATTGGAGATGGATGATATTGCAGCATGGACGATATTGGACTCTACAACTGGACACAAACTGTATGGCGTACTTATGCTGGTTGTGACAAATCACGCCCATGAGAGTGCATCAGGACTAATAGCTCATTATAATCCAGATGGCCTTGGCTTTTTAGATCACAACAGCTATGGGATGGGAGTTTAACATTCAGAAAACCTATACATGTTTACATCAAATCAGAATATACAGGTGTATTTTAGCCTTTAAAGTATAGTAGTACAAATATAGATTTCCTTTTTATTCCATTTATTTTAAATGTTCACATAGGAAAAAAGGTGTGAGCTTGGGTTACAGTTATCTACAATTTGTAAATAAATTGTCTGTATTTGCATTTACTTGGTATTAAAAGTCCAATATTACACTATTTTCTGATCTACTGTATGTTATAATGTTGTTTCCTCATCACAAACATACCTGAAGTTGTGTTTTGTTTCATTTAAATATGTTTAACACACAAACCCTGCATATCTGGGCAGTTCTCTCAAACAGAAAACTCTGTTCCACCTTGTGATGTCATTTTGTAATAGAGGAAATGTAAGACATCACAAGGTAGAACAGAGCATTTTGAGCTTTGGAGTGTTTTCTGTTTGTGAGAAGAACTCAGCCTAAACGTGCTAAACATATGTGAATGAAACAAAACACATGTTTGTGATAAGGAAACAACATTATAACATAGATTAAAAAAAAATAGTGTATTAAGGACCCTTTAACATTAATAGTGCATTTGGTTTTGTCTGGTAACTAAGGTGTTATATCAAAGTGTGAATATGCACAGACTGTGGTGTGTTTGATGTGACCTGATGCGTTTGAGAGACACTCTTAGTAAAACAGTGTTACAGCCTCTTTTCTAGTGTCGGGAAAATAACATCTTTGATCAGTGCATCAGATGTTTTCTGTGATACCATTCACTGTTGCATTCACTGGCATCATGTAATCAATAGTATTTGGTCATGGTGGGGTATACATTTCTTTATAATTTTATTTATTTTCAGATGTAGGCAGTTCTGGTGTGTATAGCATTCAGCAAGGACATAATGATTAAAGCTTCTATATTACAGAAAATTGATTCTTGTGAGCTTTAAATCTTGTTATAATGTTGTTACATCATCAAAAAAAACAAAAAAAAAACAACTTACCTTATTAGTCTATCTACATCTCCAAAGCTTAAAATGCTCTGTTCCACCTTGTGATGTCATGTAGTGGTAGTTTTCAAGTTTACAGTTACCTTTTACTGATTGGCAATTCCAAAACCAAATGATTCTAGTGAAGGTGTATGGAGTTTAAAAACACAGTGAAGCACTTCCTCTATTACCACATGACATCACAAGGTGGAACAGAGGCTAAATATGCATTGATAATATTTTTTTTCTTATATACCAAACTCTAAATTATTCCCTAAATTAGTTGAGTAGACTTGGTAGTTTGACAGTTGACATCAATGATGTCATGGTTGGCTTTCAATGTTCCACAGTATGGCATTAAACATACAGTATCTATCTCGTTTTTATCCACTTACAAAACTTGAAAAACATGAATTAAATGCATTCTGTCTCTGAGCTGTCCCACTTCGCCACAGATCCAACCATGATCTAGCATTTCATGGAGATAGAAAAGTTTAATGCCAAACTGCGGAACATGCAAGGTAAAACAGCAACCATGAAGACAGCTACATGTCAGACCCTCCACCAGAGCAGTTATATAGTGCACCTTTAATTAAATCTTCTACTCTGAATGATGCTTCACAATTAGTACATCTGTACCTGCCCTCTGCTGTAGCCCTTATCATCAAAAGACCTCATCCGCCAGGCCCTCCCAGACCCACACCAGGTTAATTTCTTTCTGCAGTAGATCAATATTTTGCACTCTGCTCGTTGCGCCCTCACTCTGACCACACATTATTGGCTTCCATGTAATCAGTCAACAACACAGCAACTGACAAAATTTCCATTTCAGCCCAGTGCACTGTCTCCCTCCACCACACACGCTGACCACGCCTCAGTACAGGCTGCTCTATGTCTTCCTCTGGGTAACACAGGGGGTATTCTCTTCCTTTGGTGGGATACATTTTGGCTATTCTAGTCTTGCTTTAGTTCAATTTACAGTGATGTCATGCAAAGTAGCCAGGAGATAGTGATGGTTTTGAATTGATTTAGCCCTGTATTACGCCCATACCAGAAAGTTGAATTTACTGATACACTTTGTAGATATCTTGACTTCTTTTCCTGCATGTCTTATAAAACCATGAGTTTGTGTTTTGTCCAAGGTACTAGCCTCTTTGTAGTTGCCATCATGCTGAATACTGTATGTACTTAAAGAAAAACAAAATAGACAAGAATGAAAGGATTCTGTCCATGTTTTTATTGCACTGAAAAACTAACTGCATCTCCACATCTCCTTTCTCTATAATATTCGACATATAGCAGAAAATGTATCTGTCTCCATGGAAAATGTTCTGAAGCATGGTTTTAACTTCTATTTCCATGGAATCATGCAGCTGACTTGCCACCAGAAAGTTACGCAGTGTTCCCTTAAAGAAGAGACTATTAAAGGTTCCATATTACACAGTTATAATGTTGTTTCCTCATCACAAACATACCTGGAATTGTGTTTTGTTTCATTCACACATGTTTAACAAGCTCCATACACTTTCACTAGAATCATTTAGGTCATTTCAGCCTTAGAACTGCTTATTACTACTGAACTAAAGGTGGCTGTTAATTTGAAAACTACCACTTCATCACCGTCACATCACAAGGTGGAATGGAGCATTTTAAGCTTTGGAGATATAGTCAGACTAATAATAAATTATTATGTGTGAATGAAACAAAAACACAACTCCATGTATGTTTTTGAGGAGGTAACAGCATTTTAACGTGGCTTTAAACTCACATGAGTCAATTTTGGGCACTTGGGACCTTTAAACTAAATATACCATGTTTACAGTCATGTTAATATTTATTTATCGCAATGACGTCTTCCATCTCTGAAATTTCGGGATCTTATCTAGACATAGTTTAGTTCTAGTTTTGTCCCTAGTTTTAGTCGTGATCTTTGCCTATACCGTACCCTCCACAAAGACTCACAGTGCTGGTTAAAAATGACTGTATTATGTAATCTCAACATTGTGTCTCTCACATTGTAGGATCTATAGATAGAAAAGTACTGTAGCCCTGTTGTTGACGCTTGTTTGATGATAACGTGAGTGTGTGAGTAGGAGGATCGCTCTGCTGTTTGGGTGCCTGCCTTAAGCCTCACCATCATCAGAGCCAAGTATTAAAGCTCCACTACAGGCAGATTGTACTGTAAATATCTAGCACACGATACTGCTACAGGAGATGTGCTGTGCGCTTTAAGTTTGATGAAACCATTTTGTGTGGGTGGAGTTTGGAATGTCTTTTTTGGGCCACTTGTAAACAACTGTGGGCTGTATGTTTCCTATGGGAAATAAACAATTATGCATGTTTTTGTAGAAGAATTGGTACCATGACTTGTAAATGTACCAAATTTAAGGTAGTTTTATCTGCAGTCTTCAGACATTTAAAGTCAATTTCCTCCATATAAGAAGATAATATACTGTTTATACTATATAGACCTCATCAAGAGTGGGTATTTTCTTGCAATAACTGTGTTGGCAAATGCATTTTTATTAGTTGTTTAAACACTTTTTGGCTTCCAAGGATTTATTAGACTGTAGTAGTAGTACTATATAACTCACCGACCAGCCATCATGCCAAATCAATTATATACAGCAGGAAACATTTACATTAATTTAAAGGTACACTATGTAACTTTTCTGCTTGTCTCCAAGAAAATGTTATTACTTAGTTTGGAATGTTCTACGGTATATAGAATTCCACAGTAAACTCATCTCTTTTGCATTGCAGGTGGTTTTATTGTTAAATGTATATATTGAAAACTATGCATTCTTACTGTAAGCGTTTTGCATCTTCCACAGATCTGACCTGTACCTTAGCCTGGTGGCCTCACATACTTGTTTCCACTGAGATAGATATGTTTAATGCTGTACGGTGGAACATATGCATGGCAAAAGTAACACACCCTCCTCCTTCCTTATACAGGGCACATTTGCGCATTACTAAAATCCTTTGTGAAGTTATTCATAGCATAGGTCATTATGGGATATCCTCAGTTGTTCCCAGTTATTGTTTGTGTATGCAGCTCAGTGCCAGCAAATGAATCACAACACAAGTGAATCATATGAGGTTTCAATGACAGCTCCATGATTGCAGATTACTGATGTCTGATTGACGCATTTTACATTAGGCTCCCATTGCTTTGTTATTGTTTCTGACAGCAAATTCATTTGTCTCCAACTGGCTCTTGTTTATCTAATGAGTATGCGTCATATGGTCTACCTGCACCACCACACTTCTGGCCAGTCTGATTGAACAATTAAGGAGAGACAGGTCTTTATAAGTGATCACCTTCAGCAAATTATCCAAATGATTCTAGTGAAGATGTATGGAGTTTAAAAGAGCATGCCTTGTATTACCACATGACATCACAAGGTGTTTCTATTTCAGAGAAGTATTCTGCCTAAATATGCAGGATTTGTGTGTTAAACATGTGTGAACATTATAACATAGAGCAGAAAATAATGCAATACGGACCCTTTAAACTGCAAATATCTATTTGTATGTTTGTTTTTTTTCACTGAAATATTCATGTTAGGTTACATAGGTTATAAATTGGTTGCATTGTGGCAGAGTAGTTAGCTCTCCTGCCTTGAAGCTAAAAGGTTGTGGGTTTGATTGTTTGTCTTTCCGAGCACTGTAAACCTGTCCTTGTATTACTGTGCTTCATCACAAGTTCATCCCTCTATAGGCTGTTATAGGTGCACTGATGGCTTTAAATTGCCTCTTGAAAATGTATGTTTTTGTGTCTACAAGTGTAAGTGCTGCAATTTCCATATTCAAAGCTGTTTTTTTCCTATACTGCCCATTCCTTTTTATGCTGTCCTCCTAGGCTATCAAACAAAATTGCACTTCACTTGGCATGTTTTTGCTATTCTTTCCCGTATTTATGTTTCCTGCCTTTTTCTAACATGTTTACAATGTTTATCCTCCTGTTTCCCTGTCCATCGTCTCTCCAGCCTCTCCATGGGTGCTGTTGTGTGTGAAGGCTTTATAAGCAATGGTGGAAAATAAAAATACAGTTACATGGCTAAATTGGCAGACAACCACTGCCCAATTTCAAGAAAAATACTTTTACTTTACTTTTTATGCATTTTATTATTTATTTTTAGTTTTATTTTTAGTAGTTTTTTAGTAGTTTTATAACATTTTAAAGGTCCTATATTATGGTAACTTACTTGTGAGCTTTAAGCCATGAATGTTTTTATTTCCTCAAACATGGAGTTGTGTTTTGTTTGTTTGCTCAAAATGCTCTAAAGTGGTCGTTTTCAAGTGCAGCTACCTTTTACTTTTAGTTCAGTTCCAGGACTGATATCATCAGTGATTCTAGTAAAGGTGTATGGAGTTTAAAAACACAGTGGAGAACTTGTATTACCATATGACACCACTAGGTGAAACAGAGTGTTTCCTGTTTGAGAAAAGAACTCAGCATAAATATGCAGGGTTAGTGTGTTAAACATGTGTGAATGAAACAAAACACAACTCCAGATATATTTGTGATGAGGAAACAACAATAACAAATAACATTGATCAGAAAATAGCATTAATAGATGCCCTTTAAAGTCTGAAACCATCTGCGTATTCTTGGGGCTCTGGCCAATCAGCTCAGGCAAAGTTCGAAACTTATTCCATCCCCTGTACTCATATTTTTTCTCAAAACATAAACATAACTTTTGTATGTTGATGAAATGTAATCAAATCATGCTATCAAGCATATCTATCTTATCATGAAAATTGGCCTTTTTTGTGGTTTTATTTTTTATTTAAAATTGAATTCTTATTTTCCTTTAACGTGCAAGGTCAAATGTCCTTAAAGGTTTTAAAGTAAAATAATAATACAAAAACAGTCTTTAGTTTTCCATAGTTCTGTATTGTCTCAAACAGAATCAAACAGAGAGAGCACAGGTACAGTGACAAACAGCCTGTTTGGAGCTGAGAACTTTTCCACTGAAGAAGCTCTGGTCTCTGCCTGTGGACACAGGAATAACACATGATTACATTATGATGATCTACCCTGTGTCTATTACTCTCTAATACAATACTGGACCAGAACAGAGTCACAGTGAACATTAGAATTGCACATGCAGAAACAATACTCACCATGTGCTGCTTTTCTTCTTCAAAACGCAGTAACAGGTAGGGCATCTGGTATAAAGTCCTCCTACATCACCCTATAGAAACACATGATAAACATTCACTAGGAAGTATATGTTGAAAAAATATAATTCTGTTAAAATAATTTTAGTTGGTTTACTTACTTTGTTCATCTGTGGTCTGCGTTTTGTTGGTTCTCAAATGCCTTCGTTTCTTTGGAAAGATACAGAGATTTTATTCTGTAGTAGTTTTTTTTATTTGAAGTGATAACCTTACTTTTAGGATGGTGCAAAAAATGACTAACTAAAATTCACAAACTTACCCACCGTTACAGCAGTGTTCTGGATATCACTGTTTGTTTGTAGACCACTCTGGAAGCAACACATTCAAATCTTAGTACAACTGTTACACTCTTGTAGATGGACAATGATGCTCCTGTAACTGTCCTGTGTCCTGAGTGTGTCCTCTGCTCCTGTACCTGCCCTGTGTCCTGAGTGTGTCCTCTGCTCCTGTAACTGTCCTGTGTCCTGAGTGTGTCCTCTGTTCCTGTACCTGTCCTGTGTCCTGAGTGTGTCCTCTGCTCCTGTAACTGTCCTGTGTCCTGAGTGTGTCCTCTGCTCCTGTAACTGTCCTGTGTCCTGAGTGTGTCCTCTGCTCCTGTAACTGTCCTGTGTCCTGAGTGTGTCCTCTGCTCCTGTAACTGTCCTGTGTCCTGCTACATTTGAATTTTCCCTCCTAAAGTTTTGGGGAATTCCTGAGGGAAGAGCTTCACCACAAATGAGAACAAAGTCATGTTTCCTCAGCATTATTAAAACATGCAGGTCTAACATCAACCACAATCAACATGTTTGACAGATAATCATAAAAAAGTCATGTTATTGTTGTCAAATTTGTGATTGTAATTTGAGCACCCCCTCTTGGACCATTTTTTCAGTGTACCTATGACAGGATTGCGCTCATCTGCACTCAGCCTACAGCTTGTAATGATGGTGCAAGCTTCTATAAAAAGCCAGGGAGCAGCTTAATCGATATCTCCCGTTGTCAAATTGCTCCTTGCTCCAGGAAAAAGGCAGAAGATCTCATGTGTTTTCCTCCATGTGAACCAGTGTAATTGTAGAGAGAAGAGGAGAGCTGCATTGGAGGTTGCCAGACTCGGACACAGCAGGACACTGAATTATCGGCTCCTAATTCTTTGGAGCAGAAAATCTTTGGTGTGTGTCAGCGCGGGACTTGACAAAAAGCCTGGTTTGGCCATGTTGTTGAGTTAATGCTTTTAAGTGGAGGACAGTATTTAGACAGAAGCTGCACATGCTTGTGGGTTGAAAATGAAATGCTCTGGGATGAAATGCAGTGGCTACTTGGCAGGAGGATGATACTTTTTTTACTTTTCTGGTGGGGGTCTGTCTGCTACCTGCTTGTGTCCCTTATGTTATTGTTTTGTCTGAAATCTTCCACAATATACCAAAATGTATCTAGAATTAATTTAATTACATGTGTATTGCACATTTTACCTTGAAAGATATGTAGTGTTTGACTTTTAATGGGGTCACTCGTCCTGTAAATTAGCCTGTGGGTGTCACCTGCTGGTCTCCATGGAGATAGATTTGAGTGACGTCATTTTGGTCTTAAAATGTTCATATTAACTCGCTCTGCATGATCCTGGTGTTTCACTATTTTGTCCATTCATAAATTCCTTCCTGATATAGAGCTTGACTCTAAATTGGCCCCTGTAACTGCTAGCATCGTGAGCTTCATTTGACTGAAGCCGAACATTAAGGGTAACGTCACACTTCTTTAGTCCACTTCTTTATACAGTTTATGGATATAGGATGACCACTTTATTCAAACCTTTGTCACCCTGTCTTGTTTCTTCTTCTCATTCACCAGTTGTTTACAGTATATCTGTAGTCAAGTATATCTGACTACAGATATACTGTCTATATCTGTAGTCAAGTCGATTAACACTGCACCACTACCATTTGATAACATGTTATGTAACAGATCATGCATTTTTCCCTTTTCCAAACATCTCAAATGTGCTTTCAGAAGTCATTGCCAGTCCATCTCTGCAGACATGTTTCTGAATCTCATCTCTAAATTAGCCCCCTTGTTTGGGCCTCTGTCTTGTGTACATCATTATTCGTCCTGTGAGCGATCTGCTGCTATAAGGTAGATGACTATGGCATTTATGCAGCCGCCCAGCAGGTGTGGATGGATGGAGCTCTGTCCATTAATTTTACATTAGCTTTCTGCGCTCTGATTGGCCACTCGGTCCCTCTAGGAGGACTCCACTGCAGTGCATCTCATGAGCCAATCTCCTATGGCCCTTTAACTCCTTACTTTATAAACCTCTAGATGTTTCTCAGTTTTCATGGTCATGGGTGCTGCAAAAGGCCATTACAAGACTTCCATTTGGAGATAATTATAGCTGTGACAATATGGAAGAAGTGATTTGGTTACAGAGTCATTAACTGAGGAGTAATTAGGCTAATGGGGACATATGGACATCAAAATCAAATAAACGCAACACACAACACCAAAGTAAAAGTGATGAGTTCAGGAAAATATGGCCTCGGTGGGCTGGTGTATTATTCACAGAATTCCTTAAGGAAATCTGGGTTATTTTTGCTTCTTGTCAGCTGTTTAGCATAAGCAAAACTATTACTACTACTACTACTACTACCTGTTGTTACTATTATGAATACCACTAACGTTTCTAGTATTATTATTACTAAACTTACTAAACTAATTACTACTACAACTACCACTAATACTGTACTTCCATTATTAGTTCTTGTAGTCATACAAATTAAATATGGTTGTGTAGCTTTTTGTTAGAAATTTCTCAAAAACATTTTGTTTAACATTTATCTCCTCATTTATAAATATTTTTTAAAACAAGTTGTTGTCAAACCAGGTTTACCTTGCCTGCTGTATTTCGTTTGTAGAAAACCTTAAGGCCAGTTGGTGTTTAATAGCTGTGGTTAATTATGCATCTACCTACCAATTTAGCTGCACAGTAAATGGGCCCCAACAGCGTACACAAAAGATGTTTTTATCTATACACGTCCTATATTATCATTCTTTCTATGCATAATTGCTATCTACATTAATAATTGGCTCGCGTGTGCTTTTTAACATGCTGTTTTGCATGTAATTATGTATTAAAGTAGATGTTATTTCTATTGCAGAGATAGAGCACAGGATGGAAAAGACATTACAGTCTTCTTGTTTATCGCTATATGTCCATTTGGAGGTCAGTATGATAATAAAACAAATAATTAAAAAACTAAAGCTAATTATTAGGGTGGTGTTAAAACATGCCGCTATTTTGACCTATAGAATTAACATTTATGTGCAGCAACTTCTGTCTACTGTGGCAAATGAAGGTTTTACCATTGTATAGAAAGCAAAGCATTTCAGCCTATTAAAGGTCCTATATTATGCAAAATCGACTTTTAATTTTGTTACCTCTTCAGAAAAATACCTGGAGTGATTTCTTTCATTCACACATGTTTGAGTAATCCTCTGTCATCTCCAAAGCTCAAAATGCTCTGCTTCATCTGTGATGTCATGAAGTGGTAGTTTTCAAGTTAGCAGCTACTTTACCTTTGTTTTAGTAGAGACTGGCAATTCCAGGGCTGCATGGTGTTTAAAAACACAATGGAGCACTTCCTGTGTTACCACATGACATCACAAGGTGGAACAGAGTGGAACTCACACTAAATATGCAGGGTTTGTGTGTTAAACATGTGTGAATGAAACAAAACACAACACCAGGTATGTTTTTGATGAGGAAACAGCATTATAACATAGATCAGAAAACAGCTTAATATTAGCCTTTTAACCTTCATTTTACAACTTCATCCAGAAAAATCTGATATTTCAAGTCTCTGATACATTGTTTTAACTTCCTGCTGTATTTTCCTTGTTGTCACAGGCACCAGTGTGAACAAGTGGAAAAAGAAATCAGGTTACTCAGATGAGATGATGCTGTTTACGTGTTATTCATAATAATCTAGCAACTCCAGAAATCAGATAATAATCAGATTTTTGGTGTGCAAGTGCAACCATTTGTTTATTTACAAGGTCACAAAAATCCTGTTACAGAAGTGTCCTTAAATGTCTCATTTTTGGCAGTTTTATTGGGTGAAATAGTCTTCCTCCAACATCATTTTTGACTTGGCATAAGAAATGTTGTTTTGCACATTGATACATCTCTGTGGGGAATGTGCACAGTGCTATCCGACAAGACAAATCCTGTTTACAAACTGTGTAAACATCCATGATTGCTGTGTTATTTTGCACATAATTTAACCCCATGATGTGCTGCTTGTTGTGTGGCTCAAGGAAAGACAAATGTAGCAGAAAAAACAAAAATTAAACACATAGTAATAGTCTGTAAATGTACTGCATTGACTGCAGCCAAACACTGCATTTTAATTACAATCAACAAAAAATTTGGGTCTGCTTACACAGTTAAACATCCGATCAGAATCAAAAACTTCCTACCTGATTTTTTCCCATCAATTTGAGTACATTTTCTCTTGCCCTAGTGCAGATACATCATATAAGCAGCTCTTAAGATCCAAATCTGTCCACTGCATGCTGTCTGCATTTAATTACAGGGCATTTTATTGCCCAATAATCAGGAAGTTCACATTAACATGCTAGTTGTTGTTAGCTTTACCTTGATGGCAAAACTCACTTATAAAAGGACTTATAAACTCACTGCAGTGAATAATTAGGATGCATAATGTGTGTTAGCAATAGCATTGGACCAAAGCGCTTAAAATGAACTAGTTCTGTTTTTCACATTTTTAAGACCATAAACACAGTGCCTTTAATGTGCTTCTCTCATCATCAGCTCAATGGGAAATCTCACGTGCATTCACTGGAGGTCTGTGCACAAATCGATCAAAGCTTTTGAAATGAGATAGATGTAGTTTGGAGCAAATTGTGTGACATCTGATTGGATGAAATGCTTCCATATCTTTTCAAGGCAATTTTGATCCATTTGAGTGTAAAACGAACCCCGCTAAACTACTTGGCCTGCAGTTTGAGCTGCTATACAATCTACTGTATCTTTTACTATAGGCTAGTTCTCAAAATGGCATCCACAAGAAGATAAAGTGATGTGATTAAACCCTGAGTTACTAGTCTCTTTATGCAGTCATGGTTACTTATGAATTCTCATGAATTATTACTTTATAGTAGCTACTAGTATTTAGATTACTATTCCAATTGCACTACTTGCAGATTGTATTTGTCAAATATGTTAAATAAAATGCACCACACTGACATTACATAGTCTACATGATCCAGTCAAAACTTTGTGTTCCAAGTTTATAAAGGGGAGTTTATTCCCACAGTGAAAAGTGAACTCCTTTTGCCTGTGCACTTTTTCTATCCAGTTGGTTTTCCTCATCGCGTCTGGACACAGCTGCTCCCACAGATGATCAGAGCCACTGACTGACCTTTATGTGAAAAAGCTTCACAATGGACATTTCAATGCAGTTGTCATAGCAACCAAAAAGTATGACAAAAAAAAGTGTCCTTGATAACCTGCTATAGTGCTCCAGCCAACCACATTACCTATTTATTACCAATGCATTATGTACGTTTTTTTGCCATATAGTGCACCTTTTAGACATTGGCTAGGCTAGCTACAGTGGGTATCTTGATTTTTATTTTTTATTGTTTTTTGAAATGCTATTAAAATATGCATTAATGTAATATAGTCAACACTGCAATTATTCCCCTCTAAGTTTTAATTATTAGCTTGTATATCCTACCCCATAGCTAATAACTTTACATCATTCACTACAGCAAGAACAGAATGAATGTTGGCATAAGCATATTGAAGGTATTATCATCTTTAAACCAAAAGTTGAATTGTTTTTATGATTAGGCCTATTTATTTTCTAAAGTTCATATCTTCATATGTGTATGTGTAATTTCTGACTGAAATTAAAGATACCAAAACAAAGGAAGTGCTAATAACTTGAACCACTTGACAATTGAAATGGGTCCAAATTGTTGGCCATTGTTGCTTGAAGGCACCTTAATTATCTTATATTTTTAAAAAGCAAAGTAGGTTAATGACGCCCATAATGAGGGACTAGCATTTATCACTGGCCCATTTTCACCCCTGTATTAGAGACACTGAGATGATTCAACAGTGAATTTTAACTATCTCAAAAGAAGGCCACAGAGAAATTGTCGCCTTGTTACATAAAAAAAGTTTTCTTCACTTTAATATGTTAGTACTGAAATTAGTTATCTCTTATTGAATACAGCTTCAACAGCTAATTTCATTAATGGAGAATCATTATTATTAAAGGGCCCGTATTACACTATTTTCTGATCTCTGTTGTAATGTTGTCTCCTCATCATAAACATATCAGGAGTTGTGTTTTGTTTCATTCACACATGTTTAACACACAAAACCTGCATATTTAGTTTTCTCAAACAGAAATCTCTCTGTTCCACCTTGTGATGTCATGTGGTAATACAGTAAGTGCTCCACTGTGTTCTTAAACTCCATACACCTTCACTAAAATTATTTTGATAAGTTCAGCTCCAGAATTTCCAATCTCTACTGAACAAAAGGTAAAGGGTAGCTGTTAACTTGAAAACTACCACTACCACTGTAGACTAATAATAAAGGGTTACTCAAACGTGTGACACAAAACACAACGCCAAGTATGTTTTTGAGATGATAAGAACATTATAACACGGCTTAAAGCTTACAAGAATCAATTTTACATAATATAGGATTTTTAAATCAAGATTGTGTTGATTCTTAGTTAAATCGTTATCTCAAAGACAAACAAACAAACATGGTTTGACTTGTTGACCACTGAAATATTCATTAGTTACAGTCCTGTAATTGAGACACACTGTTATTATACACCCATACATTACAACTGTTAGTCAAAATGCACTGATAGCATAGTTCTAGCCAAACACGGTTTGCATAGACATAAACAAAGGATGAACATAGGTTGCGCTATGCTTTGAAATCTCTATTAATCTATTAGTAGCAATATAAACTGGCAACAAGTTGTGTTTTTTTTCTCTCACCTGATGTGTCTAATCTCTGCGTATTGCTTACTCTGACTTAAATGCATTAATGTGTAAAACAAATTTGCCAGATCAATTAATACTATTATTATGAATGTATTTATTTATATTATTTTCCACTGATTATAAGTTTGAAATTATATAACTTTAGCCCCACATGAGCAGCTTGGATTTATTTGTACATATGTCATCCAATCTAAAATCAGTATGTTATTTTCAGTCTAATTAAGGAACCTATTTGCTGTACCCTATGTCCCAGTTGGCTACATTTGAAACATGATGTAGAGGGAGTGGATAACAATTCATGCAAGGTTAATCCTGGGTTAATCCTTCATTAATATTCCAGGATTATTCAGTTTTATTGACAAATAATCCTCCCAGCTTCTCACAACAATGAGCTGAATAATGCAATTTGCACATTTAGAATCGGAAACCTAGTTAAACGGGCACACTGGAAGGACGCCAGTGTTATTATTAGCAGTCAGAATGGTCATTTAGAAACACAGGCCACCGGCACTACATAATATACCCCACACACACATTCTAATTATACAGCAGTGAAATACATGCTTTATGTGTTTAAACAAGTATATTTCAGTGCACTAACCCAACCAAATGATACTGTTGGCTACCTATATTTATTATCAATAGTTGCTATCATGTACATGTGTGTAATAAGAATGAGTTATAAGAATGCTATACAATGCCCACCACTGACATAGCTGATTATGTGTAGTGATATTGGTAATCTTGTGTTGTAGTTTTGGAGACTTTCCAAACTTGATATTGAACAAAATTTTACAGTTTTCTAATTGTGATTCATAGAGATATTTTAGCTACTGGAACCAAGTATGGCAGGATGTATCCATAGACAAGCAGGTGATGCTACCGATAAGTTAAAGCTAAGATGGGCCAAGAGACAACCCTATTTAGTTTTTATTTTTATAAAAAAATCTATACATATTTATTTTTTGTTTGCTTGTTTGTTTTTTAAATGAAAAAAGCATTAGGCAAGTTTAATGCCAAACTGTAATCTCTATCTTCTGAGACAAGCAGGTGACAGACCCCCAACCAGAAAAGTTACATATTGCACTTTTAATCAAACAGAACACTTCATATATAGTTAACTGAACATAATTCTCAGTATGTACATTCACAGGGTGCCTAAATAAGTTTGATTTTGTTTTAGTCATATTTGCCAAGAGTGTCTATATTACAGTACTGACAATCCAAATCTTAAATAAAACCTGATGTAGCTGCAGCTAATCCTGAGAGAGCAGGCTGTGTACATTGTGAATCTAAAAGCCAGGTGCACAGGTGTGTGAATGATGAATGCACCTGTTTAAAATGTTCCCAGACTGTGTTTTACAACTCCGACCTGCTATTTAGTTTTACATCTGGCAAAGTGCCGGCAAACTCGTGAGTCATGCTATTTTAGAACACATTAAGTAGATATAAATACAATTGTAGGATAGTAAGCTTGTATTGTAAGTTTGCTGGTCACTATCACTATAGTCCGAACATTAATTAAAGGTGCACTGTTTGTGGAGGGTCATTTCATACAGTTACTGATAATACTTTTAATGGACACACATATTATGGAAAATTGACTTTTTTGAGCTTTTAACCATGTTATATTGTCCCCTCATCAAAAACACACCTTGAGTTTTATTTGTTTCATCTTCAAATTATCTTTTTGCATTTTGTCTGTTGTTTCCCAGTTAAAAATACAGACTTCTCTTGTGCAATTTTTACGTCCATGAACCGTGATCAGAGGGATAAGGACTTCATTTGTTTACTATGCCATTGTCCATTCCCATTGCAGACAGGAGAGGGATCTCCAACCGCTAAGTACCTCATTGGAAATGGTTGTGTACTTTATAGTTTGTTTTTCAAATGTTGACATTATTTGTGAAATTCTTGTCCCAAGGTGACTAAAAGCATGTTTAAAAGTGGATTCAGACCACAAGAATGCATTATATGTGTCCATTAGTGAAGAAAATGTTGTCAAAGACAGATCTGGAGATGATCATAGATTTTTTATCTTTAGCTTTTACCTCGTCTCATCTTGACTATGGCAGCTCTTCAAAGACTTCAGCTTGTGCAAAACTCTGTTCCAAGGATTTTAACTGGAACCCCCAGAACAGCCCACATCGCCCCGATTTTATCATCTCTTCACTGGTTACCTGTAAAATACTGATTTAGCATTTTGTGTCCTACCTTTCGAGCGCTGCATGGACAGTCCCCACAGAACATTGCTGACTTGCTGTACCCAGACTTCGCTGGCTGCTCTCTCTGATCCTCCAGCCAGAGCATCTTCATGGTCCTAAAGACTGGTTTCAAAACTCGAGGGACCTGCCCTTGCAGGCTGTAGCCCCCAGACTGTGAACCTTTTTATAAAAGCTTTTAGCTGACTGGGTTGTTTCTTCATTTGTTGTTTGTATTTTTTCATTTTTTTCTATTTCTATTTCTATTTCTATTTCTATTTCTATTTCCATTTTATTCATGTATAGCACTTTGTGATTTTATCTGTGAAGAGTGCTATACCAGGTGTGGGCAATTATTTTTCCCATGGGGCCACATGAGAAACAGAAAATATTGTGGAGTGCTGGGCCAAAATGCTTAACTCAATTTTGCATAATATTAATGGTATTTCTTTATAAAAAGCAGTAAATAGCATTGTTTTGACAAACTGGTAAGACTGGTAAGAGTTTATGTTATGACTAAGCAATGAAATAGTGAGTTTGCCTTACAAAAAAGACATTTAAAAAAAATACCTTTAAAATAAAAGAAATGCAGCTTTAGTCCATGCATGAGGTAAAATTATAAAATATGTTTATTTTGTAATTCCAAATGATCTTAAATGGGCTGGTCAGAGTCAACCAAAGGGCCGTATATGGCCCGGGAGCTGTACAATGCCCAGGTCTGTGCTATATAAATAAAATGTACTTATACTTACTTACCTAGTAATGTCTTTGCTTGTAGCAGTTTACCCATGTGTGGAATTGGTTAGAATTCGTCTTGTGTTTATCACTGAAGGTGCTTTTAGGCGTACACCAGCAGGGTAATGGGGCCATGTGTAATCGGTGACAGGTAGTTTATCAGCTGCTGCACCTGTTTGAGCCTGATCAGGAGGGTTGCCATTGGTAACGGTCACATCTTGGACCGCTCTGAACTGTGAGAGCTGTGGACAAGTGGACCAACAGAAAACAGAAGCCATCACTGGAGAAATAACATGGGATTAGACAATTCTGGGATCAAAGCAATTCCTTCTTGGCCCTCCAGCTCTAATACTGAAGGCTGAGTATATCATTCATGTCACGTAGCATTTGTGGTGGTTTCACAGTCACAAAGATGTATAAGATAATAGAAGATTAGTTTTTAGGATATTTTGACTAACCCGTACATGATGGTGATAAATTGGTCAAATTGTCTAACATACTGTGGAATTAAAGAGATTATCAAAAAGGAGAGGTGTCCTTAGTAAATATTTGACAACATTATTTGGTTAGTATATCTTAAAGAGCCGATCTATGTTATGTTGTTTCCTCATCACAAACATACCTGCAGTGATGTTTAGTTTCATTCACACGTTTAACACACAAACCCTGCATATGCTGAATTCTTCTCTCAAACTGAAAACACTTTGTCCCACCTTGTGTTGTCATGTGGTAATTGTGTTTTTAAACTCCATACACCTTCACTAGAATCATTTGGATAATTTCAGCCCTGGAGTTGATAATTTCTACTGAACAAAAGGTAAACGGTAGCTGTTTAATGGGAAACCACAACTATATGACATCACAAGGTGTAACTTTGGAGACAGCGCTTTGGAGACTGATAAACAAATCACAATTCCGGGTATGTTTTTGATTATAACATGATTAAAAGCTCACAAAAGTCAATTTTGTATAATATACGACCTTAAAAGAGATTAGCAAAAATGAGAGGTATCCTTAGTGACGATTGGACGACATGATTGGGTTAATACACAAGAAAGAAGGTGTTAATGTATTGCTGAATTCAGTATACTTATATTTTATTTAGCCTAAACTTTACAGACTTATGCATCTATCTACTGCTACTGCTACTGCTATATTCTATCTAAAGCTGAAAGATTAACATACTGGCCTGCACAGTGAACACCCCAAGTAGCCCTAAAGAGAATCAAAAACACCACACAAACCATTCAACCATCTTCTTCTACATGTGATCATTAATCGAAGGGAGGACTGACCATAGCCTGCATGGGAGCAGTCACTGATTCGTAAAATGATACAGTCTCCTCTTTGGTTTAGCACCTTCCTTCACTGAACATGAGAAATTCACACGGCTATACAGAAAATCACTACCACTCGAGGTGCTAAGTAAGGCTAAAGCAGTTGTTCATTGTCTGTCACTTATACCCATAAGGCATTCGGTAAATAACACATTAATTCGATTAGTCCTTAGCTTGAATTGGTGTCATCTGGTAGGGACATATGCAGCTTTTTTGCACTTGGTTTACCCACAATGCACTGAAAATAAACGTGTGAAGATGGTCGAGTGTGCATAATTAATTCCACGTAGACATAGCTTGGAAAAACGTCTCATAGGCTTTATTCCATTGTGGATTGCATCTTATATTATGGTATAGGTGATTTATGTAGCTTGGTTTGTGTGAGAAAGTGAGAAGAGGTGTTGACAAGAATAAATGAAAGAATGAAAATATCAGGCAGTTTAACAAATGGTGGTGTTTAAGTGTTATGAAGGTAAAGGGAATTACTCAGGGGGGTTAGTCTGAGTGGCATATTATCTGCAATTTATGATGTTGTTTGGCTTGTTTTCATTAATTCCGTGGTGATTTTGTAAGTTGGCATTTTATCAACAGCAGTATATCAGTGTCATGTCTTGAATTTTATTTAAAAGTGAGTTGCCATAAGGTTTGGAAAAATTCAAGGTCATAAGGAACAGAAAATGTGGAACAGCTTTCGGATAAGGCACTGACAATATATTGGAATGTTTAAATAGAGTCCCAGAATCATTAACAACTTGATTTGAATCACTCTCTCTATTTAGCCAAAAAAGGAGATATATATATATATATATTTCTTGTTATCACATCTTCGTCAGCAGCGAGAGGCCGTACAGCTGTCTCCTGGAGCAGAAACACATTGAGATAGAAAATGTAGGCTGCATATGTGAAGTGTATTGAATTTTTCATAGAATCTTAAAGTGCAGTTGTTGATTTAGGTCAGTGGTTACTCTTTAAACTGCATTATAAACACTAGCCTGATTTTTACACAGAGAACATTTGTGCAGCCTTACTCAAACTAGCAGGGGCTCAATTGGAAAATAAGCAGTGCTTGACTGTTATGACCACTTGGAATGAGCAATACAAGTTAAGTACCAAACCATTAAACCAAAATGTGTTTATTTAGTTATTTTTTCATAATTGATATAGTTTATTCATAGAGTTTTGTACCCTAAAAGTGAATAAAGTACAGAAAATAATATAAGCATTCTTAGTAAATAATATGCAGTCTTGTTTAGGAGTAGTGGTAGTAGCCTAGTTATAGTTGTAGTAATGGTAATGTCCAAAAAATGGAAAACACAATCACAACATCTCCATGTGCTGGGTCCTGTACTGATGGTTAAAAAACCTGCGTTAGAACTCCAGTGTTATACCTTTTCTCTTCAGTCTACTAAAATTTATTCTACAACATTTTTCTCAAGAATTTTCATTTGAATACAATTAAGTTATTTTAGTAAAAGTACAAGTATAGCTCTACTCTGACAAAAGACACTTAATGTACTCCTGTGTCATTTTCGTAATTCATTGCAGCTCAAACAAACAATAACCATAATTTCCCATGTCCTTGTTTACCCTCTCACACGTTCTACTGTATGTTGTGTTCCCCACTGAGATAAATGCATTGTGATTGAAGCCGTTTGTTTAGGATTTGTTACTCAACAAAGCATATAGTATTTATCTTTGCATTATGTGATTGGAAATGGTCACTTTACTTTTCAGAAGTAGTACTTTGTAGTACTATAGCAAACAGCATAGCTGTTCTGTTTTGTTTTAGTATTTAGTACTTTGTTGAGTATACCTTTTGTGGCTAGATTTGCAATTATACCTTTATCAAGATAGAAGTCCCTCTTAAACAAATCTTTCAAATAGTTTGACACCAGCTCTAACTTACCATATGAATGTGGGAATGCATCAATACCGATATTGGCACCAAATATCAATGCCGATACTGACCATTTTTGCTGGATCGGGTATCGGTTCCATAATATCGGTTAAGCTGAAGTCCTGGTTGAGCCTTTAACTGGATGTAATAAAACTATTTACAGTCTAATTTTAGCCTAGAACATCACATATTGCTTGACCTTTTATTTATACAAAGCTGCTCAGGAGTTACTTGAGGGATAAAAGGCATTTATATGACACAATCTCTCTTTTGTAATAAATTAACTGTGTTTTAAGGAAATAGGTGTCATTTTTGTACTTACAGCCAAAGTATCAATTTCAGTATCAGAAAAGTTGGATTGGTGCATCCCTATATGAAGGTAATAATTTACTTATACTACCAAGATTAAAAAAAACAAAAAAACAAAACAAAACATGGTGTTTAATTATACAAGCCACTTATTATGCAAATATTTTATTTATTTTATCAATGCTATATGTGTTTTGGAATGCATTGCTGGTTAGTAGGTTGATTACGTTTAGCATTAATTAGTCATACATAATTTACAGATGATGAACCTAATCATTTATATAATTGACTAGACTGTAGAACTGCTTTTTTTACAACAAACTTGCATTTTAACAATTATTTATTTAAGCTGCCCTCATCTGTATTAAATATTTCTTGCCTGTAGAATGTTGTGACCTTATCTGAAAACCCACTTAAAGGCCCCCGAGTTGTGTTTTGTTTCACTCACATGTTTGAATAATTTTTTTTATTATTAGTCTGTCTGCATCTCCAAAGCTCAAAATGCTCTGTTCCACTTTGTGATGTCCTGAAGTGGTAAAAAATAAATATTCAATAGATTTTAGCTGTTCCTCCGCAGCTTTATCTCCATCCTGTTTGGCTGCCTGTGGGTATGACTTCATCTCACCATCAGCCTGGTGTTTTGACAGGGAACAGTGTCTTTTTTCTGGCGTGTGATGTGAATTTGAATGTGTCACGGACAAAGACAAGACAAGAGAGAGGTGGAAGATAGATAGAGATTGTTAGAGAAAGAGAGTTTGAGTGAGAAAGCGAGAGGGATGGACATAGAGAAAAGAAGGAGCAGAAAGTGATGCATGATTAACGCAGGGATGATTCAAGTTTGGAGCCGTGCTTTGTCTTTCAACTCAGCCCTTGACTGGAGCAGCTCACCTGTTCTCCTGCCTCCAGTGGCACCTCTCACAGACTCCCAGTGCATTCTAATGCTTTTGTCTCGGGTTCTGCGGTTACGGTTCTGATCTGCTTTATCCAACTGCGTGTCACCTCAAAAAAAGAAGAAAATCTGCCAATCAGACAGGGCTGCTATTCTGAGTCTGTACCCATCAGTATACTCTAGGGCGCTGTTGGTACTTTGCAGCTGATGTCACCAACATTCTCTGGGGAGGTGAAGCTAACTGAAAGCACTGGTCTGTTAGAAGCGTCGTTACTCAAATTAGACTTAATCCAAGCTTTATTTTAATACAGTCTGACCAGAAAGAGCTTGATTGGAATTACAACAAGTGAGATGATTTGTGCGCTTAAACAAGTCTCTCACAAAATGTGTTGTTTAAATCCATTTTTGTGTGCATTGTGTCTCTATAGTAACTGCTGAACATTCTGCCAATAGAGATACATTTAGAACACTCCCAGCGTGAAGTCACTACATCAAAAGTATCAAAGGTAGACAAATTTTGAAGTGTAATATATTGTTGTAAATATAGACAATAAACGATCATCTTGAAGCCAAACCATAAAGCAGAATTATCCCCCCAAAAATATTCTTAAAGTACAATATTGTTAAACAACATGAAATACTATAAATAAATAGCAGAATGCAACACTTATATAGTTAGTTTTTATCTATAATGAGCCATAGTAGTTCATAATTAAACATTCTATAGCTCACTAGTGCAAGGAAAAAGTACCCACAATAAGTATTGTCCCACAAAAAGTATTATTCCATCTGTCATGTACTGGGATTTAGTATTTATCGAGATAGTCCTGGGTGGTTAATGATTATATTTGGCTTCAATGTGAGAATTACTGGCTTAGCACTTTTAATTTAGTGTGTCACTTTTCAGAGTATCAAGCCAAGTTACTTTTGGGTTGATAAGAAGTCCTTGAGTGGACATATAGTTGAAATGTTTCGAGAATTGTTTTTTGGCATCCCAAATTTTAAATGTTCATGTTTTCGAGAATTATCAATGAGTCATTGATAGAATGTTTATTGTGGGGGGTATTTTGGTATTTTAGAATTTACCTCCTAACTAGAAGATTCCCAGTTCAATATAGGTATATTTTCTGTACACAATGGTCAGCCTGTTGTGGTATATACTGGAAATTAAAACAAGATTTCCTCATTTCAAACCTTTAGATATCCCAACCCACATCATGGGAAACATAAAGAATCCATATTCCACTGCTGCCTTCAAACACTATTTATGAACACATATTTTAACACTGACTATATTTCATAGCATGCTCAATAGTCAATTAAATCAGTTTTAAATAATAGAGAAACTGCTGGACATAATTAGCCCTCTTTATGTCGGGTATTTTTTATTTCTCTTCAGCAAATAATTATATGAAAAAATATTCTTTTGTGTGACACACAGTGGGTTTAAAAGACCACTGGTAAAACATGCTTGGGCAATCACAGGAGAACAGGGTCTAATTATCAGATTCAAGCTCCTTGGATTTAAAAGACTCTCTGACTTTTCACTGGGAGCCTAATGCAGCTTTTGTCACATACACACACACAGCTTTAGTTTGCCACCACTGGACACAGCCTTACCAAATTCCTTATTTTTTTTATTCCTGATCCATACCCCATTAAGTATGTCAGTAACAACTGATTGAATGGCAAAGTCAGCAAAGAGGGAAATATTTTGGTTAATGGATCAATGCAATTGTAATAAACTGCAAGACAATAGCTCGAGTATAGTAAAGCAACACTATGCAACTTTTTTCTGCATGATTCCATAGATATAAGTTATATTCTTTAATGTATTAAAGAACAACATTTCCATGTAAACAAGCAAGAGACCAAATAAGTGTCAGCTAAAGTAAGGGTACATGGTTTTCCAACTCAGTGCCATTAAAGCAACCAAAATGAAAATTAAAAAAAAATAAAATAAAATAAAAATAACATTAATAACAGATACAACAAAAATGGAAACTTTGAGGATCAATGGATGAAGCATGCTTTTCGATATTTATGCGCTGTCCCATATTATGCACCTTGCTTTACCCTGTTTCACATGAGATAGTCCGATCATATCTACTTTGTCTGTAACACTGAAAAATACTTTCTTTCTTGTTAGACTATTCGACCTCTAGTATTTTCTCCTGGGCCGAAAGTGGAAGAAAAATGGTGACAGGCAAAGGGACATTGTTGAAAATCGATTGGTGAAGTTGGGTTCTTTAACACTGCCCTAGACACTCTCTGTATTTGCCCTCATGTCTCATGCTTGTGAGCAATGCCATAACTGCGAGTGTCTGTCAGCCTGGATCGTAGGGGAAATTAATTACAGGTTACAAATAATTAACAACATGAGAGCAACCTGGGGGCTGCACAAGATAAACAACAAACACTGTAATGACGCATGTGGGGCTTACTGGACCTTATCAGTACCTAGTTAAAGTTAATGTATTGTTGGCATTGTGGGGCAGTGGTTAGGTCGTGGACATAGGCTCCTCAAGTATTTTTTAAAGGACCCATATTATCCTGTTTTCTGATCTATGTTATAATGTTGTTTCCTCACCAAACACATACCTGGAGTTGTGTTTTATTTCATTCTCACATGTTTAACACACAAACCCTGCATATTTAGGCTTTTTTCTCTCAGATGGAAAACACTGTGTTCAACCTTGTGATGTCATGTGGTAATACAGGAAGTACTGCACTGTGTTGTTAAACTCACCTCCACCTTCACTAGATTAATTTGGATTATTTCAGGTCTGGAATTTCCTATCTCTGCCAAACAAAAAGTAAAAGGTAACTGTTAACTTGAAAACTATCGCTTCATGACATCACATGGTGGAACAGAGCATTTTGAGCATTTGTGATGTAAACAGACTAATAATAAATGGTTACTCAAACATGTGTGAATGAAACAAAACACAGCTCCAGGTATGTTTTTGATGAGATAACAGCATTCTAACACGGCTTAACACTCACGATAGTCAATTCTGCTTAATAAAGGATCTTAAAAATCAATTCCCAAATCAGTTTATGAATGTCTCTTCTCACTTTTAATTCCCTTTCAACACTAGATTCAGTGAAACCTCCCTTTGTTCACATCTTGGCAAGAAAAGTAGAGATGGTTTAATAAAAGATTGGCAGTTTAATTCAATGCACTGTTGTGGTACCCTTGTGCAAGACATTAAGCAAATGAAATGAAACGAAGCAAACAAAAAATCCTCCCACACTACACCCCTCTCTCCACATTTAACACATACACACAAGACTAAAAACACTGGGTAAATAAGCATCAAATGTTCTCATAAAAATGTAATCCTTGCTACTGGCAACTAACAACTAACACTCACCTAAATTACCTAACCTAATTAACTAACTATGTTCTAATCTAAAGGTTGGTGGTTCCATCCTTACTTGTGCTTGTTGTATCACTGTGCAAGACATTTTACCCATCTTACCTCTTATAACTCGTAACCATGCAGTGTCGGCCATAGGCACAGAATTGTGAGCGTGTTTTTGTCACAATCTTGACTAAGTACCAAGTAATACAATTGTTGGTACATGTCAGAAATTCTGTTGAACTTAGGTTGAGAAAGCTGGTATAGATACATTATTATGATCACAAGGTTAAATGAACTTGTAATGGTTGTGATTAAACTTTTGACATTGTCCCAGGTCTGTAATTGGAGGTTACTGAGCTTGTGAAGGTTGTGCTTATCATTATGCCAGTTCTCATTGTGTCTTGGAGCACAGTGCTTTTGCCAAATGGAAATGATTCAGTAATGCGTTCAGTATAAATCAAGACAAAGAAATATCACATAAAACATAATAACCTAAAGAAGATTTGAGAGAAGGGCAGTTGCTGGAGCGCATCTCAAGGTCTTACAGTCCAGTAATCCAATCAGGTTTATCACACAACCTTTGAACAGAAACCTTTTCATTAATTTGTTTTCCGAAAGTGACTGTTTCAATCTTTGGTCTGTGTCCTTAGCCTCGGTGTGTTGCATAAATTTCTTTGCAAAAGTTTTTTTGGTTTTTTTTTTCTTTTACTTATTTATTTTCTTTTATTTTTAAATGGTTGTTTTTTGCAGAGTCATTTACAGACTGAATTAAAGGCGCATTGTGTAACTTTTCTGGTAGAGGATCCATCAAACGTTATTGCTTTGTCCAGATTGTTTCACAATATGGTATTAAACCTTAAAAAATATGCTATTAAATCTTCACGGAGACCAAACCAGACCAAGTTACAGGTCAGATCTGTGGAGAGGCGACCCCACTCACAGTCAGAATGTCTGTTTTTGTAGCTAGATATTTTTGAGCTATAAAACCACCTGTGATTGAATAAATATAAGGTAGAGCTGTTTAATGTCATACTGTGGAACATTCTAGGCAGAGCAATGACATATCCATGGACCCCCAACCAAAAAGTTACATAGTGCACCTTTAAGATTAGTCATATCATTCTTGCCATGAATATAGTGAGGCAATGTTAGTTAGTTGTAGTTAGTTATAATTTCATGCTAAAAAGTGAAAAATTGACCCTAAATGAACATATTGTCCAAGCCCTCACTAACTTTTTTAACTTTTGGCTTTCAACGCTCAGTCAGTCCCAGCAATGGTTATGATATTCAGTTGTTTCTTTTACATTATATTTGAAAAAAAAAAGACCAAAACAAAACATGAATTTATTGATACTTTGCAAGTATCGATAAGAACAAAGTTAGGTACACATCTGAAATGATCGTAGGCTATATTATGAATAAAACTTAATTTGTTTGCATTGGATCAACATAGATAAACATACTTCAGTGGAACATTGAATTATTTTGTGTTGCTGGAGATGCACAGTGTACCAGCCCTTAACGTTCTCCTAACACCAATAGTTTTAAAAATGTTGTTTATCATGTTACCATAAACTATTTCAGTGACCCACACCAAACTCATGACATTTTCCTTTGCTATTCCGTTCCTTAGCTGTTTATGGTTCCCTTTTACAGTATTTTCTACATTTCTTAGACAAACTATTCGTTCTGTATGTAAACTCATCCGGTGAACCTCAGATCTGTGTCATGGTTCAGTAGTTCATGTAACAGCCCCCTCCAGTCGCCGTGGTGATAAGAGCGAGGATGTTTCTGCCCTGTTGAGTCCTCACGACGTTTGTCACTGTGAAATGAGATGTACTCGCTCTGCATACAAGCACTGTGTTGCATTTATGATTGACTTCTCTATATCTAGTATATTATATGAGGTTACACACTGTTAAACTGAAAAACATGTTTTAGTTTAGTCTGCGTTTTTTGTCAGGAAATAGTCAAATAATTCAAATAAGTTAGCAGAAATGTATTATAATAACAAAAAATATGACCAAGAATAGGGTTCAGAGCCTTCAGAAGGCTCTAAGCAAAATTTGGCTTGGAGGCTTGGAGGCTCTAACAGAAGTTAAACTATTTATTCTTCATATTTCACAACATGATGCACAGCTGCCATCGTCTGCACGACATGTAGGCTATCTGTAATACTACGCCAGACAGAGAAGTATAAAGACATTTATAGCCACAACAAATAGGCAAGAATACGTTTGTGATTATCAGCCAGAGGGTGCAGGGAGAAGAACTTTCAAGAAAATGTTGAATATTATACACATTTTTCACTCCACCCCACCTTAAAACAAAGAAAGTCAAAACGTTATTACAATTAAATTTTATTTAAAAATGAAATTCTTGAGAAATTTGACTGATTGTAAGTGATAGTTTTACTCAGATAATTGTACCAAGTAAAATTATTAATATTAGAATTGTCTGTCCCACCAAAATCCAGAATGAATTCTATTAAATCCTTACCAATATAGCATCAGTTGTAGTAGTAGTCTTCTTTGTGTTAACTTTATTCAGGCAGTGGTTTTTTCCTAAATGGTTCAGGTTGGCTTATATTACTATGAATATGATTTCTTTTACAAATGTGTTATATTTTTATTGCTGTGAATTTGGCATATATTATAGAGAAATGTGCTTTATGCTGTTTTATATCAGCATTTCGGTCCCACTTCCAATTGGCTTTGTGCTCATGTTGTATCATGTCCCCTTCCTGCTGTTTTCCACCTGCTTCCAACAAAATGCAAGCAAACTCTTCTGCCTCCCATTCATCTTTGCGCAATAAATCTACTAGCTTATTAAATCTAGTCATAACAACACTGTAATATGAATTGTACTGCATATTTTGAGATACCAAACCAGCATGGGGCCAGACACAAATGTTGGGTAACTGATTCTATGTGTTTGATGTGTCTATGGAATTATTCCTATACTTCCTTGACTCTGTGACACCAGACTGGGGCGACCCGGAGTGGACTGCTATTGCCAACATGAGAGCGGAGCGGCTGTGCTACAACTGCAGTTTCTCATCAATGAAGTAAGTGTCTTTAATATGTCATTTTTAGTTTGTCTTTGTCACATACTGTATATATAAATGGACATAGCCAACCCACTAGCCGGCTTGCTCCAAATATACCATCTTCATGGTGGCGCTTCTGGCTCCTTCAACTCCGTTTCCAATTGACTTTACATTGGAAATTGTCACCCCTCTCTCTGTAACTGCTGCAGTGAGCCTCGTCAGTTTGGTCTTAAAATGTTTGTTAATACACTTTACATGACCCTTATCTTGCTATTTTGCATGTGAATAATTTTATATTCCTAATAAGGACCTGGCCCCAAATTCACTCCTATAACTGCTTGCCTCTGTGAGCTTCATTTGACTGGAGCCGAATGCTATGGGTGACGTCACACTCCCTTAGTCCACTTCTTTATACAGTCTGTAAATGTATATGTAAATATTTGATTATTTTTATTATGCGCCTTATGGATCCATTCATTATTCATTTGGTAGAGGCCTAATGTTTTTTTTATTATTATTATTATTTTTTTCTCAATAATTAATGTTAAAGTTGCACTCTGTATCTTTTCTGGTGGAGTATCAGCCACCTGCTTGTCTCCATGGATATATAACTGTTTTGCCTAGAATGTTCCAAAGTATGACATTTTGATATAGGCCAGGCCAAGAGATAAGTTTAATTGTATACTGTATTTTTTATAGCATTCCATGTGTATCAGTAAAATCTCCATGGAGACAAATCGGTAAAAGTGTACCGCTCTTAGTTCAGTCTGATCAAGCTATTCTCATTTAGAGTGGTACAGTTTATGTTTGATTACTGCAAATTAAATAGAGAACTCTTGCCTGAACTGAAGTATAGCTGTTTTAACTTAATTGTCAGCATTGGACATATGTAATGCAGTCGTCTTCACACTACTTAAAATGACTAAGCTCTGCATTATAGACTGATGTTAATCTCTTTCTACTCTGGGCAAATTCATTTAATTTAATTAAAAAAACTACATCATGATTCATAGTTCCGTTGCTTATCCAGTTATTTATTCCTCCTCTGTTAGCCTTATATAAACTTTCTTGGTAGGGAGTCCAAAACCTTGTCATGGTGATGTTATTGCTATACTTGAATGTTCCACAGTATGGCATTAAACTTATCTCATTATGAGTGTTTTCATTGCTCAAAAATACCTTGGAAAACAAACATTCTTTATGTTAGTTCTCCATAGATCTTACTTGTAACTTGACCTGTTGGCAACACCTACTTTTCATTGAGATGGATATATTCATTACAGTATTGGGGAACATTTCTGGCAAAGCAAAATTGTTTCTGTGGATACCAACAAATTTACTTTCATACCTGCCTCATACGTGCATCAAACTAGAGTTCCCATCTGTTGGATAGGACAACAGAGGATTGCTCTTGTTCATCACATATTTCACCTGTCATGTTTACGTCCCAGTTCTATCCTTAGGCCACTTTTATAATATTTTGACCACTGCAAACTGAAAACATCCCAAAAGAGCTGCAGTTTTTTTTTGTTTATCATGCTTAAAGGTCCTATATTATGCAAATTTGGCTCTTGTGAGCTTTAAGCCATGTTATAATGCTGTTACCTCATCAAAAACATACCCGGAGTTGTGTTTTGTTTCATTCCCACATGTCTGAGTACATCTCCAAAGCTCAAAATGCTCTGTTCCACCTTGTGATGTTGTGAAGCATTTTCAAGGTGACAACTGCCTTTTACCTTTTGTTTAGTAGAGATTGGCAATTCCCAAGCTGAAATTATCCAAATGATTGCAGTGAAGGTGTATGAAGTTTAAAAGCACAGTGGAGCACTTCCTGTATTACCATATTACATCACAAGGTGGAACAGAGTGTTTTCTGTCCAGATATGTTTGTGATAAGGAAAAAAAACATTATAACTTAGAAAATTACATGATATGTGCCCTTTAAAGTCCCCTACTCTGTTTTAAATCCTCACCCATTTTTACTCAGCCTAACACAGGAACACAACAAAAAGTCATTTGCTTCCCTGAACCACTAACCATGATGAAGAGACAGACATTCTAAGATAACTTTACCTGCATGTGGACATTACATCAGGCCAGATCACTGAATATATTTGCTCAACTTTAGCCCTTGAAAGCCTGTAAGCACATGTCGTCATTAAAATAAAACTCTGTTCCACCATCTTGAATGTGCTTTAATCATGTACCTCTTGTCTCGCCGTGCCCACTGCTCTTGTGCTCTTGAGCCCTCCCCCTCAGCTCTTGTCAGCCTCTCACTGATAAGGTGGACAGCTCAAGCAGGTGTTCTGTAAGAGATCTGAACACTCAGGATCAATAGCGGCAGCACAGTATTTATGTCTATTTTATGCATAACGTTAAAGGGTCATTATGTAACTTTTATAGTGGACAGTCTGCCTACAGCTTGTCCCCATAGAGATGCCATTACTTTGTCTCGAATATTCCACAGCTTGGCCTTAAACTGACCAGTTTCCATGGCGAGACGCTGGTGATGCTACCAGGTTAAAAATTAAAGGTCAGATCTGTGGAGTGGCAAGCCTGCTCACTGTACGAATGCATGTTTTTTGTGGTATTTTTGAGAAATAAAAGCACATGCAATGCACTAAATGATATAGATTGAAGTTTAATGCCATACTGTTACATTTCCATACTACCACACAAGCAAGGATAATATAAGGACAGTGGCAGATTAGCATTTTTTAATAAAACCATCGCCTTATTTTGTGAATTTCTATAAAACCAAATGTTTCCACGCTGTATTCGAAAAGCAAATATAAAAGAATGGTCTAACGTTTCCAAACATTAAACTCAGTACATATAGTTTCAAGACAAGATCCATCTGACCTTTAGTTTAATATAAAAAGGCAACATAATGCTATATATTTTAACATATTATGGAGAGAGGGGTTGTACATTGACGCCTGTACACAGCTCTGTCTCTCTTATGCTGAGTGACCTGACAGGGCCTGGACCTCCTTTGGATTTACATGTGACTAATGGCAGTGCGGTTGTCCATGTCCTCTGTGAGATTCAGCGTGTGGGCTGTTGGACAGTGCTAATGGGGGAATTGCATATGCAGCACAGCCTTTGACATTTGCTCCGCTGTAATGACTTTCTCCTGTTAGATGTATAACCCCATAGGCCAGGTCACTTCTGCCTTAAACCTGTTAAAGATAGCTTCAAATGTCCTCAGGGAACCCTATCTATATGTCAGCTATGAAGAAATTTTGTTATTTATGAATGTATTTATTTTTATAATCAGAGGAGGTTGGGTAGAGATATTGTTAATTGCAAAAGAAGATCTAATTCTGTCAACTGGATAAAGGCTGTTAAGAGGAGTAGCTTCCAAGTAGCTTCTTCAGTACTGACAGTGTTCTGAAATTCACTGCCTTTTATCTGCCTGAAGGGAGGAGATAATTACCCTGAAACTAACTAACTCTAGTTGTTCACAGTAAGGAGTATCAAGTAGTCCATTGAACTACCCTAAATTGAACTACCAAATATTTTTCAAGTAAGAGTTTGATTAAGGGGGCATTATGTACATTTTCTCATCTATCTACATGGAGACAAGCAGGTGATGCTATCAGGCCGTTACAGGTCAGAGCTGTAGTGAGTGACGCCCTCACGTGTTTTTCATTATATTTTTTACACTTCCAGCTTAAACATTACTGAAGTTCTTGTATCTCATGATTTGAACTGATTACAGCGCCTCTCTTTATAATTTATGCTTTTTCACACAGTCAGGGCACTTTCTCGTGTCTGTGGAGGATATGAATCAGCTAATTAACATGTTTGTTTGCCTGTTTTTGAACTCATTATTTTGAATAGGTTTTAAAGAGGCAGAGAAGCAGCTGAGTGCCAAGATGTCAAATGAGGTTTTGTAGAACTAGCAAAATAAAGAGCAAAGGCACTGTGCTGTTAAAATAGTTTGATTATAAACAATTAGTCCAGAAAAGTATACAAATATAATAGACAGTTCATATTTTTAGCATTATAGTGAATCAAAAATGTCTTCTTGTACCTCATTCTGTAAGAAGTGTCAAATCCAAGCATCCTGGAATACATTATATTAATACTATAAAGGGTTTACACGGTTATTGTTAAAGCTGCACTATGTAACTATTCTTGCAGAGGGTCGGCCACCTGTTTGACTCTATGGAGATATTATTGTTTTGACTGGAATGTTCCACAGTATGGCATTAAATTTCTCTGAGATCTATGGAGAGGTGGGCCCGTCCAAAATTGGCTGCATGTTTTACAATGTACTTTTTAGCGCTAAAAACATCTATAAATATTTAAATGCAAGGTAGTTTAATGTCATACTATGGAATTTTCTAAGCAAAGCAATAACATATCATTTAGGCAAGCTGATGACGTACCTTCCACCAGAAAAGTTACACAGTGCATCTTTAACTTTCTAGCTTCACCTCCCCCAGAGATAAGATACACGACACCAACAATACAATATCTTTATGTGTTATTTGATCACTTGTCACTTTCGTTACTTATCGTTCAATATATGAAAGCCGGAACAATATTTTTTCGGGGTCAGTATTTATCATGTATACTTTTTCTTTGCATTACTGGGGAATTTTTGTGTATTTTCGGCAATATGATAAGATTTGACTTGTAAAGTTTGAATTAATTACTCCTGTGACTCATTACAGTTGTAAACTGAAGTGTTTCATTTGGCTATACTGCAGCTCATGATTTTTTAACAATATTGTAGATTTAGAATACATTTTGTGGATTATATTGGTTGTTGTGTTACTGGCATTAAATTAGTTGCAGAATTTTTTATCATGACTGGCCTGGTCATGTAGCCAATATATATGATATAAAAATGCCATTGTACTGGAGGTTCAAAACTAGAATTGTACAGAAACATCATAGTTAGAGAAAACAAATTAACTAAATATTAGGCAATATCTCCCCTGAAAAACCTGTTTAAAACCACACGCTAAATGAGAAGGAATTTAGAATTCATTATTATTGATGTAGTTTTAATGAATGAGAGTATGAGACTATTATGTACTAATCAATTGCAGGAGTGCCAAGGTATAACATGGCTATAGTAATGATAATGGTATCAGCATGGCTTTTTAATGAGATGTGTTTTAAATTGTTTCACCACCTCATATTTTAACGAACAGCACTTTTACCCACAATAACAAAGGAGTCGGAGACATAATAATACATGGATTGACTGAAATGACCAGTAATAGAGCTGGTATGTTGAATAATTTGTTTTTGTCAAGCCTACGTAGTCCCATTTGTGGCAATCTTGTTAGGGGAAGTGCATATGGATGACTGGGGCTGGGAGCATTTAATAGGTGAACAGCCAAACCGAAAGCCACACACAGCTTATTAACCTTTGACCCGACCTGGAATAACCCCATCAGAGGGGCCTAATTATCTCACAATGACAATGACGAGGAAAGAATTGCTCAGTGCTGCAACTCTGAGGAAATTGGTTGAAGAAAGATTGTGACTTAGGGTTTTGTTACTAGAAAGCTCTTTTGTGCATTGTCTCTCTAAAATAATGTTGTTACACCCAACCTAACAACATGGTCATTTGCTTGATTTTATTTTATACTAAATAAACTCATTGCTTAATGCTAACCTGAATCAAACTAATTTTAGACAGTCTCTTCTGTCTACTCGAATTATTAAAAACCTGTGAATTATCAGTACATTGCTTTTCTTATCCTTTGTGAACTAAGTCATGCATTGTACACGGACATATAGCCATTTTCAATAGTATGCTATAGTTGTCCTTAAAAATAAAACTGTATTTTGACTTTTGAATTCCTATATCACATAGTTTTCTATTAAGTGATTAAGATAAGATAAGACTTACACTACTTATTAAAGTTGCACTATGTAACTTTCCTGTAGAAGAGTATGCCGCCTTGTCTACATGGAGAATGTCCCATAGTATGTCATTAAACATATCTATCTTCATTAAAACAAACAGGTGACACCATCACCTGTTGAGCCATGTGTAATGCCATAGTGCGGAACACCCTTGGCAAAGCAATAGCATCTCTATGGAGACAACCGCGTCACATCGTGCACCCTAAATCCTTCAGCTTTTTATTCATTGCTTTGAAGCCTACATTTTCATTGAATGTGAGTTGGCCTTCTGTACCCGACTTCAGTGCACTCAGTCTGTCTGTGGCATCCAGACGTATTCAGATAATTACACCAGAATGAGATTGCGTTCTTGGCACTCACTGCGTCTACCTGTCCAGATTTCTTTATTAGCTGCCGCTCCTCCTTCACTACATATATTTCACTGTTATTTCACTGTGTGCATATGCATGTGTGGTGAGTGTGCCAACTAAATGGAGATTGGCAGTTAGCTACAAAAATAATGGCCAAGAAAATTGTTATCAATATCTGCAATGAAAACAAATGTATACTGTATTAATAGCATGGTCATAGTTTGGTCCATCTTATTAATTATAGGCCTGATTAGAATAAAAAGCTGAAGATTGTAGCAAATTTGAATTGAAACAATTGTAAATTAGTTTTGTAATTATGTTTAAATGAATCCAGTGACATTAAAATTGACTAAATCTAAAGACAATGCACAGAACATTTTTTTAGGATCAACAAATGATATCCAATCTCATCCAGATAATAGTCAGTTGTAATAACATTCTTGAATATATATGAAAAAGTTAATAGCATAGTTCTCATGTTTAATAATTAATCTGCCACCTTTGCTTCACGCTTGATGAAGCAAATCATGGCAGCTACTCTCTATGCCAACCTCAACCTGCCTAAATGGTGGAGGGGAGTGGGGTTGGTAATAACAGTGCAAAATGCACAGCCTCTAAATCTAGTTAAAATAAACATCTTAAAATGTCTTAATCCTTATATAAAACATTAAATCATACTCATATACAACATTAAAGAGCCCATATTATGTTAAAGGCCCCATATTATAATATTTCCTCATCAAAAACATACCTGGAGTTGTGTTTTGTTTCATTCACACATGTTTACACACAAACCCTGCATATTTAAGCCTTTTCTCTCTCCACTGCATTTTTAAACTCCTCACACCTTCACTAGAATCATTTGAATAATTTCAGCTCTGAATTTGCCCATCTCTACTGAACTAAAAGGTAGCCATTAACTTGAAAACTACCACTACATGACATCACAAGGTGGAAAAGAGCATTTTGGTCTTTAGAGATGTAGACAGACTAATACAAAAATTGTTACTCAAACATGTGTGAATGAAACAAAACACAGCTCCAGGTCTGTTTTTGAGGAGGTAACAACATTATAACATGCCTGCTCTGTAATCTATATGTGCTGTTTTGGTGTCAGATTCCAAACACGTGCGGACATGCAAATGGGGCCAGCGTCAGGGCGCTGTCAGATAGTTACATCAGTACACTTCAGGATGAGATGAATGTGAATGGGCTGAAGAGTCAAATGAGACGTTTTATATTCTGTCAAATTACAACATCTGTCACACAGCTCCAGAAGCACAGAGATTTATAAAAAGCCAACAGGGCCTAACAACTTCTGAGAAATTAATGTATATTTCTTTATATTGCAAATCCAATTAGATCCAGTACAGTGCGCATATTAAACACTTATTTTTTTTATATATATTACATGTGTTAATGGCATGGTCACAGTTTGGTTCATCATACAATTGATATAATTAGAATACAAAACTGAATATTGCAATGCATGTTAAAAGTACTCACAAGCATTTCATAACATGTTAGTAGTGGAGGTCGGAGCTACAGGGCTAGATATTATTTGACTTGCAGAGGGCATTATATTACCTAAATAATTGCTAATTTTGACCAATAAAAATATGACTATAATTCAAGTGTGTTTCATGCTGTTGCAGTCATATAGCCACCAGCCTGTAGCTTGATTAAGTGTGCCATTATTTTATTTCCTGTTTTGAAATGATATATTTGTTTTACAAGTGGCGAGCCATTCGTCACAATTCAAAGTGAGTGGTGTAGCTGTCATGTTTCTAAGAGAGACATAAACAGCTAGAGGCATTGTGGACTGTCATTTGCATTATTAATGCAGTCAAATAAAAAAGAATGAGTCACATATAAAGGAGAAATTTAATTTGTCAACTGGACAGAGTTTATTTCAACCAAACAAACTCTGTCCAGTTGACAAATTAAATTTCTCCTTTTGCTATGGATTCTACCTGGACGACTGAGGGATTCTACACTCACATATAAAGGATTATAACCAGACATTATAACCAATTAACATTATAATCATGTTTGTTTGTTTTTTTAGCTTTCTACATTGTGTTTCCTCCTCAGTATTTCATTTGAATGTGTTTATTTTTTCCATGTATTTGAGAAAGATGTAATAGCACATGTATGTTTTTAAAAACTCTTAGCATCAAAATGAGACTGCTGTGTCACAGAATCATAAAGTGCACTGTTTTCATGCTAGTTGTTTTTTGTTAGCTAGTTGATGTCAAAACTCTGCCCTCTGATTTTATGAAGTTGCTTATAAATTCATTGCAGAGTAACTAAGACTGCTAGGAATGTGTTTAACTTTATCTTAAAAACATTTAATATAAAGTAGGTTTTTTTTTCCACATTTTTAAGACGTAAAAATCAGCTACAGCGTCTTTAAGTTAATTTTTCCAATGTGACTTTCTTATTGCTTTTCTTGCATCTTGAAGAAGCACAGTGCAGGATGGAGTCAGGGAGAATTTGGCAAATCCAAAATCAACGGGATGCAGTGTTTTCATCTTCCCATCCAACGTTCAGTCTTTAATCCCATGATTAAGTTTGTAATCTAAAGCTAATTCTCCCCCGGGCCGTGTTCCGCTCAGTGCCGCCCCGGGTAGCACAGGCGCACAGGGAACACCGCTGTAATTACCATCTTCCACACGGAGGAGCACGGCCATGGAGCTCCAGTCATTTGAGAAAATTCTTTTAATGCACGTTTCCTCACAATCCAGACTATACTGATTTAGGGTGTACATTTTTACATCTGATTGTATAGGCTAAGTGTTTTGTCATGACTGATGATACATATGCCTTACTTTTTCAATGTCAGAATAAATCTGTTTATTTACCTATATTTTTGGTAAATTGTAGATGTCACAATAAAATCAGAGAAAAATTATGAAATCACTTTAACATTGGTCATAATAAAGAATAAAGAAAAAAAGGGGCACGGTGGCAAAGCGGTTAGTGCTCTTGCCTCACAGCAACAAAGTCCTGGGTTCGATTCTGGGGTGGTGCAGGGCCTTTCTGTGTGGAGTTTGCATATTCTCTCCGTGCCTGTGTAGGTTTCCTCTGGGGGCTCCAGGTTCCCTTACCACTAAAAACATGTACAATATCCTATTCACGCTTACTGGAACATGTTTGAAAACACGTGGATGACAACTTCCAGTGTAGTTACCAACACTGGGCATGTGGATAAAACATGGATTCACAACCTGCCAAAGCTTTCCATGGGGGACGGGCCTCTAATTGCATCTTCAGTGTCACATACAGGCAGCTGATTATAACTACCGAACATAACGGAATGCTACCTTACCTAAGACAAATTTTAATAGGCAAATTATAAAAGGAAAAAAGAAAGAGATACAATGACATCTAGATGAAGAAAACCATGGTCATTTTCTCAGTTTTCCCAGATTTTGTCACTACCGCCAACAGAGCCTGAGTAAGTGTGAATAGAGCCAATAGGGTTCCCTGTGGGGCCAGGACTCCCCTGAAAAAGAGTCTTAATCTCAGCGGGACTATCCTGTTTAAATAAGGGTCAACATTGTCACACATTGTGACATAGGCCTACAGTACAAAATAATTTAACTTTATTTTTTGTTCATCATCTCAGTAATTGTGATCATGTTAAATGATCAAAATTACAAAACAAAAATGAATAGTTTCACCTCTTCTTACTTCATTTCACACTGTGAGACATTTCTTTTTTAAGCATCAATATGATGTTGTCCTTTGTCCTACAGGGGGCGCTGGTCACAGCTTGTGCAGATGATACGCTGCACTTATGGAACCTGCGCCAGAGGAGGCCCGCTGTCCTGCACTCACTCAAGTTCAACAGAGAAAGGTAAGAGACATGATGAACTTAATGAAGAGCAAACTACACATTTTCATTAGATTTGACTTGAAAACAGGTGGTGGCAACACCATTAGCTACGTAATTAGCTGTTAGCGTGTGGTTAGCAAACCTTAATTGGTTAGCATGTTAGCATGTGCTCTGTTTATGCTACATGACCATGTAGCTTGGTATTTCCCACACTTTGCCAGATGCATTTTTATGCAGGGTTAGACATTAACATTACTAACATTATATATATATTTTTTAAATCTGAGCTGTTAATGTAGCCCTAAAATATAGGCTGCATGACATAACATGACACAAAGTTGTGAGCATGCACTGCATCGTAGATAAATATTACCAACAAGTTGCTAGTCACTAGACTAATAATTAGCCTTGTCTATGCTACAAAATTTATATTTCATTATATCTCACTTTGTAACTCGGACTGTACTACACAATTTCAACTTGTTATAAGTAATACATTGAAAATAGTCAGTGTTGACCTTTCTGGAGTTCACAGATGACATTTTTTACATTTTTGGATCTAGCAGCTTCATGTTGAACCATCGATGAAAGGATGAACTCATGTTTTTCTTCCTGGCTTTAGAGTCATGGACAAAGACAGACTGAATATGATGTTACATAAACTAGCTTCTTTTGAAAGCTCATAAAACAGCCAATTTCATATTCTCTGATAGATTTTATCTCACTTATTATATTTATAAAAGTGAAAAAGAAACCAGTTTGATGTGGGATCAGTTTGTATTTTTGATTTGATTTTCTTTGTGCTAGAAGGGAACTTTTGTTTTTCGATTATAATAACATTTTGATCTGTGGAGGGCTGAATAAGTAACATGTATGACTCACAAAATACTTAGCTAACTACTGCTAAGTATTTCACTCTGCTATTTATTTAGTGCAGCTCCTGTTTTTTAAAGCTATTGTAAAAGCCATTTAGAAAAGTTGTTATCTTTTCTATTATGGACTTCTGCTGAGTCATTGATTCACTTTCACTTGTGCTTTGTCACTGGAGACCCATACATATCCTCCTAAAGACATTTAAAATCCAGGGGCTCTTGGTAATGCTACAGCCTTACAGGATAATGACCATGAAGCATTAGTTACCACGTTGTACCACACGTTGTTAGAGTTTAGTTTTATGAAACTTGGACAGGATTTAAACCATTAGTCATTGTAGAGGACCAAAGCCCTTCTTTTGTCTTTATAGGCAAAACTTTTAATGGTCAGTCCACTACTCTGTGTGACATTAAGTGGCTGCTAAGTTTCTTGTGACTTAGAGAATAGGCTATACAGAGTTCAGCCGCCAGTTTACTTTACAAAACATTTGTTAAAGAGCTTAGCGTCATGGATTATTAGCAAACTGTCTTTACTCTAAGCTGATGTCATTTAACAGTCTAAAGTCTGTCTAAATTATTATTTCTTCATAAAATTATTCTTCATACCATATTTTATGCTTGTTTTTACACTTGGTCCACATGTTGGTAGCACCTTTTTGTCAGTTACAAGCCCAGTGAAATGGACTTGGATTTAAATGTTTACAGCTACCTATATGGGAAATTGTACTAATTATTCTACAGCCTTTTTAAGCAAACTGTACTTCTAGGGATCCCAACTTTCAGCTAGCAAGACCACATCTACCAAATGCATTATTACTTGTATCTTTCAAATCATGACAATACCCCACAGATTTCAACTTTTTTGGCTTGCTGCTTTATACCAAAATCACCATCATTTTGGCGCTTTAAAGTGTTTATTTCTGCCACACACCAACCAAACTCTCTTTTATATCACTCTAAAGCATTTGTAGCTATTTCAGCCTCCACAGTGTGTAGTTAACAGGTGGATGGAGGTTTAGTCCCCCTCTCTCAGCACCTGTCGTGGGAGGCAAAAGCATAGGACCAAACGGTGAATCACATAAGGATAAAAGGAGCGAAAAAGGCCATCATGAATCACGCGTCTGGGGCTGGGCAGCGACTTGTCAGTTAGCTCAGTGTCTCTGGGTTGAACCTGGTACAATTAACACCCTCACACCGCCCAAAATCCCCCGTTAACAGGGGATGAATCACAGCTACAAGAAGCCAATTGTTTAGTGATAATTGTGGGCATCTTACGTGTGCCATCCTTGACTGTCAGCCGACTGTCAAAACCCTTCAAACACAACGCAACATAAAACAATGGCCAGTTCAGTGCCCACTCTCAAATGCAATGACTCAATGTGTGGTTCTGAGCTGTAAAAGACTCTACTGGCCACATAATTAGGTACACCAGTTGTCATGTCTGTATTCTGTAGATTGCTAGTGTGATCTGCAGCTATCCATAGGAGGTATCGACTCTTTGTTGTGATGATGTTTACAACCATGTCTGCTTGTTGGGCACCTCAGTTTTCTAATGCAGAAGTCAGCGGATTTGTTTCTTTTATTAAGTTGTTTTAGAAGAATATTGCGATTTAAAATGTGCAAATTGTAATATTGTTTTGTTTCTATTATGAAGTTGTTTAGATCAATATTGGAGTTTACATTAATGATCAAGGATCTACATATGTGAGTTTACTGCTAATTTTATAGATCTGTGTTGGCCTGCAAACCCAGAGATTGGAGGTTCAAATTCCACTTCTGGCATTCATACTGCTTGTTCATGGGCATCCAACTTTCTCTGTTAGTGCTATTGGCATTGATTGACAGTCACAGTTCCATCATTCTGTCCCAGGGCAAGTATGCATGGCCAAATGTATCTAAACACTGAACAAATAGCATACCAACATTTAAATAAACATTAATTATACATTTATATTGCAGTTGAGTGAACATCTTGAATTACTTGAATCACTTCTGCAGATGGTGAGATCTGCAGAACGACGCCACCAATTCAATTAATGCCTACATCTGTTTACTTCATTACGGCTATTAGCTCCTCAGAGGGTTGCGTAGGCTGGTAACTCGCAGTACACTTACGTATGCTCTATCTTCTCTGGGACTCCCAATGATGGCCTTAACTGCAGCCTGGTCTGCCTGTCTGGAGTCAATTCTTTACTGTCCCCTTGAACTGTACTTACCCAAATAACCTTCCACTAATCCACTCATCCTTCTCTATTTAATTTCCATCCATGACTTAGTTTGACATTACCTGTGTTTATTTAAGAGCTCATTTTAGGGTATTCTTTTCTGGAGGCTTTTTAGTGTCTTGGTCTTTACTTTTAAAACCACAGCTATATCATTATTAAGTATTTAAAATTGATCAGATGCATCCAAACCTTTATACTTTATAGACCTCAACCAAGGCTAGCTAGTTGAAAATTAATCATCTAAAACAACTTCAACTCAAGAAACAAGTTAGCTGACTTCCGTGTTAGAAAACCAAAATGACTACACAAGGCTGCCGAATCCAGCGCATATCATCGATTAAGAAAATAAAATTAAAGATCAGTAGGTGTATGCCAGTTAAAACAGGGATTGAGCGGCAATATGGCGTTTTGAAAATAAGCGATTAAAGGATGCTCAAACATGCATGAAAAAAGGGATACAGTTCAAGTAGGGCATAACTCTGTGGGTGGAGTATATGTCCATTGGCTACATGCAGCATCAAACATATAACAACAATCTGTAGGATCTCAAATATACATGAAACATAAATGCATTATGAAATCTTAGATGTTTACAAGGTGAAATGCAGGTCAAACAACAGAGGGAGGCTTGTCTGATTACACTGGACTGGACTTACTTTGTTCCCAGTTTTCAAAGGTTAGAAGTCTTCTATGTTTTTCACTTTAAGATGATAAAACAATCTCAAAGCTTGTGAGAATGACAACATCACAAGCCAAAATCAAAAGCTATATACTGGTTGGTTACTGGTCAAATCTGAAATGTTAAACTTGTTTATTGACACATGTTACAATAACATTCACCCAGCTGTTAAAGATGCTCTGTAACTTTTCTGTTGCCCTGTTTACTTGTCTCTACAGTGATGTGACTGCTTTGCCTGCCATCTTTCACATTTTTCTATCTTACATAACTTTTATTTTGTAAAACATGCATTCTTACTGTAGGTTTAAAGCCATATATAGTGCACCTTTAGCATTGCACACTAAATGTAAATGTAAGTATGATGTTCTAACCAGTTTTCTCTCTGTGTGTCTTTCTGCTCTCCAGGATCACATTTTGCCACCTTCCCTTTCAGAGTAAATGGCTGTATGTGGGGACGGAGCGCGGAAACACTCACATCGTCAACATTGAGTCCTTCATTTTGTCTGGATATGTCATCATGTGGAACAAGGCCATCGAGCTGTAAGTCCCTCCCATTACAGCAACTCAACTGTAACTCATATAGCCTGTATGTTTTAAGGGTCAAAACTCCTCTATATACACTATTGAAGAAACTCTCTCTCTGTCTCTCTCTCTCTCTCTCTCTCTCTCTGTCTCTCCCTCTCTCTCTCTCTCTCTCACAATGTCTTGAATCATGATCATATTAATTGGTAACCACTGCACAATACAACACAGTGTAATCAAAATTACAGTTTCAGTTGGCACAATTATCAAATCACAAAGGTGGCAATTTAGATAATAGAATGTCCTCTGCAAAGAACTAAATATCCTGTCTTTTTATACAGCAGTCTTGTTGTATCTGTAATTTAGACCTCTATAAACATGTTCTGAAATGCATGGGATTGTTTATCAATATTTTTGTCTTCTCTCAGATGTTAATGGCCCTGGTGTTGTTTACAGTGGGCACCCTGAACAGAATCTAACTTCATACATCATACTTTGCTATCACAATTGGAAATAATTGTTTTTCCAACTCAGTTAGGTTTGAATTATTATGTTGGCACTTCCACCAATTACAAATAATAACAGGGTTTGAAAATGATCTCATAACAGTATAATAGAGTAATCAGTACATAACAGTATTATGCACTTAAGTTACTTTACTTTATTCTTGTCCACATGCTGCACTGTACATAACCTTCATCATAGCCACTTATTGTAAATACTAGTTTTGTAGCCTTATAGCTTTCCTCTACTGGCACAGTTATGCTAGATTTTATGTCTATCTTTAATGGTTATGCAGGGCTCCAGACTAAAACCGTCCTGACATTCCAGGGACAATAAAAATCAAGGTGGGGACGATGAGAGCTTTTCAGTCCTGGGATGGACACAGCCCCCACCCTCCCTGTTACAGTGTTATCACGCAGGTGTTGGAAAGACACGCAGCATCAGCACATTTATCATACACTATTATCGTCATTCTAAAGAGCTTTAAGCTGCCACAGAGCAAATATGACTATAGCACGATGTTAATGAGAGCCACATACTTCTGCCTGTGACTGTTAGCCCGTTTCTGTCCCTCCCTCCTCCTCGGAGCAGAGGGACACACAGGACAGGCTGCTGCTGCATTTGTGTGTCTGTGCCTTGCTCGTTCTATGCACTAGAGCTCTTCACTGTGCACATCAGTGGCCCTCTGGAATATTTGTTTACCCTGGACTTATCGAAGGCTTTATTTCATTCACTTTTCTATTTTCAGGAAAAGACGCTCAAGCACAACAACGCGAGATGCAGAGCTCTGTTAGCTTCTTTCAAAACAGTCCTCTGCAGACTGCTCATCTGAAAAGCAGCTTTAGTGCAAAATGCTATTAAAACCCTTCAAAACTCAGTCCACGCTCTATCCACGTAGAGGACAGAAGTGCAAGGACTTTTCCCCTCATTAAATTTGTCCAGGAGCTAATAGCATGTAGCGCTGCTAACATAGAGCTTAGCTGGACTGGAGCTGCTGTTGCATTCCAGCTGCATTAAACCTATCTATGTCACAGAGTCACAGAAAAATAATGCAGGAAAAAAAAAAAAGAGTGTCACTGCTGCAGTTCCAGACAAATCAAACACTTTTTACCAAGGCTCTATAGGGCAAGTTAGTTGAGTAAATAAGCCGACAATTTATTAAAATGATCAAGAAATTATACAGCGGAAGGAAATCTCTTGGGGATGGTCCAATCCGGGGGTTCAGGACAGTTTTGGGACAGTCCCCAAAAAAGTTAGTCTGCAGCCTTGAGTTATATATCTTGATTTTGATTGCATGCTTTCTATTCTCCTACTGTTCTTGAACTTTGCATTGCAACACTGTCATTTTCTCCTTGTGGGTTATCTTATCTCTGCAAGCATAGCTCCCATTTGAAATTGAAATTAATGAACAATTTATAAGAAATGCATCTAAAATAGCTATATTTAGTCGAATTAAGTATTAATATTAAAAGCCCTTTATGTTAAAATACAATCCTTTAAGTTTAAATGAAACACACATATTGTTGCATCACAGTGTAACAGTAGATCACTTCTCTGATGCACCATGGCCATTACAAGACATTTGCTGTGCACTTTGTGGAGATGCCCTGTACTTGACATATGCTCTTTAGACAGACAGCTTAATGCATGCTTTACCACAGTAACAGACCGCCAGTTAGCCTGTTGCTTGTTTGTTTGCCTGGCTCTTGCCGCCCACGTGTTTGCCATAGTGTTACAATGACAAGTGCTTCGGCGCGGTGTCACTCACAGTCACTGTCGAAGCGCACCATCTTGTTGCCTCCTGACAGCCCAAACTATGGCCAAGAGTCACAACACCAGCTCTGTGTGGGCGGGTGTGTGCTAATCATGAAAACTGTGGAGGTGACACATCAGCTGTGATTTTCACTGGAGACTTTGACTTTTTTATGTGCAAAACTTTTAGAGTTTGAACCACTGACCTTTGATTGGTAGACAAGCACTCCTGCCCTTATTATAGCGTGACACGTGGTGTTTGACCATTGACCATTTTATTGCTTTTGTATGACAAATACGCTCTTTCCAGTAATTCTCTAAACACGTCTAAAAATAGACTATAAACCATGCATAAAAAATAAATTATGATAAATTATAAAACAAATTCTCAAACTGCAGAGCCCCCCGCGGTCCACTACCAGTGGCATGTGTACCACAGTTTGAGAAACACTGTTCTCTCTGTTTTAAAATAGACTGTACACTGGGAACCAGCCTGAGTTACTGTCCCAAACTGCATGCACCAAAATCTAATTATATTACAATTTGGCAGATGTATGCAATTTTACCCAGAAATAAACCACTTCTCACACTGAGTACCAGCTAAAAATGGTCAAATCCAGGTCTCTAAGAGGACTGAACCATGACCATGAATCAACACTTGAAGTGTTCATTCTTCTTCAAGTCTTCAACTTGGTTAACAGCTTTTTTAAACATTATTTTAAGATCCATGCCATAGGGATCCTTTAAAATGTTGCTCCTTTAAGAAAACGTTCAGAACTATTCATACTCCTGTTGTACCATGAGGAAACACACTGACAGTCACTTGTAACTTGATCAATTCTGTGCTACATTAGCGTTGACCTGATCAATAGTAGGTACATAGATACGGACTTGTATGTATTTTGACATTTTGTCCGTCCCTACTGAGTGGATTGATAACTCTTTTTAAATGTTGTGAGCAGCTTTCCGTACACCCCCTACTTGTTTGGTAATCCAAAGTATCACTCAAATAGGAAAAAGCAAAACACATCATTCACAAGACACTTAAAAAAATTGATGTTTGCGTTTTCTTTCAGACATTTTTATCGACTTTGCAGAGTCCTAGTTGCACACAGCTCCTGGATCAATCTGGCCTTTTGTCTCCTGCCTTCTCTGTCTTTGCACCTTGTCGAACCAATTTCCTGGGGGAACCCTAGGGTTAGTGGCGAGCGGGAACACATCCTGTTCCTGTGGACTGGGGCACAGCTGGAGACTGTGCCTTCCATTAGCAGCCCGTTTTATGCTTTAAAAGACCAGGAGCAAGGATTCTTTACAGTATTATCACAACTATGCCCAGTGAAAACTATCAAGTGGTGTGGTGCATGTGTTTTTTGAATACACAGAAGTTTCTTATTATTAGATGTTTATTTTATTAAATTGTGCTTAACACAATACGTAAAGATGTACTATGTAAGTTTTCTGGTAAGGGCCATTACCTGCTTTGTGTTTTGTCTGTTCAAGAGGATGGTATAAACTGGTGTAAAATGGCATAATTCCTGCATTTTTTCAATTACAGTGTTATTTTTTGTGGACTAAATTGGATGGCAACCCTGAAATTGGATGTGGTGCTTCATTGTCTGGCTCTTATTTCATCTATTCATGAGTGCTCGCCCTGCCATTTCTGTGTGGAGTTTGCATATTTCTCCTGTGTCTGGGTGGGTTTGCTCCGGGTTCTCCGGTTTTCCCCATCAACCTTAAACACGCACCATAAATAAAAATCCTCCAGCTAAGATAGTCCTGACCAAGTTTAGCAATAATATCACGGAAGGACATATTTCCATATGGGGACAATAAAGTGTACCTTAACCTTAAAATGATAATTTTTTCAATTTGCACATGCTGCTACAAACTCCAGATGTTTAATTCATTTTTGTATCCCAAAAATAAATTAAATTGTTAGTTGAAGTTGAGAGAAGAACTGACCTCATTTAGTTTATCTCTTCATTTAGTTTACCTCTTCAAGCTCAAAATAAACTGAAGAATACAGAATATATGGCCTGATTCATGAATATTTACAATCGTGCTATTTGAAGTACAAATATGCAAAGTACTCTACTAGTTCTCTCTCAAGGTTTCCCTGGGGCCATTGTAACTACACAGTCCCATGTAAAGCACTCATTGTCCTTATAGCTGAAACTATACTTAAACTGTATTGTCAGCATTCAGTCCCTTTCAGAAGTGGGGTTCATGAAAAGTTTAAAAGAATACATTTCCTTCATCATCACTGCACAGCGACTTTTTTCTCTGAAACAATAATAATAATCAGATTGTACAAACAAAAAAGCCACAATGTTGTATTTATATTTGGTTCAATACATATTTGTTATTCACAGATCCTTAATAAAACACAAACTCACTCTGCTGCTTGAAAATAATCTAATATCATCCATTCCACTGGGACTCCCGTTTCCAAACACTAGGGCCTGATCGCTCATTGAAATTCAAATGACTCTGCCACATATTTAATGCACAATTTCATTTTCAAAAGATTCATCCCAAAATGAGATATAAAATGAGAGGAAATTAACAGTGTGAACAGACAGCTGCCCAGCCTCCTCTGTGCAGAGAGAAGTCACATGACCCTCTGAAATGCGTTTATGCCAATCTTAATTAAATGTGTCTAGAGTTTGAATGTGTTTGAGTCCATAGGGCTGGCGAAATCAAATTCATTTCAGTACACAGTAGAAACCTATGGCTGCCTGGCTTGTTAATTTGCATTAGAAATTTACATATTGCATATTTCATTTCATCCATTAGAATTATACGGTTCTATCTGAATATACTGTGTACTTACTAGTAGAGTTTGGTGCATTTTATAGTTATATAGTATACTATATAACTATAAAATGCACCAAACTACTATACTATACTAAGTATAGCATAGTAGTTTATAGTATATAGCAAAACCCGCAATAACCTATTTTTAACTGCAACATATTGTGATTAAACAATAATATAAATACTGCTTTATTCTACTGACAAAAGTATCAGGATTATCTTATAATGAATGAAGCATTTTAGTGTACTTCACAAAAAAATACATATTTTTAAATGTTAATCTGCCCTTTATTGAACGATGTGTGTAGAACACATTGTAAAGATCTTTTAGTCCTTATAGTATTATCAACAAAAATGGTGAAATTGACCACCTGAAAAACTGGCTAATGCTAGCTCGCTTGTAACTGTAATTTTGTGCATTAGAAACTTTTTACCAGCACAAATCAGCCCACCTGTTGAAGTTCCAGCTAAGTTAGTTCTTTATGGTAGATTGTGGTAAAATAGAACTCAGATTAAAGTCTAACAAAGCCTCAGACAGATTAGTGCCTGCAGTTAACATCTCACCCCCAGGAATTGTTGATTACATCAGATGCAAAGATGTATGTAAAATCCCTCAGTCGTCCAGGTAGAATCCATGGCAAAAAAAAGGAGAAAATTTAATTTGTCAACTGGACACAGACGGGAAAACCAGGGTGGGCCGCAATCTGCCGTACATCTCCACCTAAAAGCCACAGGCCACTCCTTTGAGGACAGCGAGGTCCAGATCTTGGCTAGAGAAAAGAACTGGTTTGAGAGGGGAGTTAAAGAAGCTATTTTTGTCAAGAAAGAGAATCCTTCCCTGAACAGAAATGGGGGTCTCAGACATCATTTGTCTCCCATCTATAACTCTATCCTCAAACCTAAATCAAAACAAACCGGGAAAACAATGGGTCTAGCCAGGTCAGGTCCAGAGGTGTGAAAACACCCATCATGGCCCTGAATGGATATGCTAACTACTCCCCCACTCCCACTCCATATTGAATAGACTCACATGACTAACAGAAACTGTTAACAACTCCATATTGTATCACCTGACCAACTGAAACTGTATTTAAATATGTGTTGTCTCAGAGTAATTTTCATTGTAATTAAGCTCCTCCCTTCAGGCAGATATAAAGCAGTGTCCGCCAGCATCTGACCAGAACTGAGGAAGCAGCTTGGATGAGCTGCGAAACGTATTCAACCAAATAAACTATGTCCAGTTGACAAATTAAATTTTCTCCTTTTTTTTTGCCATCAGATGCAAAGTATCAATAATCTGCATTTATATTATCACTAAATAAATCCAAATTACGGTTTTGTTCTCTCAAAATGCCCAGCACTAGAATGCAAAAAAATTCCTGTGAATCGCTAGGTACAAGAAAAAACTAAAAAAAATAAATAAAAATGGAGTACACTGCTCTATCTCTGTATACCCAGAGGCCTCCTGCCTGTGTCTCCTCTAATCTGTATGTTATTGTCTGTCATACATTTATTTCTCTATTTTCTCTAATAGTGTGGGGTTACAATGGCTCCCTGGTCCTCCCGAAGCATGTCATCCGTCTGTGTTTGTGTTTCTACATTTCTATGTTTAGATGGGTGAGAAAGCAGCCATGAAACAAGTGTCACATAAAACTTTAACAGTGAGGTCAAAGGCCACAATTTGAGTTCAGTTTTAGAGCATTTCTATTATGTATTTTATGTTTATATTTATAAAGGAGAGAAATGCAAGACAGTTTTTCCCCACATTACAGTATTAGTGTTGTCACGATACTAAATTTTTATTTTTAATACTACATAATAATATTTGTTTTTTATACCATGTGGTCTTCTGATAAAACTCAAGGTAAAAATTTTATCAAGTCTATGTGATTTTTTTCAGTATTCTTAAAACTGCACCATGCAACTTTTTGGTTGGGGGTCCGTCACCCATTTGTTTCTATGGATATGTCATTGCTCTGCCTACAATGTTCCACAGTATGACATTAAACAGCAGATGGTTTATACGCGATATATGCACAGAACAGATTCGCAGCACATCCCTCTGAGTCGTGATGCACTCTGTAGCTTTCGCTTTCTAGCCATTCTGACAGTACTTTGTCTTCAATATCAAGTTGCTAGGCTAGTCTTTGTTATGTTTAGCGCACACATGGCTCATTTGCATACAGATACAACACTGGCTGACTCCCCTTGGCAAAGAATATTTTGTGAATATTGAATTCTGAATATTGGAAGTTATGAGCTTAGAAAACATTTTAGTGACCATTGGTGACACTAGTGTATATTATATATATATATATATATATATATATATATATATATATATATATATATATATATATATATATATATATATATATATTTTTTTTTTATTTGAGCCCCCTCAAAATTTTGCTTTTGAGGCTTTTTAGGGGGTGTGATGGGTTAATTGGGGGGGGCATTCTGTCAGGCATTCTGACTGCGAGCGGTGTTGCCTCAGATCTGACCTGTAGTTGTAACTTAATAATTAAAGTTACTCAAAGGTGTTTCATAGCTTACTGTATCTACATTTCCATAACACTATTCATAATTGAATTCCTTTTTGAAAGATTGGCCTTGTTGAAACTTTTAATGGAATCGTGAGGTTAGTTTCTATTCAGCGTAACAAATAAGAATTCAAGGTCTACTTTTTTCAAATTCATATTAACATATTTTCCCTCACCCACAACTTCATATCTTCCTTTATCCATAAGAATAATGATGCACTGTGTGTCATGGACTGTTATTTGTTGATATGCAAAAGTGCAAACAAGCATTAATGGTGTAATATGTGTCTCTGGCGTTGGTATTTTTTATGGATTACTGTGAAGGCGAGATTATAGCACTTGGCATTGGCCCATTGTGGCACTCTGCAGAGTGGACAGGTGTAAAGCATTGTGGTGTCGTGGTGGTCCTTCAGCCTATTACAGACTTAAAAACAGAGTGGAAATACACAGGCTCATGGTCAGTTTCCTGTTATTATCGGCCCACTGCAGCAGGCGTGACAAAATAGGCACATGTGAAGAACATGGCAGCCACGCTTCACCCCAGAGAGTGGAGCGGACAGGCTATAGGACAGTGAAGCAGGGGGACATACACAGGCTATAGCTTTCACATTAAAACATTAAAGCTGTATATAATATAAGAAAAAAAATGTTTAAGTAGTACAAATTTGAAATTTAAACTCTACAGAACAGTACAGTAAAGTATTATTAAAGTATATTATAGGGCCCATATTATGCTGTTTTATAATGTTGTTTCTTCATCAAAAACATACCCAGAGTTGTGTTTTGTTTCATTCACACATGTTTAACACACACTGCATATTTAGTCTGAGTTCTTCTCTCAAACAGAAAACACCATGTGGTAATACAGGAAGTGCCCCAACTGTGTTTTTAAACTTCATACATCTTCACTAGAATAATTTAGATAACTTCATCTGTGGAGTTGCCAATCGCTACTGAATTAAAGGTACAAGGTAGCAGTTAACTTGAAAACTACCACTTCATGACATTATATTTTATTATTGAGATGATTCATAATAAAGGATTTCTCATGCGTAAGTGAAACAAAACGCAGCTCCAAGCAGATGACAGACCCAGAAAAGTTACATAATGCACATGAATGTATATGTCCTTTGCAATACATGAACTTTGACACTTTTTCAAAGATTATTTGGCTTCATTAGACAGTGTGGAGTGGTTGAAGAAGGAGAGGAGAAAAGCAGCATATGAGACAGAAATGACTGCACTTCTGCACAATATTGTCTTTAGAATTATATGTGTTTAGGGTAGTTCTGAGATATTGAGGTTTAAAGTTTTTTTGTTCATAAAAACCTAGAAAACCTGATAACAATGAATATATGACTCACGCAGTTTCTACAAAAATGTAACATAGATCCCTAAATATAGAAAGGGGATAATGTGGTAATTCTCCGTCTTTATAACATGTTTACCTGTCATCTGTATGACCTTCTCCTCTTCTTTACTCTTTTGTCTCTTGTCACAGATCGACTAAAACTCACCCAGGGCCCGTGGTGCATTTGAGTGACAGTCCAAAAGATGAAGGGAAGGTGAGTCCACTCCTCTGTCTCTCCTGCTCTGCTCTGCACATTCCTGGGGCGTCTAATAATGTTGCGCTTTCAGAAACACATGGTACCTTTTAGTTTTTTTCTTTTACCATTTTCTTTTGTATGAAACCCACTGCCAACAGCTCACACTAGGGCTGTTTGCAGTATTGAAAGTGCTGGGCCAAACATGCTTCTTGTATTCTGCCCAAAGGATTTAGTGGAGACCATATCCCTGCATAATGGAAATTGTTCTTTTACTGTATGTTAAATCAAATGGGTTGGAAGTGCATATGGCTGCTTTGAGGATCGTGTATATTAATATTGCAGGAGATAGTTTCATATAAGGGCAAATTGCAATTTATGACCAGGCAATAGGCAAAGCTTATAAAATGTGATTTCATAGAACAGACTACAGGCATGTGCAATAATGGGAGAGGCGTGTTCAGATAAAGCGCCATGTTCAGATTGTGTTTTAAATAGTGCTGTCAATCGATTAAAATATTTAATCATGATTAATCTCATGAATGTCATAGTTAACTCGCGATTAATCGCAAATTAATCCCACATTTTTGTCCCTTGAATCATCATTTTAATACTCTTATCAACATAGAAAAGTGGATAGGCGCTGCTTTGTGCAAATGTTTGTTTTTTTTTTTTTAATTGCAAACCATAACAATTGTCAGTGAGACAACTTTGTGTTGGATGTTCCACTCTCATGTTCCACTTTCATGAAGTGCTCTGCATCAGTGTGAGTGAAGTGCTTCTCTTCTGTCTTCATAACAGTCAAAGCGACTGAAGTTCCCACTGTGGGTGAAATAATGTGCTGTGACCCTGAGGTTGTTCTCATTACTGAGGGACGTCCAGTAATCTCCAGTTAGCGCGACTGTATTTGTCTGCATAATGCCTGCTGTACTAGGAGGCGCATTCGCGCTGGGACTTTTGGGCCGTGCCGTGCTCGGGCGCGATTGCCTGGGGTTCTGTGGGCCGCGTTCACAACTGTGTGGCTGGGCTACGGCCGATGGCGTTGTTGCACGGCACTGTTTGTTTGCATGTCGCGCGGCAGAGCTGGTGCTTTTGGCAGAGAGGGGGGGTCCAGTGGCATGGGGTGTCTATTGAGTGGTGGGACCGATGTGGGTCCTGCTGCGGTGCGCGCTCCTCTGTGGGTTTGTGGATGTGGTGGCGGCGTGGAGGAGTGGGGGCGGCCGGGAGACTGTGGGGCTTCTGTTGCTGTCCGCGATCCTTGTCTGGTGTGGGCGCAGATTCGCTGTATGTTGCGGACTTTGTTTTGTATTTTTCTCGTGTGGGTGGCATCGGCGCGTGCAGGGCTTGTGTGGTGAAGTAGTGCGTGTGTGCTTGCATGTGCGGCTGTGCCGCGCTTTGGCCCACCTCCTCCAGCCGGGACTTCTCAGTTTCGTGCAAATTGTTTTCCTTCCTGTTTACAGCCAGATCCTGTAGTTTTTCTAACGTTACTAGTAGTGGCCACATCTTATGAAAAAAATAGTTCACAAAGACCGTTAATCTCGCTATAAAAAAATGTATGGTCTTAAAATTGTTTTGCGTTAACTCGTTAATAGCGCGATATTTTTGACAGCACTGGTTTTAAATAACCAAACCACTGAAATTACCACAAATGGCATAGAATTATAACCCCACAAGGCTTCGGCTTTTCAGATTTTCTTATGTAGTCCTATATATTTGGTGTCTGGCTGTGCATGTTGTTTGCAGAGGTGGGTAGAGTAGCCAAAAATTGTACGAGTAAGAGTAATGTTCAAAATAATATTACTCAAGTAGAAGTACAAAGTACTGATCTAAGTAGTCCAAGGAGTGAGCAAAAATGTATTTTGAAAAAGTACTATCAAGTAACCTAGAGAGTAACTGTTGCGAGATAACATCTAATTTATAATTTAAAGTTAATGTAATTGGAAGGACAAAACATAATGCGCACAATTTGGAATTTTCAAATGATAGGCCGCAATAATTAGACAAAATAATTTTTATATGAAGGAACGGTCCAAGAAACACATGTTCGAATCATTTCTTGTTATCAATATAAAGCTTTTGTCGCAAGACACAGCTGGAAGGGCAACCAAAACTTCAATAAAAATATTACTCAACCAGGAGTAAAAGTATCCTGCTAAAAAAGTTCTTGAAAATGGCAAAAGGAAATTGAATTCTGTCAACTGGACAGACATTTTGAAAAGTGAATACGTTTTGCCACTCAGGATCCTGCCTTATCTGTCTGCACTTACCAGAACCCTGTCAGAACAGAAGAAGCCTCTTGGGTGAGTGCCAAAACAGATTCACTCCTAAAAAACTTTTGTCCAGGTGATAAATTCAGTTTCCTTTGGAACCTACCTGGACGACTGAGCGGTTATACAGACATCTTGGTTGAAAATATAGATGACCTAGAACTACCAACTGTGAAATGAGCTACTGAAGGCCAAAACGTATCAACCAAGTTTTGTGTAACCACGGCGAATGAAAAAACAACTTGACCTGTTTTTCACTTTACTGTGTTTTTTTTATAACCACGTACAATTGTTTGTCCAAGTTAACTAACTCAATTGGATCAGTTAAAACTAAAATAAATTCCTAGTAGCAGACCTTGTTCAAATTGGCCATACAATTGATTTTGTGCATTAGGTAGTGCAATGAATATAAATGAACAGAATTATGTAATTGATTTATATAGTGATTTTGTCAATTCACATTCTGGCTGTGTCATACATATTCTTCAGCAGCCTATCTCAGTCTATCACACATTTTATATTACCTCATTATATTCAGTCAAACTCGCTGAGTCACTGCAAAACAAATCTACTGTACTGTACCCACCACATACAGAATGTTACTGTCACCTGCTTTTTTCTTTTCACATATTCACACATAAGAACAGAGCTGTCACCAGGCTGCAGGCAAATATCCTCACAGGCTTCTGCGGTACACGACAGGGTCCTGAGACCCTGCAAATTGTGAGGAAAAGCCTTAAATGTATAAAGAGATGTTACATATTGATTTCCTCACTCTTGTGTGAAACCAGGGCTGACAACTTGCAAAGACATGAAAAGGACACTTGTTTACAGCAGTTCTTTTATTATTCTGTCAGTCAGGCTATCAATTTTACTCTGCAGTTAAAAGAGGGGGAGTAGACTCTTGTATTGTCACTGCAGGACAATATTACTAAAATTAAGCTTGTCGTCAAAAATGGGAGATTAAAACAGAAACCTCCCAAAAAGCTACTAACACCTCTTTCGGACTGCTCCCGGTCCAGCTGCAACTCCAATGTTGGAGGAGTTTTGTGGTGTGATACTCACATGAGGACCAGAGTTCTGCTGTGCTGTTGCAGTCACTGCCTTTGAAGTTGCACACACAAGACCACATGTTCACACGATAACTATTTATTTATTAAGGGAAAAGACTGTGATGAAAATAGACTCCCAATGGAACTTGGTCATTTTTATCTAATTCAGCAAATTTGAGGACTTTTTATGTCATTCACATATAAGTGAGTAAGTTTTTTCTTATCGATTTAGTGTTCAATAATTACAATTAATGTACCATTATTTAATTTTTCTTTGTACTAGTGGGGAAGTTTTTGTTGTTATTCTGTATTATGATATGATTTGAGCTGTAGAGGGTTGAATAAATAACTTCTATGACATATTAAGTATCTCATTTCTTTATTGTTGACGTAATGTGTAGAGCAAACAGGATATCTTTAAGTTATTTCTGTCTATGGAAAGCATTTCCCACTGTCTCTTCTTCCTGTGAGTCAGAGTATACATTAGTGACGTTGTAATAATGATTCATAGATGCTTATTAACCTTTGTTCTATTGGCCCTAAGAGCTCTCAGCATTAAGTCTTTGAACTGTCATGAACTTCTTCTTCCTTTGAAGAGAGAAGTGTAAGTGATATTAATAGGAACGTGGATTAAAAGAGCTTTTGAGGACCTGACTCATATTTATTATATTATTGTGTTTTATTATAAATGAATCCCAGAGTGCTACTTAAGTGCTCAAATATCAGATGTGTTAATTAAAGGTGCAATATGTAACTTTTCTTGTCATGGGTAAATGGGGTCGCCTCTGTGAAGCATTCCAAGTAAAGCAGTATCTCTCATCTCCATGGAGACAAGCAGGTGATGAACCCTCTACCAGAAAAAGTTATATACTGTGCCTTTAATGTAGACGACGTAAACATTACTAGCAAAACAAATGTGTCTTATTCAGTTTATTTATACTACACAATCTAATGTGTAACTGGTGTCCTATGTCCCTGCTAAAGTTAAAGCTGAACTATCTGACATTTGATTGATTGCTAACCTGAAGGAAACAACTGTGTGCATTGCAATGCAATTGAAATCATTGTTGATTGAAATTGAAATTGAGCCTACTGGAAAATAACCCTGGCACTTCCAGTACTGACATATTTTGTAAAATAAATAGTGTGTTAAGCCATGTGCTATCAAAGTATGTTTGTGCCAAATCATGAGATGAAATTATTAATTCAAATGACCAGATTGCTAGTAGACTTTAGAATGATGATTTATGTTTTGAAAGAAAGTATCTAGTGATCAAAAGGCATCACATTTGTTACTAGTCTAAGTCTAAGATTAAAGTTATAGTTTACACTGTCTCTTTCCCTCTTCCTCTCTGTGTGTCTCTCCCTTTCTATCCGTCTTTCTATGTCACTCCCTCCATCACTCTTTCCCTCTCTCTCCCTCTGAGTGTAAAGGCTGCTCTCTACTTCGCTCCTCTCGTCAGATCTCACTTCAGATTGTGTCAACACTGTTTCCATCAGGGGTTTCTATTTGTCTGTTTGTGGGTTTGGTTGGCTCTACCTTTTCTAACAATAACTGTTCTTATTTTACACATAATGGTATTTTATGCAGTGTGGTATTACTCTACACTCAGTCGTCAAAGTTATCAAAGTTATCGATTGACTAATTTAATATAAACTATTAAATTATGTAATATGTCTGTGGACAACTGCTTTAATAATTTTGTACTGTGGTTGTGTTCTCGAGCAAAACACTTCACCCCTTGTGCTCGTGTACATGATAGTGATAATGACTGGCTACATGTGCAGAATGATGTCCCACATCTCCATCAGTCATTTCCCCAGGGCAACTGTGGCTATGGAAATAGTTTAGCATCAAGCTGTGGTGAATAGGGTTGTCATAGAAACTAGTGTCAAAATTGAACATTGTGATTTTGAAATTGGTAATGAGTATCGAGCCATGTCCAAAATTGTGTTTGATATTGACATGGATAAGGCACCATTTAAGTGTATTTGATTAACTTGAAAATAACACTGTGAGCCCATTCATTTTTCATTTCAATATGTTCCAAGACTAGAATGGGTCTCTGCACCTGCCTGTTTTGTTTTGTTACTGGCTATTGTATTTTTGTATTTTAAACTGGCATGGGGTTTTATGCCTGTGTTTTAAACCAATCCTCTCCTATGTTAAGTTATTATTATTGTAAATAAACTTGATAATTGCTTGAAGAGAGAACTTATTTTCTTCCAAAACCACTGCTGATTTTGACAACACTACAAAATGGCTCTGTGAATTACATCTCCAAGCGTCTTTACTTCTCTCTCCCGCTGGCTCCCTAAAGTGAAATGTGCTGTTACAATGGGCAAGAGGAGCCATGCTGATGCAGTCTGACTGTGAACATTCACAAACACAAAGAGGAGCTTTTAAAATGGGACACAAAAGTAGCTCCAGGTAGAGGAAGAAGCTGTACTTTTGGGCCAGAATAATTGCCTTCCTTCGTTTGAGTAAAAACAGTAGCCAAGCAGAATGCTAATTATTTCAAACTTACTTCATTGATCACAACATCTTGACTTTTTCTTATCTTTTTCAGTTACTGATTGGGTTCGAGAGTGGAACAATTGTACAGTGGGACCTGCGAGCCAAGAAGGTAGATTTCAGGATCTATTACGACGAGGTGAGTTTTAACAATATAATGAGGTGCAACGCTGTAAGCCTTAATGGGAGATTCTTAACGGAGATTCTTAACTACTGTCTTTAAGTACTAAGTCACTTTTCTGATGGCGGGTAAGCTACCTGCTTGTCTCCATGGAGATGTTATGGCTTTGCCTGGAATGTTTCAAAGTATGTCATTAAACTTTTATTTCAGGTCAAAGTTACAGGTCTGATCTGTGGAGAAGTTGTTGCTGACAGTAAGAATGCAGATAAATAAGTTGTATGTCATACTGTAGGACATTCTAGGCAAAACAATAACATCTCCATGGACATGAGCAGATGGTGAAACCTACCTGAAAGATTACATGTACATGTACCTTTAACAATTCTCCCTTCCAGCTAGTACTGATGATTGTTGTTTGGTAGAGCAATCATCCTATAAGCTGGTTTGTGGTTCAAATCCTACTGTAGCTAATGCATGTTTTTGTTGTGTCTTTGGACAAGACATTTCACCCAACTTGCTGTGTAAGCAGGATTGTGTGGTTGGGGAGGCGACTGGTTGCTACATTTGTATTAGTTGATCTCATGTATGGAAGCTTAACACTATGAGTAATTGAGAAGTGAATGAAATTTACAATAGCACACTATATTATGAAACAACTTTGAGAACTTTGAGTAATAAGAACACTGCATTAGCACAGACAAATAAAATGTGATAAATTGAAGATAAAATTGCCCTAGTGCTTACTTATCTTGCTCAAAGCCCAGAGCATAATTGACTCATTATCAAGCATTGTATCGACAGCTCAGATGCCCCATACAACACTTAATACTATTTATTACAACCTTTTGTACTCTAATTGCACTTTCAGAAGTAAAAACAATGCCAAAATAACTGGACTAGCAAAAGGCTGTAATTAGCATTTAGCGTTTAGTGTTTGTTTTTTCCATATTTTTAAATGGCTTTGAACTACAGTGGCGTCAACATGAGGAGCTGCGTTAGACTTGACTTTTGAAACCAATTACTGCATTTGAACAGGAACAGGATCAGAAAGGTGGAGATAGATCAGGCTTTTGACAGAGCGCAGCAAACACACAGGTGAAACTGTAGATGTGTCACAGTGGGGGAGAAACACAAAAGGGACAGACAGGAGTGGTAGATCATTAGGGAAGTTTGGTTCGAGCAGTTGTTCTAGGTTTCTAAAGATTTAACAATACTCAGACGTCATAGTACTGTTTTATATGGCTGGGCGATATGACAAAAAATTATAATAATAAAAAAAAAAGATAAGATAAGAGAAACTCCCTTGTGGGACCAGAAGGGTGAAACTCCAGTGTTGCAACTCACAGTTCAAGTACTGTGCTTTGCAACATTGGAATTTCACCATAATATTCACAAATTTCTTCCTATCGTACTATCCTTCTTACTATCTTGGTTGAGCCATTTATTAGATGTAATGTTTACTGGCAAATGTTGGCCTAAAACATTCCTTAATTCTTAACTTTTATTCATACAAAGCTGTTCAACAGTTACTTGCTGGATAAATTACATGATTGGATCAATTTAGTAGAAAATAGACTGTGTTTTGATGAAAATAAACAGCTTTTTTCAGTCCCTACACTAGTATCGGCTAATATTTGGTACTGACATATACCAAATGCCAAAATATTCATATCGGTATCGGAACTGAAAAGGTTGGGTTGATGCATCCCTAATTAAACAATTTAGGAATTTGTCAAGTTTGTCTGAAAGCCGTCTATAAGAGTGAAGCCAGTTGTACAATTGTCTAGGGAGAACCCACGTCATCTGACTCTCAAAAGGTGTATTTTATATCATCGGCCAATTATTATTTACTACTACTTATTTTTTATTTCATTATACACAAAATAACTAGGCAGCACGGTGGCTGAGTGGCAACACTCATGCCTCACAGCAAGAAGGTTACAGGTTCGATCCCCGGGTCGCCCGGGCCTTTCTGTGTGGAGTTTGCATGTTTCCTCCCCGTGTCTGGATGGGTTTCCTCCGGGTACTCCGGTTTCCCCCATCAACCAAAAACATGCAACACCCCTATGAACAGTTTACAATCAAGGACCGTCAAGGAATTCCTCCCTCCTGTGGGCTCACCACCTGCAGAGGGGTTCATAGGGGTCTGGGTCTGGTGCACAGAGTAATGGGCAGCGTGCTGCCCCCGCGACCCAGCCGGATTAAGCGGGAGAAAATGGATGGATGGATGGATGGACAAAATAACTAATCAAAGGAACTCACATTTGTTCTTGAAACCCCTGAGACAGGCAGGTATAACTTACTTCTCACAGGTTATCATAACATCGCTATCTCATCTCCCCTCTCCTCTGTGTCCTCCATGACACATAGGATCACATAGCGTCTTATTTAATCAGCTTTTGTTTGAAACCCTCTGCCCTCAAACCAGTGTCGGCGTTGGACATTTCCTCTCCATGGCGCTGATCTCCCGTACGCTCTGCCATCTCTCATCTCCGTCTCACTCAGCGCTCACATCCTGCGAACATTCATTATAGGACCCTCCAGGCTACACCTTTAGCAAAGCTGTCTCACACTCAAGGATACACAGTATTTTACCATATATAGTGCAGAGTTTTAAAATGGATTACCCCTATTCATTGGTTTCCGCTTCCAGTTATATGGTGCCATTTTGAGCACAGTTAACCATTCAAAAGATATATTGAGTTGAATTGTTAATTGTTATGGCAACCATCTTTTCATCATTCTGAAACCCACGGATATAACCATTCAGTAAAACATTATAACCACATGGCTGGAGTATAATTCGGTAATTATTTTGTATTGTGTCGTAGTTTTTCCATTGTAATGCTTTTCTGACAAAAACTTCGATATACAGTCATTTATAATCATGACTGAACCGCTTGAGTATTTTTTATTGAAAGGTTTACGGCCAATCCTCTGTCAGTAAAAAGCTTGTGGTTTGGAGCAGCATTCAGACTTAAGAAGTTCAGAAATCTGACCATGTTTTGCTTGTACTCTGTATTGTTAATGCTATGTTCATGAAATTGATATTGAAAGCCATTTTTTATGGATCAAATCCAATATGATGAAAAAAATTTAGCAATAGTCCTACAAAAAACTAAATATTAAAAACGTAATGCACATATTCACTATTAAAAACACTAAATAAAAGTTTTGAAAAACACCATATCCATAACACAACTTATAATTTTCCTGATTTAAAGATGGTATGTTAATTAGGATTACTTAATACAATGATTAATGCAAAAAAAGTGTTTGTTCATTTTGTGACTGAAAAAGTTGGACCACAGTATCTCCACTTGAAACTGTTCAAAATGTTTTAGCAAGTAATACAAGTAATATAGTTAAGACAGTTATGTAAAAAAATATAGCATAAGTGTTTTGATATGCTTTGGGTTATATGAGGTTAGTTTGAAATTATGGGAAACTGTATAAAATGTCTTTCTCCTCAAAATCAAGAAGGGGCAAGAAGGTCCAAGATGACTGACTCTGAATCACAGTTCTTAAAACTGCACACATATTTATTTAGTCTTACAGAAAAGTATAATTAGAAAAGTTATCCTTGTTTTTATGAGAAATGAAGAAAATAAAAGTTGATACTAGGATGACTAGACGTTCTGAAAAATTTGGGACAGTCCCGAAATCTAAACTGTTGTCCCAAATCCCAAATCTGGCCCTAAATGTCCTGAAAATTACAGTCAAACTGAATACTAAGTAGTTATTTTCTGATAAACATTAAAAACTGTTGGGACGACTGCATGCAGCACTTACTGCTGCTGATATGCTGCACGCAGCTCCTGATGGTTCTAAGGCTGCACTCACACTAGGACTTTAGAACCATGCCCACGGATAGCCCCTAAAGCGTGGTACATTTTGGACTTTGGCCCGATTGGAGGAGGTGGGCCAAAGCACGGCACGTTTCCTCATGTATGCACACACGCACGACTAAACTCTACAAGCCCTGTGTGTGTGCTGATGTTATTCATACGAGGAAAACACAAAATAAAGTCTGCTCCAAAACATACGGCGAATATGCGCTTACCTTCATTAAGGACTGTGGACAGTGACAGAAGTTTTGCAGCCTCTCTCCTCCGGATATCCTCACTCCTCTGCGTTATTATATCCATAAACTCATGGAAGAGCACGTATCGCCGCAGGACTCATATCTGCCTCACTATTTAATAGATATTTCATGCCTCTGAACTTATATTCTCTGCTAAAAGCGATAGGTCTGCTCATGGAAACAAACAGCGCCATCACATGTTATCGGGCCGTGGGCCGGTTCGGTTGTGCAGGTGTGAGTACAGGCCATAGAACCCTATGGAATCGTGCTTGAGCACGTCCCCCGTTGTGAATTTAAGCCAACACTGTCCCAAATTTCAGCCCATCTTATCTGGTCACCCTAGTCTGTTTGCTTCAATGGATCTGCCAGTCTCACTGTTAAAGTTAAATAGATTTTCATATTCCATTTTAATTACTGTAATGGTATAATACTCTGTAGTCAAATTTTCAACCATAAATGAAATTACCTTATATTAAAGACCTACTGCAAAACTTTTTAGAGACAAAATGTAGAAAGACATGCATCATTACTCTGAGTGGGCTTGCATCTCTGCAAACCTGACAACCTTGCCCATAAGCTTACACCTGCTTGTCTCCATGGAAATATTGTTCCTTTAGCTATAATATTCAGCGGTATGACAAAACTATCTTCATGGAAAATGTTCCAAATGATGTTTTTTTGTTTCCATGGGATCAGTGCAGGGAGTTAACAGGTGCTGCTTTATATTATTTTCTTTTGTTTAGCCACATCAAATCATGTGATTGTAAATAAGTTGATATAAGTTCACATAGATTTTCATATCTGATATCCTTCAACACAAAACCATCCAAATTTATTCAGGCCTGGCGCTAGCAAAATAATACACTGACTTTTGCCCCCTAGTGGCTGGATTTACATTTACATAGACTGGCAAATAGTGGATTACATTCACTCAAGGAGAAGAATAAATATATTTCTGCTTATGTTGTGCGTACACATGGGGTTTGGGCACCTGAAGGTAAAATCTTGGGCGCTCTGTCTGCACTGTGACACATCTCCCAAAGCCTCTCCTGTGGCTGGCTCTAATCAGGGCTCTTGTTAACGCAGCATGACAGAGGTGCTGGAAAAACACCAAAATAGCAACAAAGAAGAGGTCACTTGGGGAGAAGGGCAATGGAATACAGAAATATACTGTGAAGTGATGCGCCATGCTATATTCATTGATTGTGTTTACAAAAATGTTAATACACTTAGGAAGGGGATGTGCAAGTAAATAGTCTATTGGTAAACTGTGCTGGTTTATGATATCAGCACTGTCAAAATGTCCATCCAATTGGTCTTGATTAGATTTTTCTAACTGTACAAAATTCTCAATGCAACTAGCTTTGCCAACCAGAACCATTCACCAATGTCTTGAACTCATTCAATTCTCCTCTTAAATACCAGTCTAACGTATTGATCAGTGATTGGTCCTGAGGGTTCTATTCTTCATATATTAAAAGTGATTGTTGCCATGGCAAGTTAAAGAGACAAAAAAATCACACAGAGGACTGAAACACAGGGTGGACTTCTATTGTATCATATGGCACGACACTAAACCATTAATTTGAGGTTTAAATTATATGTTTTCTAAAATCCTGATGGAGTATGTGCCTGGTCCCAGATCTCACTGCATTTGAACAGACAACAGGAGGGACTGGCTTACTGGTTTAGGCATCAGCTCATGTTGGAAATGGAAATGAATACAGAATGGACTCAGACTTGGGCAAATTGTTTGTGAAATATAACAATCAGACCCATAGAAACAAGAAGCATCATTGGTTATGGATTTCTGTCAGTCTAATAGCTTGTTGCAGTATGTCTCAAATTACATTGGGATTTTTGTCTGTCTACATTCCCCCAACACCTCAGTAGGGATGTAAGAATAACCAAAATATTGTGAAATTGTATTGTCCATCTCATAATAATATCATGGGCTATCACAATATTTCGACTCACAAGCTCCTTTGCTTAACTGCATTGTTTTGTTGTAGCAACAGCTAATAAGGGAACTATTTAGAACATTTCCATCCATTTTAATGCAGACAACATGAAGGAATGTCTTTTGTATCTTGATTCTTGGAGTTATGTAGTAGCTTGACACCAAAGTCTCATCAAGGCATGAAGCAAAAAGTATTATATATCAACAACCTCTCCAAAATATTGCAATAAATATCCCACCCTGAGATCTGGATAGCATTACATCCCTACACGTCAGTACCTCATAAAGCAAAATACATACATCTTACATGTGTCATCTGTAATGTAAAGTGACATGTCCTCTCTCCTCTTTGTCTCTGTGGTACCAGGCCATACACTCTGTCAGCTGGCATCACGAGGGGAAGCAGTTCATGTGCAGCCATTCGGACGGCAGCCTGACCCTGTGGAATCTGAGGAACACCACCAAGCCCCTCCAGGTCACCTTCCCTCATGGTGAGACCCCCCAAGCACTCTAACAATAATATTACTTTAAAGGAGCTGTACCTGATATATTAAATAAAAATATAAAAACAGAACTAGTAATAGAATAGGAACGGGTCTATTGACTTAAAAACTGTAGCATTCCACTGTTGGAAACAGTGGCATTGATTTAGGCTACATGTTTTTATTGTTGGAAAATGGATATGCATTTTTTGCACACATATACACACATATGGCCCAGAATCAGTGAGTTTTGAATAATTGCAAGTAATTACAAAACTGTGGGTGGAGATAAGGGCAGGTGAAAACAGAAATTTTTAGAGCACTCACGTGTCAAATGCAGGACAATGCAGGATTACTCAAACCTGCATGAATCGATCATACAACTTCATACAACTGACTAACTTAATGGTGAGAGAAACCCATTATAATATAGTTAAAAGCTTGTAAGCTTGTGATTTGACAAAATATATCTTCATTAAAAAGCAATAAAATAAGTTTAAAGTTCTATGAAAAAAATGCACAAGCAATCCAAGCTGTAAATACATCAGATTTAGCATCTTTCTTATTTTCATCAGAGTGGATTGAAAACGATTATTAAAGACAAACAGAATAAAAAAAAAATCCCAGCACAATACAAAAGGCAATATCATGGTTGCAGCTTTGCGATAAGAGATTGCGTTTAATAATATATTGATAACATTTTGCAATATTTTATTCAATATCTCCTTTGAAATCCACATCAGATATAAGATCTCTTGTTCATGTTGGAGTCTTGTGTGTGGGACTCGGAGCAGAGACAGATGGATGTGAAGTGGCAGGTGCTTGGTGCTGAGTTGTGATTGGTCCCTCAGCAGAGCAGCATATGTCACTACACTGTCGGTAATGGATCATGTCGTCACATATTTGAGCTCTGTTTAAGCAGTGTGTCAAGCTAAATTAAACAGCTAATTAAGATGATTTACCAGATGTAATACAAAATATATATATGGGTCCCTATTACGTGGGTATTGTATTGAAAATGCATCACTATTGATAATTCAGACTCAGTTCTCCAGATAAAAAAATAAATTTCTTTGGGCTTTATCATAGAAAATATTCACAACATAAAATAAAATTCCAATGTCAAGAAATTGGACCCTCAAACTACTGCTAGCTGCTAACCACCCTGCCACTACCTTCCCCATGTAACAACATTATCTCCTGAAAGATCTATGAGACATTACTGCTTCGTATTATCTGTAGTATAAGTATGTTGAAGATGAATGGAGTTTAAAATGGATTGCAAAACAAAACTAAACAAAACTGGTCATAATTCAATTCCAGAGGTGGAAAAAGTACTGAAAAATTGTAATTAAGTAAAAGTATCTTTACTTTGCTTAAATTCTACTCAAGTAAAAGTAAAAGTACCCGTCTGAAAATGTACTCGAGTAAAAGTAAAAAATTACTTCATTTCAAATGTACTTTGAGTAAAAGTTACTTACTTACTTTCAATTAAATAAAAAAAAACTACAGTAAAAATGCAGGTTTTTTCATAATGTTGCCGCACATAAATGCAGTCTTAAATAGACATAAACTGCGGTAAACTAAATGTGACGCACTACCATTTAATTCCTCTAGGAGCTGAAGATATATGGGATAATGAATCTAGACCAGGGGTCGGTAACCCGCGGCTCCAGAGCCGCATGTGGCTCCTTCATCGTTCTGTCGTGGCTCCCTGTGACTTTGGAAAATAATAATGAGTATTTAATTACATTGTATTTTTATTTTAGTTTGTTCATTTTTAAATGTAAATCTAAAATTGTAGGTAATGGTAATCTTGTAACATTTAAATAAAACGTTTTTAATATTTTTGTCGCTCAAATCATGCGTCAAAGCCGCCGATGTGCGCCACCCGGCACACACTGGCAGCCCGGACTTACCGGCACCTACATCAGTTATGTATTATCAGTATGATTTTCAGCCCATTGATGGATAAATCCAAGAAAAGAAAAGTTTCTGAAGAAAACAGAATGCTTAATGCTACGTGGGCAGCTTCATTTGCTTTCGCGGCTGATGATACTGGTACACGCGGTACACGCGACAGTGGATAATTTAAGTTTGGATTTTTATTTCCTACGAGGAGCACTCAAATAATAATGTGTTTAATGCAGCTTTGCGCACATTTGTTTACGTTATACAGAAGCGAAACTTAAAACCACATGGCTAATTTGCATAAACTATAAGTGCTGAAAAAACAGCTCACTTCTTGTGCCGCTGATGCGGTCAGCTTCTGTTGGACTAAAGGGCAGGACTCAGTGGAATATGCGTGTTCTTTCTGTGACTGAGGGATGTTCTGCCTATGGTGAGTCTGTTCTGTGCTTCTGTCGCGTTGGAGATGGTTCATGTTAAACTTTTCAGAGATTATACGTGTGCAGGTCGTACGTGTGCAGCGCAGTTCTTTATTTCACTCATGCACTTTATTTATGTTGCTACTGTTGTGATGAAAAGACTGAAAGGTGTAAATAATTCTCTTAAGACTCGCGCTTATGAGCTGTAGTGGAGGATGATGCGCTTGTTGTAGTCTGTTTTCTGGGAGTTGTAGTTTTGCCTGTAGTTTTGCCTGGTTTAGATGTCAAAAGGGTTTTGTGGCTCCAGGTGTTTTCTTTTCTGTGGGAGACGCTCCAAATGGCTCTTTGAGTATTTAAGGTTGCCGACCCCTGGTCTAGGAGCTGTTGAATAAGATAAGATAAGATAATCCTTTGTTGGCAGTTGCGCAAAACCCCGACACAAGCCAGTGTTATTCTGTGGTGATCGCTCGGCTGCCAGGATATCACAGAAAAATCTAGTAAATTCTCTAAACATTAACTGTTGTGATGTTGTGTAGTCTAGTCATGTAGCATCACTCTTCATATCTAAAACCATCATAACGTCCATTTCGTTTAATGTTACATTTAGCGAACATGCAAAGCTTTGCATTCTCAACCAATCCATAGCCACTTTTGATGGACTAGCACTGTCCACTCGAAACTAGTCCAGGCAATTACCCATGAACATATACTAACTATAACTTATATATATATACATAACTATAGCCAACATAAATTAAGATGATTTATTAAGAGACCAATTGCAAACTTAAATCCTGCATTCTTATTATTTCTGACTGTCCTCTAAAGCCAGTTTTAAACGTGAGGTGATTTTCCCAACTCTCGTCTACTTCACTTGAAACGTTAGTGATCAGGATGGAAAATAATTGAAATCATGAAGCCAGATTGTGTTAACCAAACAACAATAAATATACCGTTTGGGTATAACAGGCAAAACATATAGGCCTATATTTGTAGCCTACTTACCACCACATGCTTTCATAGATTCAATGTTGAGGTCTTGTACGCTGAAAGCTCGGTTCGGCGGGGCAGACGCATTTTACATTGCATAATTATGTTGCTGCCTTTTTTGCGTTTAAACGCGAATAGGTCATCGAGGTTTGGCCAAGGGTTTCTATGGCTTTTCTCTTCAGAATTGAATGCATCTTCTTCTGGTCCTTCATCTTCCATGACCTCCATATCTGGCTCCGCACTAGCCATCTTGATCCAGATTGTGAAACAATGGAATTGCCGCACGCAAACCCGCGCAATGCAATTTCCTTTCAGTTCCGGCAGATTTTTTTCCCCCGCATTTTATTTTTTGCCCCTATCGATATTATTTTACTCAGTAACGTGGGCGGCTTTCAATGTAGCGAAGTAAATACTTGGCTTAAAATGTACTCGAGTAAAAGTAAAATTACCTGTTTCAAAAACTACTTAGAAAATTACAAAGTACTCATAAAAACGACTCAATTACAGTAACGTGAGTAAATGTAATTTGTTACTTTCCACCCCTGTTCAATTCCAATAGTAAGGATAAAACATGTCAAAACTGATTTTGATGATAAAAACACCCTTTGTAATTTTCAACACAAAATAATAGTAGTTTATTAATCATTACCACAGACATTTCTAAAACTATTCAGGAAAGGTCCAATTCCGTTCAATCTGAGTATTTTTCCCCCCTGTATTTCTTGTTAAAATGAGTATCTAGTTTTAATATACATTTTAATCGATTAATACCTGGGTAGCTATTTTTGACAACCCTAATATACTTTTTATGATAAATCATGACATGATTGAAAGCTTTAAAGTCTCAAGTCCCCATATTGTAATCTTACTTTGTTGGCGATTTAGTATGGACAACACAACCTAACCTTGCCAGATTTTGTGACAAATAGCCCCCTTTGTGTGAGGAGACGGGACGGCGGTGTGAAAGCATGCAGGCTGTAATTTAGGAGCAATAAACCAAACCTTAGGACATGCTCAAATTCACACTGGTTTCCGAACTGGTTATTTATCTGATGTTTTGTAATGCACACATGAAGGACACACAGGGAGCAAGTGAATGATCAGTAAACAGATCATGTGCTCACATAGTTACCTTTGTGTGGGGCTGACAGCTATGGAGGCCAGTAAAACAGCTTATTTCCAGCTGGTTTCACCTTACATTACTCCTACTTTTTGTTCAGAGCTTTCCGTTGTTGGCTCGTATTGCTGCGGACACTATTTTGACTATGTTTACTCTCTTTTTGTTTCCTGATGAACATTTTTGAATCGTATATGTATGACCTGAAGCCAAAAAATTTAATAGAAGCAAGTTAGGATTAGGACGAGGAGTGGGTGGAGATAAGGGATAGGTGAAAGCAGACGCTTCTGAGCCTTCACGCCTTATACAGGATTACTCAAACATGCATAAATCAAATCGCAACTACGAGTAAGCTAATGATGAGGGCTTCTCAATTGTATATCTAACTTGAAAATGAGGTATGGGCATGCATGGTAGAAGACTGGTTATCTCATTTACCTCTCTGCAAGGTGAAGGGTTGAGGTTTGGTCCCATTGTCTGTGAATTTTTGAGTGTATTCCACCTCAACCCCAAAGTAGCTAACTTGAACTACAACCCGACTTCAAATATAAATCATACATAGCAAGAACTAGATGTTTTTTAAGGAACCTTTTTTGCTGAGACGCTGTTTAAAGTACTGTGTTTTTGTTCCTTGCTTCACAGTGTCTTGGTAAAACATAAGGTCTCCACGTCCTCCAAATGTGTAACTTTCTCTTAAAATCCAACCCTTTATTTATTTTTATTTTATTTTTATGGGCTTTCTTTAATATGACAGCTTTGATAATGGCGCGCTGTTCCTTTGCCAAAAATTGAACATAACCTCTAATCAAAAAGTAAAGGAAAGTGCCGCATTCAAGTCCTATATTGTTAGTTTAATCAAGTGCCTGCCTCTGTTATTAAGCCATAGCTGGGAACGAAAAGTTTTCCTATTTTTTAGTCAAAACAGTCGTGCATGAAGGAGAAGATAAAAATAAAAAATTGACAGAACATTCAATTAAAACTTGTGAAATTGCATATTAAAAAAAAACATGTTTTGCCAAAGCCTTGGGTATTTTTTTTTTTATATTTGTGTTATTTAGCTTTAAGAATTGTATCACTGTAACTTTAACTTCTGCATGATTTAAGAAGAAATGCTGTGGTGAATCAGGTAGGTTGCAATACAAAAACTTAATTATCTCACCAGAGGTCCTGTGGTTTTCAAAATATCTACATCTGTATACATACATCTGTATTTTTGTGTTTGTTTTAGGAAAGATACAGAAGGATGGGAAAAAGGAGTCGTGTAAACCAATTCTCAAAGTGGAGTACAAAACCTCAAGAAGCAGGTATGTTTTAATAACTATGAGGCTATGAGGTTCCTCACTATATCTTAAAACTAATTGAAAAAAAGTACCTAAATTAAGTTATAATATTTTATGACACAGTATTAATGTCCATAGATCTTTAAACTAAAACTACTACGGTACATAATTTCGTGGCGTTTTTATTGTTAGAGCAGGCGTTATTACTTTGCCTGGAATTTTCCACAGCATGGCATTAAACTCCATGGAGTAAAGCAGATGACGCCATAAGGCCAAGTCACGGGTGAGATCTGTGGAGTGGATACCTTGCTCACACTAAATATACATGCTGCTCCAGGTAATTTTTGCTGGAATTGGATAAATGCAATATGTGTTTAATGCCATACTGTAGACCAATACCAATAACGAAACAGTAACATCTCTATTTTGACAAGCTACATAATGCACCAAAACATTGTAGACAACTTGTAATTGATCATATTTAAAAGTTCACTACATAACTTTTCTAGTGGGGGGGTCTGTACATGCCTGTCTCCATGAAGATGTTATTAATTTGTACCACAGACTGGCATTAAACATATCTATTTTGCATTTATTCAATTATACACATTTTTATTGCTTATAAACATGCATTCTTTATGTGAGCAAAGTCGCCTCTTCACAGATCTCACCTACAACTTGGCCTAGTGGCATCACCAGCTTGTCTCCATAAATTTAATGCCATACTGGGGAACATTCCTGACAAAGCAATAACATCTCAGAGGCAAGCAAATGACACATAGTGCACCTTTAAGTTATATGTAAAAACAAGACCTGCTGTTACTGTTTCTTATTCTTTTAGATTATTGTAAATGCTACCAAAATATACACGCTATCTGTATATCACTCCAAAGCCACATAGTGTTTGAATAATCTCTCCTGAATGCCTGTCCACACAGCGAGCCTTTTATCATCTTCTCTGGAGGGCTTTCATATGACAAAGCTGGACGCCGACCCACATTAACCATCATGCACGGAAAGGCCATTACTGTGCTGGAGATGGATCATCCCATTGTGGAGTTTATGGTGCTCTGCGAGACCCCCTACAACAATGGTGAGCTTGTGCAACACTATACTCAATTAATTTCAAACAGGGAGGTGCTATTATGCCGCTATTCAAAGCCATTCATCCTTTGGGTTATTGTGGTATTAAATATTCAGACACAAAATTCACACGTATTTATTTAGTCGTACAGAAAGGTATAATTATAAAACGTTTTTCTTTGGGAGATGAGGTGCAGAAAGGCGTAATTGATACATCTTTCTTTGTTTGGCACCTCCTGTTTGGTTCAGTGCATCTGTCAGTCCCATGTCTGCTGTAATCATAATCTGAATATGAAAGAGACTCAAAGGAACAATAATGTCTTAATTTATTCTTGAGAAAGTTAGCGTTGAATTTCATACCTAGTTTTCTTTTTGTCCAGTGATATTGACCTAACATAACACTAGGTTTACATGTAAGGAATCCAAATGAATTACCGTATTTTCCGGACTATTGAGCGCACCTGAATATAAGCCGCATCACCTAAATTTTCAAAGAATTTTATTTTTCTACATATATAGGCCGCACCTGTCTATAAGCCGCAGGTGTCCACGTCTTCAAGAAGTTTTCAAGTTCCGAGCATCTGCTTGTATTGCCTCTGAAAGCTTTTGTTGTCTTTTTGCATTGAGTCAGTTCGTCACGCTGCCGTCGCCAATGTCTCACCATCGACTCATCGATGCCGCGCTCACGTGCAGCAGCTCTGTTTCCTTCTTTGACAGTCAGATCAATTGTCTTTAACTTCAAAGCTGCATCATATGCATTTCTTCGTATGTTTTCCATAAGGAGGGTGTGTGCATGAAGCACAAAATAACTGTTCAAAACAAAATCAAATGAGCATCTTCCTCAGCACATCATCTCTTCACCTGTTTCGCTCTTGCGCCCCGTCACTTGGCGCTCTACAGCGCATGTCTCGAGCAGAAAGAGCCGCTGTCCTGTCTGGGATCATGTCAGTGTCTTGGATCATGTCAGTGTCTTGTAGGATTTCAACAGGATTTCAGGCTCTCCCGGGGGTCGGGGTTAGTTGTATCGATCATGTATGTGTGGATGTCCCGCTACTGAAGTTTGAGACGTTTCGTCTCGTCATTTACGCCTCACCTGCATTTAACACATACGGGTCATTAAGACGTATCCCACTCACTAATGTTCATTTAGCAGCAGAACTTATTTTATCACGCAGCGATAAACTGTTTTAGTGCTGACAACAGCGCTAGCGAGTGTTCTAACTAACCCTAACCCATGTTCACCGCACAGACAGCGGCGCTTTCTGCACTCGAGCTGCGCGCACATGCGCTGTGTTCATAGAAGAATAATATATTAGCCGCATCGGTGTATAAGCCGCAGGGTCCAAAGTGTGAGAAAAAAGTAGCGGCTTATAGTCCGGAAAATACGGTAATTCAAATAGTAAACAAATTTTCTACTTGTTATTTAAGACCACTACTGTACTGTAACTGATTTGACCTTAGTAGGGTTCAAGATCTGGAAAATCTTCACAAAACTTACATCAAGTGGATTGACATGTATTTTTAACTCATCTAGTCAGTATGCATTGGGGAGTCTAAAGTGCATTTTTGTTCATTCATACAAACCCATTCATTTACCCTTTGTGTGCTGCAGAGGTCCAGGAGCCTTACGCGGTTGTGGTGCTTTTGGAAAAGGACCTGATTGTAGTGGACCTCACACAGAGCAAGTATGTTTTTAGCTAAGCTGAATTTAGGCTATAGCTTCATTTTATTGGACTATACCAGGGAGATCTGTCAACAATGTGATGAAGGAAAAGCTTGGCAAATACAGTCTTCCAGGCCAGGTCACATTTAGGCTACAGTAATTCCTATATTAGAAGATAAAGAATTATAAACCAGGACTAATCTAATGTCCGATATACCTTGATTTCAATAAGGGTCGTTAACGCTGCATTCACACTTGCACACTACATCAAAAGTGGAACTAAACCTGGACCATGACTAAACCGGTCTAGAACAGGACCCACCCAAGTCTACATCAGGATTAAACTGGGCTCCTACCAAAGTCAAATCAGGACAAGTGTGAACACATATCTATACAAGACTAGATTCAGGATATTGCATAAGAGCTATGGAACTAGTCTAACTCATCTAACCCATATGTAGCCCGATATTTATTTGGAAATATTGGTTCATTTCTTCAAGACACTCTTATAGCACTCGTAAGGATGTGTACTATTTCAGAGCCAATGGAATACAGATCCCTATCACTTATCCCTGACTTTAAATCACTGATCTTGTTTGAGTTAAAATAGATGAGGAGATTTGACAAAACCCCTGGAAACATCATTTATGTGTGAGCCTCACCTTGAACATTATGTCCCTCTGTTGTCTCTGATAAAGGGCTGCAGTTGACAGATTTGTGCTTAAGGCGACAAACTCTAATTTAGTAAAAGAGCATTGATTGCCTTAGATAATTAATTAGGTTACTTAATTAGAACAGGTAAGGTTCTAATTTTTAAATGCCATATGAATAATTTTACAAGACAGGTGTTGCCATTTTGCTACAAACAATATTCAAGATACTCTCAAGCCAAGTCGTCATCACAGTTTGGCTCTTGCAAGACTTCATCAAATTAATTGTTTTTCCATTTTTCCAGCTTCCAACACATTGACTTGAAGATAATTGTTCACTTGTTGTCTAATACATCCAGCTATGGGTAATGCGTATTGAGCACTGTCGGTATCTAATTAAATAACAAAACTAAACTAATATATTTACTAACTAATTATATGCCAGCCAAAAGTCAGTATTATTTTATTGTATTGTTGAGGGAAAAATATACAGAATACACAAAATAATACACAGGAAATAATCAAGTAATATAAATGTATTTTAATGTATTTTCAGACTCATATAGTATATCCATTTAAATATGTATATCAGATGTCATTTAAATTCACCAATAGCTTAATATTGTTTTTGTAAATCATATACTTTATAATGATGTATATATATATTTTATGATTTTCCCAAAAATATTTCGCCTTAGCTTACGCCTAGAAAATGAGCAAAAGCATGATGAGTTCCAGCAACCAAGGGAACAAATTAAGTTCTTATAATCTGTGATGAGAATTTAAATAAATGTACTAAAACTAGAAAAAAAGCATGCAATAATTGTGTTGTTGTAATCCTTAGGGATATTTTTCACTTTGAAGCCTCATTATTTCCGTGTATTTATTAAACTCCTTCTGCATTATTCTTATGTGCCTTAGCTTCCCTGTATTTGAAAACCCCTACCCTATGGATGTTCACGAGTCCCCCGTCACCTGCACAGCCTACTTTGCAGACTGTCCGCCCGATATCATCCCCATCCTCTACTCTATAGGAGCCAAGCATAAAAAGACTGGCTACAGCCAAAAGGTAAGGGAGTCAATCTATAGGGAATATGGCTTTGTATATTAAGTGTTTGAATACTAGGAAAAATGTACTTTTATTGCACCAGGAGTGGCCCATTAGCGGAGGCACGTGGACATTAGGCTCGCACACATATCCAGAGATAATCATCACAGGGTAAGTTAGAAATTATTTAAAAAATATATTAAATGAAGCAAGTATTTTTGTATGTTTTTTTTTTTTAATAATGTCTGTTTGTTTTTTTATTCTGGACCACAAATCTGATCTGCAATAAAGATCTATCTATCAATAAAAGGCATTTATACATAAGCAATAGTGATGTTATAATAATTAATTGATCTTGTATTAAAGCTGTAGTACCTGATTCTCAAAATGTGAGGGAGGAAGGAGGTGAGATGTAGTCTATAATTCAGTCCCCCTCCGGAACAATGTCACTGTTTAATTTAAGTAATCTTTTCTTGTTCCTAGCTCTCATAGCATGAATGTTCGGGCATATGCATAACTTAAGAACAGATTTTTCAGGTGGCAAAATCAAATATAACAACGGCTAATCCTCAAGGCAGTTAAACGTTAATATTAACCTATTAGTATATATTTTTAATAATACATTTTTATTATCATTATTTTATTTGGGGCCCATCCAGAAGCGGGACAAACTCCTTCTGCACCAAAGCCATTCTTGTTCTGTATTTTTATAGGATTACGAAACAAGAGAAATGGTAGACCCTACTTAAACTGTCAGCATATCACTTAACATATACTAGTAAGCCTTCATGTTAATAAGTATAATATCGTGTATCTGTATTGTAAAGGGTTTTGTTAACCTGTTTTTTGCGCCACACATAGTGAATATTTTGTTTCTGTTCTCAATAGGGATCCCACATAAGAAAAAAGTATGAAGCATTATTTCTGAAAGCAATGGAAAAGGTTTATTTTAGCATCCCGCTGTTATCACATATTTTACAATGGTGTATGCTATTGTGTCGCTCACAAGGCAGACAGGCTTTTAACGGGCACCAAAATCAAGTTCAACATTTAGCTGACACCATGCTATTCTTGTTGTCTTTTATGCTAGCGATTTTCACAGCACGAAACTGCACCAACTGTGAAATATTTTCTTGTTTTTTTCCTCTCTGCTGAATCAATAATTTTAACTTGACATAAAATCATTTCTCTTTGCGCAGACATGCTGATGGATCAATCAAGTTTTGGGATGCGTCTGCAAGTAAGTACATTGGCTAAAAGCAGATTTGTAAGTAAGATTTTTGAAAGTCTACAACACAAGAAAAGTTATGATGTTGTGCAGAGTGCGAATTAAATAGATTTCAGGCATTTGTGATACTCAATCATAACAGAATATATTTATAGCCGTAATAAGATATTCCAAGATCGGGGGCAGCAGCAGATGTTCAAAATGTTGGGACACCACAAGAAGAAATCAATATAATTTATTCATAATTGCAGAATGATCCATGCTCATAGCTTTAAGCAATGAAACAACATTATATCCTACTGTGAAATTAATGTAGTTTTATGATATGTCTCAATCTTTGTATAAACTTTAAATTAGATAACAGATTGATAGCTAAATACTAAGATAAGACTGTATTGCTCACACTTCATACCAACGACAAGGTATTATAAAGGTATTATAAATAAACAGCCTGTGCAATCTAAGATAATATATGGTATTCTGAGTACCACCAGATCTAAACCCGGACAATCTCCCTAAATTAGAGCTCAGCATGGTCTAAAATTAGAATAAAACAATGATGATTATCCCAAAGGGTTATAACATTTATATATTTGTCTCTACAACCAACAACAAATACCATAGACTGTATAATGTACATAGCTACCTGGCCAGCTGCTGCGTTCCATTAGCAAAGCTCTGGCTCCAATTCACTTAGCGAAAAAACTTCGCCCCTCTCTCAATAACTGCTGTTGTCAGGCTTCTCATTTTGGTCTTAAAATGTTCGTATTAACCCACTCTACATGATCCTGGTGTTTTTATTTTGCTGTTTTGTCCGTAAATCAATTCCTATTGCTAATATGGAACTCGGCTTCAAATTCACCACTTAACTGCCAGTGTCGGTGAGCTTCATTTGACACTTCATTCACACTCCTTTAGTCCACTTTTTAATACAGTATATGATAAATATTCAAACGGCAGAAGGACCCATGTGCCACCAAAGGTAACTCAAGTTAGCATGTTGTTTACCAAATGTCTGTGCGTGTCCAGTCACACTGCAGATGCTGTACAAGATGAAGACGTCTAAAGTGTTTGAGAAGCCAAAAGGAGGCGAGAGCGCGGAGGATGACCCGTTTGCTGTTCAGATGGTCAGCTGGTGCCCTCAGAGCCGGATCTTCTGTGTGGTGGGCATCTCGGCGCACATCATTCTGTATCGATTCAGCAAGTATGACGCCAACACACAGATAGTGGTGAGTAAGGAACACTGATTGGTTGATTTATGATTCACAGTATCAGAACATAAAGGGAGTCTTTTTTTTTTTTTTTTTTTACAGTAGATGGTATGAAAATTCTGTGTACTTATTTTTATTGCATTATTGATATTTACATTTTCTTGACTTAATTTATGTTAATTCTTCTGCTGGTCAGCTGCATGTTTGATTCTGTTTCTGCTGTAGGACTTTTTAACACATTTTAAGCTTAGTGAATATGTTCTTACTACAGAAATCTGTGCCTAAAACTCATTGCAATTTTGTGAATGGCTACAGTATTAATGGTTTTCATATATTAGAAGGTGATGATGTCTTACTCCCACATGGAGGGCAATAGCCAGTTTTTCTCTGTTGATTACATGGTATTTCCACAACAAACATCCGAAGGTAAATCACAAATGTTGAACCTGATTTCTATTGGTGACAACAACCTAGAATTCACTGTATTACGTCCAAAATCTGTATTTTAACAATAGTAATTTTAGCTGCTCCCATATACAGTATATTAAATATTATGAGCCTATAGCCTGCCTGCCTCATGAAATAGCATCTAATGTGGATTCATGCGCAAAACTCAATACTAATGTTAGTCTTATAAACTGCATACACACTTTCTTGTTTGCATTACCAGTGTCTGGAGGTGCGTCTGCAGTGTGACCCCGAGGACGTCATCTCTCCGTCAGAAACAGAGAACAACCCATGCTTCTCTGAACCAGGGTCCCACTCCCCTCAGCCCCACCACCCACATGCCACCAGCCCCCGAGGAGGTACTCCAGAGGGCATCAAGGACAGCTGCCTCAAGTAAGACCAGTACTACACCATTCTCAAGAACAGGGATTTTGGTCACACTTAACTTTATAGCACAGCACTAGCATGCTAATAACCAAATCCACTTTTATTTATATAGCACATTTTTATAAACATACAGTTTCACAAGACACAATTGCAGATAAAAGCAAACCAAATACATGTTTATTTATTACTAGTCCACAAATGTAAAACAATGTAAAACCATGTACTGTAAAGCAAATTGCTGCCAAATACCTGTTTAATTATTATTATTACTATATTAACTTGTAAATGAAGAATACAAATATTGCTAGGAACTTGTATGTGCAAATACACTGCTCAAAAAAAAAATTAACACTTTGAAAACACATCAGATCTCAATGTGAAAAAAAAATCTGTTGGATAGCTATACAAATATGGACACAGCAATATCTTATGAACCTCTTTAAATGGAAATGAACATCAGGTGCACTAGATTAGCAACAATTACCTAACCCATAAAACAGGACTGGTTTTGCATGTGGAGGTCATTTCAGGTTTCTTTCTCTTGGTCTTGTTTGGCTGGATTTCCACTAGTGTTGGCTTTGGCTAGAGTGATTATCATTACTGGGAGAATGAGGCCATTCCTTAAGTCTACAGAAGTTACAGAGTTGCGAGATTTAATGTGTCTCGCAGCACATTCTCCAGAACATGGAGGAGATTTCAGGAGATAGGCAGTTTACTCTAGGAGAGCTAGGAGGTCCTCAACCTGTCAACAGGACCCATATCTTCTCCTTTGTGCAAAGAGGAACAGGTTGAGCAGTGCCCGTGCCCTACAGAATGACCTCCAGCAGGCCACTGGTGTGAATGTCTCTGCCCAAACAATCAGAAACAGACTTCATGAGGGTGGCTTGAGGGCACCACGTCCTGTAGAGGGCCCTCTGCTCACCGCCCAGCACTGTGGTTCAGTCTGAGCACCTGTCATAGACGTGAAAAAGTCTGGAGAAGACAAAGAGAACGCTAAGCTGCCTGCAACATTGTTGAGTATGAGCAATTTGGTGGTGGGACAGTGATCGTCTGGGGAGGCATATCCATGGAGGGACACACAGACCTCTCCTGGCTAGAAAACGGCAGTCTGACTGCCATTAGGTATCAGGATGAAATCCTTGAACCCACTGTCAGACCCTACGGTGGTGCAGTAGGTCCTGGGTTCCTACTGATGCATGACAGTGCCCGGCATCATGTGGCAAGAGTCTGCAGGCAGCACCTGGAGGATGAAGGGATTGATGCAATAGAATGGCCCTCACAATCACCTCACTTAAACCCAACAGAACACCTCTGGGACATTATGTTTGGGTCCATCAGATGCCTCCAGGTTGCTCCTCAGACTCTACAGGAGCTCAGTGATGCCCTTACACATGTCTGGGAGGACATCCAACAAGACACCATCCATTGTCTCATTAGGGGACATTGTCAAACATGCATATAAGCACATGGGGGCCACACAAGAGATTGAGAATCATTTTGAGTTGCAGAAATTCAGTTTTGGTTAAAGGGACTACCCTGCCACATCATTATTTCACTGTTTTTCAGGGTGTCTATAAAATGAATCCCTCTCTAGGTTGAAAATATTATTTCCATTAAAAGCGGTGGCATCCTTTTGCCCTGTCCATATTTGTATAGATATCCAGCATTTTTTTTTTTCACTGTGAGATCTGGTGTATTTTCAAAGTGTTCCTTTAATTTTTTGAGCAGTATATTTATAGAAAGCAATGATTTAAAATTTCACAGATTTTGGTTTTAATATTTGGCATCCTCTTTGTTGCAGACCCATCTCTTTATCCAGGGTTAGAACTAGCACATCATTGTATCTTAATTGAAACATAGCAAAAGGAGAAATTTAATTTGTCAACTGGACAGAGTTTATTTGGTTGAATACGTTTCGCAGCTCATCCAAGCTGCTTCCTCAGTTCTGGTCAGATGCTGGCGGACACTGCTTTATATCTGCTTGAAGGGAGGAGCTTAATTACAATGAAAATTACTCTGAGACAACACATATTTAAATACAGTTTCAGTTGGTCAGGTGTGTCTATTCAATATGGAGTGGGAGTGGGGGAGTAGTTAGCAGAACCATTCAGGGCCATGATGGGTGTTTTCACACCTCTGGACATGTCCTGGCTAGTCCCATTGTTTTCCCAGTTTGTTTTGATTTAGGTTTGAGGATAGAGTTATAGATGGGAGACAAATGATGTCTGAGACCCCCATTTCTGTTCAAGGAAGGATTCTCTTTCTTGACAAAAATAGCTTCTTTAACTCCCCTCTCAAACCAGTTCTTTTCTCTGGCCAAGATCTGGACCTCGCTGTCCTCAAAGGAGTGGCCTGTGGCTTTTAGGTGGAGATGTACGGCAGATTGCGGCCCACCCTGGTTTTCTCGTCTGTGTTGATACATCCTTTTGTGAAGTGGCTGTTTTGTTTCTCCAATGTAGCGCTCACTGCAGTCTTCACTACACTGAATGGAGTAGACCACATTGCTTTGTTTGTGGCTCGGTGTTTTGTCCTTAGGATGGACCAGTTTTTGTCTTAAAGTGTTTGTGGGTTTGAAATAGACTGGGATTAATAGAAACATGTATTTTGTTTCTTCTTGTTTTGCTCTCAGGGTGAAGGAGCGCTGTGTGCGGGTTCCCCCTGGATACCAGGCGGAGCTGGTGGTGCAGCTGCTGTGGGTGGACGGAGAGCCTCCTCAGCAGATCACCAGTGTGGACATCAACTCTGCCTACGGCCTGTGAGTCCTGCCCCATCTGCCCCACATGTTTACCCCAGACACAGTGAGGGATGGGCCACAGCATAGCATTAAATTCAGCTATGTCTATGGTGACAAGCAGGTGACGCTACCAAGTTACAGGTCAGATCTGTGTACCCGTAAGAATGCATTCTCATGGGAATGAATAGTGCACTGTAACGCACTTTGGGTGTCTTGAAAGGCGCTATATAAATCCAATGCATTATTATTATTATTATTATTATTATTATTATTATTATTATTATTATTATTATTATTATTATTATTGTTATTATTATTATTATTATTATTATTATTATCTCTATGGCAACAAGACCCCAACAGACATAATGTACGTTTAATGTGTGGGAATGCTGCTTTTGTTTGTGCAATTCCTATGTAAAAAGCTCAATTTAGGGCATTACACTATTCTGCAATATTGCAGAATGTGATGATATAATTCCCAAGACTACTTTACCTTTTGTTGTAGTTTTGTGGTGCTTCAGTTTGGTACAGAGCATTTTCTTCTAAAATCAAAAGCTATTGAAAACTGTTTGTCCTCCCATTCTTAAAACTGGCTGCAGTGTTTGGTACAAATTGGCTTGATTATAATAATTACAACAAATTACAGGTGTTGATTTGCCTGTGCCTTGTACTTGCAACACCTTTTAATGTCAAGTCTGATTTGAGGTGTGAATATCCTATAACATTACGCTTGTATCTCTGCTTGTATTTTCTGTAGCCTTGCGTTTGGGAACTGCAATGGCCTGGCCGTGGTGGATTATTTGCAGAAAACCATTTTGCTGTGTATGTCGACGCTGGACCTCTATGGATCCTCAGACCCCTATCAACGCCTTACCCGTTCCCCTCGCAGGAACAGACAGTCCACCTCAGGTAGCACTCAAACTCAAAATCTGCAAATACTGATATTGCAATACATGGGCACAGTCTCACTGATGTCTTATATGCATTCATTACATATACAATGCTGTCCTATCTGTCCTTCTCTTCTCTACTCCCTCCTGTCACATAGGGCTGGGCTAGTCGGTCAAGAATGCTATCCATATTGTTGATTTAATTACAATTAGAGCACATTGATTAAATCTCTGCATTAAGTAGTTAAAGCTGATTAAATCTTAGATCAGATTAGGTCAAGGGCTTCTGCAGAGGTTTAAAATGTATTTTAATTAGTTTATTGTAATGACATGCAAATCAGACTCTGCATTTATTGATGTTTCGGTTATAAAAAGAGATAGGGACAATTAAAATAGCTTCTTGAAAATTTCTTTTGTAGTCTCTAATTGACAGTTGCCAAATACAGCTGGGCTTAAATTTATGAATGCAAAACTAGGCATATTTAATAGATTTATGTTTTGATTAACGAAAATAAATGCTACCAGAACTATTGCTATTATCGTATTTAATATCAGATTTAACTGCCATTGTCTGAACAAAATTCACAAAATAGGAACTAGGCTGTATGGAGCATTATGAAGAGTTATTATAAACTAAAGTTTAAAAAAGTGCATGCATAAAGCAAAGAAAATTAAATGTGTACTTACTCAACCTACTGATATCGACCCACTCCTCTCTGTCTCCTCTGTGTCTTCTCTGTGACTCTCGCACACAAATTCACAAAGCCTTAACACTGTCCATGTCAGTTTACCTGTCTGCACAATGAGCCCAGGTGCATGTAACAGGCTGCATCTCATGTTTGCATTATATGCATGTTGTCTGAGATTTTTCTATGTCTTATGTATTCTTGCTTGAGCATAGACTTGACATGTAGTGAAAGCCACGGGGTGTACCAACTCTTATCCTATGTCCCCTTTGTCTCTTACTAATTTTGGTGGAGGGAAACTCACTGTCTTCTATAAGAATATTCATCTCAGCATTAAAAAACTAATGTGAAGTAAAATGACCTTAACTAAGCAAGGTTCAGTGTTTAAATATTTAGGCATTTTATATAATCCTTTAAATTAATATTTGACAGTTTTTTAGTGCGCCGTAGACTGAGCCATGACTTTGAAACCACCACTTATATAGTACTGTTGCATAAGTGCCTGTTATTGACAACCACAGCACTTAACCTCTTTTTGACTTCCCCTTTTGTAAATGTCTTTGAATCAAGTCTTTAAAATCAGTTTGTAGATGCAGCAAAAATAAGTACCTGTGCTGAGACAAAAGTTTGAACAGTGCCACACAATCGGCGGCCATGACTCTCATGTCTCCACATTTTTACCTGTTCATCGATATATGTCTACTTACACAGCTGTCACAACCTTTTTTATTACATAGAAAATATTTTAAAATTAAGTAAGTCTTAAACAGAAGGTGTATTTAAGTTTTTTATCCATCCCCCCACAAAATGCTATGTATGTTGCAAGTAATTTAGCTTCTTTCTCATTGTGTGGCTAGAATAATCACATGTTCAATTTGTACTAGTAAGTGTAAATATAAAAAAAAGATGTTAAGTATTTTGTTTGCAACAATATATACTGGTAAATAACATTAATCTTTACAGCAAATGCAACTATTCTATGCAAGATACTAGAAGCCAAGCTTTAAAATTAGGAATTACAAATTTTACTTTTAGTAAACTTATACTTATAGTAAACTTTCATTGACAAAATTCTGATACATTGCAAATACATTATAATATAGCATAATTTATGCAATTGCTGTGGTGTAACACCAGTTGTGTTTAAGTAGCTGACTCTAGGTTTGTGTTGCAGTAGCGGTCTGTCCCTCCCTGACACTTACTCACTGCTTGTCTCACTTTAATTTGGTCTGATCTTCTCTCTCCTCTCCTCTCCTCTCCTCTCCCCTAACCTTCTCCTTCTAATGTGTATTATTCATCACATTTTTATAATTTCACTTTGTTTCTTTTTATTTCTCAACTTCTTTTGATTTTTACCCCTCTCCCCCTGACTCCCCCTGGTGGCTGGTGGCTGCTGTGGGCATGTGGGGCCTGCCTTACAGAGTTTTGCATGCGCGGCCTGTCTAACTTTTACTCAGATTCAAAGAAAAGGATCCGTACTTCTTACCAGAGTAAGTAGGGCCCTCCCAAAGGAGATGGAGGAGCTGTGTGTGTGAAGTGAAAAACAAAACCTCCGAAGCAAATGGACAAACCTGGAGATGACACGGATCTAAGCAACTTGTAATTTGAACTTTCATTATTGTAAAACTGTATTCCAGTCATGTCCATTGTTATGTCCTTTGCAGAAAGAGTTGGTGAAGTGAGGCCACTTATCAAGATTATATGACCCACTTTATTTTAACAGAAGCAAATTTAGTCCTGAATATTTTTTTCATTGTTTCAACTAAAACTATGTGCTTTTGGATAAAAAGAGAGATTTTATAGCAGAGGGGGACTGAGAATTTGTAAGAAAGAGGAAAGGAATATATTGTAATTTCATTATTATTATTTCACAATTTCAGACAGTGATTAACCATTTATACGTGTGGGTTCAACTGTAACTGTAAATGAAATACTGGAATTTTGTTTTAGTTGTAGTTCATAAGACTAATAACTCACATCAGAAATACTGAAGGTGTGCTACTTCACCTTTCTGATCCACTGCTTAAGAATGTTCCACAGTATGGCATTTAACCTATTTACCTCCGTGGAGACAAGTAGGTGGCACCACGAGGCCAGGGTAATAACATCTCCATGGAAACAAGCAAGTTGCAGATCTCTTACAGAAATTACGTAATGCACCTTTAACTTACTTCTACCTGAATATAATGTCAGTGTAGATTAAGATCCAGGTTTAGTCGATAAACCGCATTGTTCACAATAGAAACGTATACATACAAGTCCTTGTATGTGGTCTGGCCTGTGCTCGATGCATGTGACTGAACATTTGACTGATGTGATGTATGTTGTATGTTGTATGTTTATGTTGTTTTTCTCAGTGCGTGTCTCGGCCTCTCCGTCATGAGATCTGCACTGATGCACTGCTGCTGTCCTCAGATGATTATGCTCATCTTGACATTTGAACACAATACAGTTAAACCTCCAAAATAAGCTCCTGGCATTTAATGAGCAGATGCCAGTGCAGGTCACATCAGGTTACAGTCACTCTGCCCCTCACAACCATTACTTTATTATTACTTTTTTTTTTTAATCATGTAACATTTTTATTATTACATGATGAGATTGCTTGGTTATTTAGAGGGCCTTCCATGAAAAAATAGCTTGAAAAAGTTGTATTATTTAAACCTGATTTATCATTTATATTTAAGCTGTAATCAAATAAATAGTTTTAGCAAAACCCATTCCTAATCAAAGTAAAAAACTGTCTGGACCCAACACAATACCATGAACTATTCTATCTGTGTGATTTGTTTCCTAGTAATAATAATTAGAAACAAAAATAATACATGTGAAAATAATAGGTCAATGTATAGATAAATTAAAACACCATTCAGGCCATGAATGTTTAACAGCCCATTATGTTAGCACTATTCCTTTCCCATGTGGTCAGTCTGAGGGGCAGTGTGGCTCATATCAAATCAAACTTGACTCTGTGTGACCGCCACATTTAACATGAACTGACAGACTGTATGTACTGTATTATTTCTTCTGTTCCTCTCCTCCTCCTCTCCTCATTCTTTTTTTCCCCTCCACCCCTCCTTCTTTCTACCTCCTTTTCTTCATCTTCCTGTTTCCCTTACTCCCTTCTTCTCCTCTACCCCCTTTGTCTTCCCCATCTTCCCCTCCTTTCCTCCTGCTCATCCCTCACCTTCTTCTTCCATCCTCTTCTTCATCTTGCGGTCCCCCTCTATCTATCACTTTTCCTCTCCACCTCTTCCTCTTACTTTTCTTTTTCTTCCGCTTCTCGTCTACTTCCTCTCCTTCCTCTCCCCCCTCTTTCTCACCCAGGCCTTACTGAACTCTCTGACAACCAGCAATCCATCGACATGGAGAGGAGCCGCTCACCCACCTCAGGTAAACCAGTGCACTCATAATCACACAGAGATACTTCGGCCAAGAGCTACACTGCCACATGTACAGGACTACAGGACTGCAGGACTGCAGGACTGCAGGACTACAGGACTGCAGGACTGCAGGACTGCAGGAGTGCAGGACTACAGGACTACACTGCAACCTGCTGGGAATACACTCGTTTGAATTGTAACAGGCTTGGAACTACTGTCTATTGAAGTTTATCCTAGATGTTCTTTCTTAATATCCTACTATTGATACTTTGCAGTGACATCACACTGGGGTGTTTTATATGTAGTCTCTCACTTTTATGTGATTTAAATTATATGCAGAAATATCATTAATTCATATGTTTCAGTTTCCTATTTCGGCACCATTTTGAGGACTTTTCAGCTCTAGAAGAAGAAAACATTTTGTTTTGAATTGTTAATTGCTGTGGAAACAGTACTGATTCTTCTGAAACCCATGAAAAGTCCCAAGAGCATCTTTTGTCAAATAGATTTTCTTCCTCCCACAATCCAAAATTGTTCAAACTATTTCAATTTTTTCCTCCTATCTTTTCTGGCCTGCCATCTTCTCCTTCCAGCAGTTATCTGATTGGGAAATATTTGCAGATTGAATTGCTGCCGTGCTGATTACTTGAAGCTAATGACATTTAAATGTTGCTGACTCATTTTTAAAATAATAACCACGCCATATCTTTGGGTTTTAGGATTAAGGAAGCATGTGATAGTGTTGAAATATTGATTGGTATCACCTAAGATTAATAACTGAGGATCTTTGAGCTGCCTTGTCAGTTAAATATTTGTTATACGGATTGCAGAGTTTGACTTGGGCTGTGTAGAGGGTGTGTCCCAGAGGAGAGAGGAAAGTGTGAACATAAAGCTACCGTCCCCTGTTTGTATTTGATTATATATTTATTATGACCTGGTTGACAGTGTTGAAAATGTGTTTGAGGAAAACAGCAATCTGAAAAAGACCAAGGTGCAGCACTTTTCATGCTTTGTGTAAAGAACAGCACTAGTTTCCACAAATGTGAAGGGAAAGGTCAAACCAGGGAAAGTGTTTCCTGTGAATGGCCAAAGTGGTCTGTCCTTGTGTTGTCTGAGGTTTGAAGTATTGAATAAAAACATTTTCCCATGCATTTATTTTGTTTTTATAGACACATTTTTCAAGGACATACTTGTGTCATGCTATATGTGTGTGTAAAATGTGAAATTTGTATTTTAGTTTTACATACCTGATCTGACTTAATATTGCCTGAATGATATAATTATTACAATACTACATGTTTGTCAGTGTAGCTGTGGAATGTGCAGAAATACATATATTTACTGCCAAAAAGGATAAGACATGCAACATTTTTAAATTCATGAACATAAATAAGAACTCTGTGCCATTTAACACAAAGTCTAATATATTCCTCCAAATTCTATACTCTGCACCAAACCACATGCCTTTACTGCAAGATTGGACCTGTCTGTTAAAAAGCCCCCAAGTGAATCATTGACCATTTGAAACAACATTTGTCAATTAAAATTTGATTAATTGCACTTCCCTAATTCAATGCCTTATGTTATTTACAGTTACCAGATGCAAGCTACAGATTTTATTATCATTTATGGGTCGATAATAGATTACTAACCGCATTGCTTGTATATGTAATAACAATAAGTAGACTGTCAACTGGAGTTGGTCAACACAGAGAATTTGTGCAAGACTTTTGACCTTGAGGGAGCTGAGCCAGAAGCATCTCTAATATTTACAGAAGGACATCCAAATAAAGAGACTCCAGTGAGCTGTAGTAGAAAGGAAATGGCTTGCTGATACCACAGGCTAAAGAGAATAGCTACACTGCTTCATCAGTGTATTCTTATTACAGTCAAGTACACCAAAACAAAAACACTCAAAATTCATATTATATCAATTAATTTAGTACATAATCCCACATATTTGTATTTGCACATTGTATGGCGGACATTAACAAAGAGTTGGTGGTTTTCAGATTCTAGAATAACATTGTTCTTTGGAGTGAAAGTTAAATTCACAAATGTTGAACTTGATAATTTCTATTAAAGACTATATCCTTGAACAAAAATCTTCATTTCAACATTAACTTGAGCTGTCCACCATCTGTAATTAAATATTTTTGCTATATATCATGTTGCCCTGTATCATGCTGAAACCCTGCATTAGAGCACCATATTTGTCGGCATCTATCAATTCCGAACCAAGGTTGCTTATTTTTCCAGTGAAAAAGTTAGAATATTTTGTTCAGGGAGAAAGGGAGGGTGCCTAACATCTGTAGCTGCTTGAAATTTTATAGTTGGAGACTGTCTGGTAGAATGTGCTAAAAGAGCTAAGAAAACCTGGACTCCATGTTGTGAAAGAGATAGTGGATATTTCTTTCTTTTTTTTTTTTTTAGAAAGGTCTCAAGTAGATTACCAGTTACCATAATCTTCTGTTTACATTTGCCTTTTTGAATATGCTAAATATGTAAATGAGAAGTATCTTGTTGTCCGACTTTCTGTTATTGTTGTTTCACAATAATACAAATATTAATACAATTTGCATAGCATGAAAAATGATAGTTCAGATTATAGATCCTAAGCCAATGGTTTCCAGGTGATTTTGTAATTTTGTATTAATCTAAGTATTCCTGTATTCTATGCATTCCTGGTTTTAGTTTGGGTTTGGGCATAATTTAGTCTTGGGTTAATCGTCAATTACTGATATTCAGAGCCTCTAAAGAGAGGGAGAGATACTTTATTGATCCCAAGGCCAATTATCTATGAAATTTAAAATGGCACAGATTTTGAAAAGTTTGAGAACAAATTATGTAGAATTAAAGTTGATGTAGCTTTTACAGAAACACCTGGTCCCATAATCCAGCAAGGGACAAATAAGGCCAAATTTCATAAGCACAGTCCATAATTAGTGAATTCAAAAATCTAAGTGTCTTTCGGTCTGAGTTGAAGTTTATTTGTTTAATGCTCATAAACATGCCTTTGCTTTTTTCCCCACTGGATTTGTGCTAACGTTTTTATTATCTTCAGTACTGCAGAGCTCATTGCCACATCAACATTAGCAGCAATCCTTTTTTAATAAATTGTTGGTCTTAAGGTCAGACATTTATAGAAGGATTTAGAGTGTAAAGACCCTCATCGCTTTGGGGAGATTATATGTCTGAGGACTTGTCTACACCAAGGTTTTTCAAATTGAAGTGTAGGGCAAACAAAAGCTTTTAAACTTAAATAAATACTCCATAGATTAACTTTAGAGTATTTGCTTTGATTGGGTTTAGTACTGGTTATCTAATCCTTTATTATTCCTAGTCTAGTACTGGTTTAAACTTCTTATTCCATTGTAGTCCAGGTGTAGTCTTGATTTGGACTGTTGATGGTTTATTCCTAGTTCCTTTTGATACAAATTAGTACAAATTTATTATATTTATTGCTTTTGTGGTTCCATTGTAACTCACCTGTTTTAAAAAGACAAAACTGAAGCACTGAGGACAATCTGGAAAACATAGGTATATTGCTAATGACTTTAGATCATTTCTGCTTTTATATAGGTACACTTAGTTCAATAGGTTGACTAATCTTTCCTCTAGTTTGTTCTACTCTAGACATAGTTTAATCCTTGTTTTACATTGAGTTGGACATGATAATAAACTACTTTGAATGGCAGATATTGTTAGGTCGTAGTGTTCCTGAAAAGTCTTCGAGTGAGCCTGCCCTCCCTTTTATACCAAAGCACCGCTGAATAGTGTTGTTTTTTGCATACTGTCTCCTCCTAATGCTCCTCCTTGTTTGATTGTTAAGTGGAAGAGAGTTATTCTTTTTGAACATTTACCATTGCAGGAGCACAGAGACATAATGGTAAAAGCAGGACGACTTGTTCTTTGCTGTCGCTGCAGAAAGCTTTGTTATGTGGCTAGGTCATGGTCATTTTGTCCCATTACGCTCCTGTCATTTGCTAATTGGAGACACAGAGGCAAAAAAAGAAATGGAGATGGAGATGGAGGAAAACCACAGGGACAGATCCAGCTTGACATGCGCTAATAAAAGGCCTAGGTCATTTTAAGAGATTCGAATGATGTCTAATATAATATGAAAGAATATGTTTTAGATGAACAAGTAAGGGTGGAGTCAGACTGGTCATTTCGACTGTATATGTTTTAATTATTTTAGATGCTGCATTATGTTCTGGGTATAATAACAATGCCCAGTGTCCAGACCATGCCCCTCCTCTCACTTTCTTCTTGAGTCCTCCAGGTACTGCCCACTGACCCAGCACATAGGCCAATATTTAGTTTGGGTCAAACTCCTGACTAAAGGAAATACATGTATCATAATACATCCCAAGTGCACACAAAGAGAGCATTTGCCAAAATTTGACTACACTGCTCTTATATTTGCAGTGAGACAGGGCCATTAGACGTCTACAAATACATACTTCTATTGTGTAGATCAGTGCACTGCATAGACAGCAAGTTTTATTATATTAATTTTATAATATTATTAAATTATTCTGATAACAATTTGGGTAGATTTTTCAGTTTTGACCACATTATCCAGCATACCTCAATTAACACAAATAGGCAAAGTCTACATTTTTGTCCCATAGCTGACACTGTATATTGCCAAAGGTGCAGAGTTCACGTTTCACCCTTCTCTTTGGCCATTAGAGATATTGTTAGCTTGTTGCTATATGCCACACCGGGCCTCTCATGAACCATATAGAGGTAGTGGACAGCTTGTTAAGAGAACCAGCCTTCCCAATTCCCTCTGTGTGTCAATAACTACAGCTTCATCCTTCTCACCTTTCCCTTGCACGTAATTTACCTGTTTTCCCAGATTTCTGCGGTCATCAGGGGTCCGGTAATTGGTCTTGCTTGCCTTGTCCACTGGGTTGGCTTGTCTGTTTAGCGCCCATAGGTCTGTTGTTTTGGAGGTTGGGGGTTGCTCTCTGTGTGACTGCAGATTGACTAACGCAAGGAGATGCCAGGGAGGGCCATACCTGTCTGACCCAGTGGGATAAAAATAGTTCAGGGCATGTCACCAAAACAGAGATAGGTGCAGGTTTACAAAGGGGATTTGAACTGCCATCTGCCAATGCTGCTGGAAAGATAGAAAGATCTAATTAGTTCAAAAGCAAGAGAGAAATATTTTGGGAGAAATACTATGGTAATTTTGCCCGTCTTGGGTCATACCAGGTTTTTTGTTATGATAATGCATCCACTGCTAATGCAGTGAGACTCTAGTCTTTGTAGTCTTTTGTGTAAAGAAAAAAGTATCACATTTATTTTAACATACTTGTCTAGTGACAAGTCTGTATAAGTAAGTGTAAGACATAGGGTGCGTTCGGTTCTGATACCAATGTATTTACAGGTAATTTCATCTTCTACCCTTTTGTGCTCCTCCAAGTTCCAATATTTGTACACATGCGGGATACCTTTTCATAGTCCTGAGTTTTTGACACATACAACCACTGAAGTCAGCTAAAATATATACACTTTAATATATATACTTTAATAGCATTGAAAAGGAGCCTTGGTATTTGTTCGATAAACTTTAAGATGTTGAGTTGATTCAACATTTAGTCACACAGATTTGACTGAAAAAATATTCCAGTCAAAGAGTTTGACTAAATTTGTGCGAAGTGGATTATTTGAGCGAACTTTTCCGGCTCTAACTCATCTTCTCTGGGGCCGAAGAGGAAACCGGATCTTTTCTCTGTCTGTGCATGATTACACAATTGGTATTTCAGCTTCACTTTGTGTTTGGCTTATGGTGTAATGGATCTGATGTACTAAGTCTCTCTTAAGTGGAAAAACTGCAGGAAGAAGTGTCTATTTTAGGTGTTACTGTAGAGTGGACTCCTGCCACGTTTCAGCAAAAGGCACGTAGGGACTGCCAGGAAATTACTTTTTTTTGTGATAGGAAAATGTGTGATTGTATTGGTCACTGTGGTAGAACTAACACTAAGAACATTCAAATTAAAATGAAATTGAGACATTGTTGAAGCAAATAAAAATTCAGAGAGAAAAAAATATGGCACGTAAGTATTGCTATTGTGTGGTATAGTAGTTATGATGTAGTCAAAGATTTTTAATGAACATATCAATATTACTGGTATTAGCTTATTGATTGTATCATAATTATTTTCTGAAATTGTGACTTCACTTGTGACTTGTTGTGTGTAGTAGTATTAGTATTAGTAGTAGTAATATTCTAAATTTTAAAAAGTTATAAGCTAAACATATAAGCTTTGCTTTGCAGTAGTTGTAGTCTAGTTGAACTAACAGTTGCACCAGTCAAATAAAAAAAGTTACTTGAAACAATGTTAAACCTGTAAACAAATGTAAAGACATAAAATATGACACGTAAGTATTTCTTTTGTAATCTAGTAAATTTAAATAAGTTAGGACTTCTTAATATTATTGACTGTAGTTTTTCTAAGCATTATTAATTGTCTGGGACTGTGACTGCAGTAGTAATAGTAGTAGTAGTAGTCGTCAAAATTTTCAAAAAAGTTGGGGCATATAAGCTTGGTTGCATCATTTGTCGCGATCATAAGAGATATTGGATCTAAACATTACTAAATGTGTCCTAACTTTTTTCTGAAGTTGTAAATGTGTTAATATTAGTAGTAGTTTTAGCAGTATTAGTAGTAGTAGTTATAGCAGTAGTAGGAGTAGTCAAAGTGGTCATTGTGGTCTGTGCCATGTTCATAATAGTTGTTTATAAAAAAAAAAAAAAAAAAATCTTTTCCTCTATTTTAACCCTGTTTTTTCTTTCCAGTTACTTTCCACTCTCCCCAGTCCAGCTGCATGTGTCTCCCCTGTGGGCCTGAACAGTTTGTCTGTGTTTTGTTGGGTTCCAGTTCATTACCCCAGCTCCCTCCACAATGACCCCCGCGTCCTGCCTGAGCCTGTGGCCAGTCTGAGAGCAAGCCACCACAGTCCAGTCTTTTACTTACTGGACAATGGTAAGAAGAGGGGGGACTGAGACCCCTACCAAAGACATCTGCCTGTTGGTTTGGATGTATTATTCATACAAAGTAATAAGAAGAGAGCCTCACTCATGCACTGTGCATGCTAGTATGCTACCACACTGTGAGCAACACTGTCTATAACAGTAAAGTACTATGACACAATGGCAGCTATATAGGCTGTGTGTGTGTTAGCTCTAGTTGAGAATAGTCTAGGCATTTGTGGGTCACATGCCATCTTCTTGACTCCCTGAAAACTTTTGCACATTCAAAAGAGATAATGTTTTGATTAGAATATTTAATTTTTATGGCAATGAACACATTGTTATAACTAACATTACTTATGTATTTACTTTGACTTCGACTCCAAGAGCACTATTTTGGCAAATACTGTTTTAGTATTTTCTGTTGAAACAAAACCACAAGTCATATTTTTGCCAAGCTACATGATATCTGATGATCCAGAGCCAAAAAAACTTCTTCTTAATTTTAACTATATATTGATATAAGAAAACATAAGAAAAAATATCTACTTAAGTCATAACTCATAGACATATATAAAATAAATATATAGTGAATATTAAAAGATTTTTAAAAGGCAATTGGCCACTTTTATCATTGTACTTGCATGGCATTCAAAGCTAGAGCTAACACATAAACCTATTCTACAACCTATAGACAGATTATTTATTCATCAACACAGCAGATGCGCGTGCAGCCTGAGTGCAGAAAGCGCCGCTGTCTGTGCAGCTAACATGAAGTTGCAATGCTAGCTAGCACTGTTGTCAGGGCACTAAAACAGTTTATCGCTGTGTGATAAAATAAGTTATGATGCTCAATGATCATTAGTGAGTGGGATACGTCTTAATGACCCGTATGTGTTAAATGCAGGTGAGTGCGTAAATGATGAGAAGGAATGGCTCAAGTTTCAGTAGCTGGACATCCACTCATACCTGATCGATAAAACTAGCCCCGCCCCCGGGAGAGCCTGAAATCTGCTGAAATCCCACAAGACACTACATGATAATAGGACAGCGGCTCTTTCTGCAGGAGATATGCGCAGTAGAGCACAAAGTGACGTAGTCTGATAATCCCTCTATAGAACTGATACTTCATTGTAACATTATGGACCCACTGCACATACAAAGAATATGCCTTGCCCTGTCTGCTCTAACATACAGCATATTGAAATACACGGTTTAGTGGCATAAATGTTAACAGCAGACTCACGTCTTGGTTGCTTGCAGTGTACAGAGCTGACAGGCGTTAGCTGTGGTGGTCTCCTGTGCTTATGTGTGTGGTGGGCTGCTGGCATTGCATTGTCTCCCTGTTCCGCTGCAGAAGACAGATCAGAGCTGCAGAGGGAGAGAGCTTGTCTTTCTCCTCCTCGTGTCTCTAGTCTGTGTACCGTACAGGTTTTCATTGTTACTAGTCTTAAAGTCAACATGCTTCTGATACAAGAGGTTAACTGTGTCTCTGGCTGTGTCCTCCTGTTTGTCACTAACAGTGTCATCTTGTTGTCCTATTGGCTAACATTCATCACTGTCTTGTCTAATAACCGCATGGTGCCCACTATGTAGCCAGCTGCTGTGCTGATAGATAAGACTTCAGCTTGCTTTGTGCTATCACTGTGGTAACTTCTAGACTGTAGTTTTCTGGCTCCTGGAATAAAACAGTGTTTCTTCCACAGACTGGGGATTACTTTAAGATCTATAAACTATTGTAAATAAAAACATCTTTTAAGAAAAATACATTGAGACCCAAAAGCACAGCTTATTGTAATCAAACTTTAGCAGCAATAACCGTTGTGTAGGAAACACTGAGGGACTAAGGCACACGGTAAGATTCTGAGATCATAAACAAAGGCAGATATAAAAGCAGCTAAGTTAAATAAGTTTTATATGGTTTGTAATTAAAGTTCTAATAACTATAGTGCAAGCTGTATAACAATAAATGTACTGGCCTGTTGATACACACACCACCATACGGTTCTGTTTGTAATATGCCATCTCGTACTATGGCACTGACAAGTATTTCATTAAAGTTACTACTACTCTCCATAAACCAAGAGGAACCATCTGAACCAGTTTTATTTAAAGCAACATGCCTTTGATGTATACTTGTTGTTTACAGAAACTATGCAGCTTTCAAGGAAAAAAGTAGCAGAAGTACTAAGTACAAGTATACACAACACAGTAGTATCACGTTTAGTGGTCATTAAGCAGAGTTCATCCTCGTTCATTATTTCAGACACAACACAAATGACAGATTTGACCTCCTCTTCTCTAAAGGGACACTGATTCATCTCAAGTTTAACCTTTGCAGTCCTCTGCAAAATGCTTGCAAAATGTTTTAACCTGTTCTTTTGTTTCCCTCTGATTGACACCCAGTGGCATCATGTTTATTTGTGTTTCACGTGGGACCCCCAGGCCTGCAGCCCCAGTACTTACCCTCAGTTTGCTCTCTAACCCTAGTGCTCCTGCCCCTGGCTCTGCTTTAGGCCTGGGACAGTGCGGAGCATGTGTGGAGCTGTGCCTGTCATGTGCATGTCCTGGTTCTGTTCACTTCAGTGATTTGCTTTTGTTTGGTTTGCTTCATCCCTTTTTATGTTTGCATATTTTCTATTATTTCATCCTTTTGTTTTGAAAGGATTAACTGGTGCTTTGTTTCCTATGCTTTTGTTTCAGTAAAGGGACCCGGCAGAAAGTTAAGTCTGCCCACAGATCTTAAGACTGATCTTGGTACGGTAGGCCAAAGCCAGCAGTTTTCCTTTTGCCTTATTATTTTATGCTTTCGTCAGGCTTTTATCTTTCTTTCCTTTCTATTTTGTTTTCCTTCAAATTTTCTCTGTTCAGTTGTGGTCACTCTCTCCTGCAGCACATGACTCCACTGGCCTGAAGTGTGTTTGATTTCACTGTTGTCTCTCTGTTCTTCTACATTTTGCAAGTGTTTCTAAAGGTGATTTTACTCATGGTCATTCTCTAAACCTGAGACTTTCTGCTTTATCATGATTGGGTCCACAACCTTTCCTTCATAACAGCTTTGCTCTAAAGTGGTCGGGTTGTATGCTACTTTCCATCATAACTGGTCCATCTTTGACCATTCACATCAGGCAGAGCCCCTCATGCCTCTCCACATAACCACATGAACTCTGAATCACAGGTTTCCCTTTGATTTTCAACATGCTTTCAACACAGTGCCTGGTTTTACTACATTTTGACTTGAATTGTTTTGTTTTTGTCAATGATGTTTGAGTAAAATTAACTGTTTTAGGGACTACACTTACAGTAAGCAGTGTGGGTTATACCTTGTAATTTGACAGATTTTACTTAATTGTTTTTTATTTTTTATTTTGGTAATTTGATCTTCAAAGATCACCAATTGTTTAGTATTGATTTATGCATAAACAATATAGTACAGTATAGACGAGTACATCTGTGTGTATTATCTGGATATTCTTAATGTATGTGTGTCTAGCCAGTGGGTTTGTGAGATAGAGAACAAAATATCTCTTTTTAAAGTCTGAATAACTAAACATTTATCATGTCACCATGTGGCCTTCTCTCTGTATTTCCTGTCCTGCTCCAGTGCAGCCCACGCCGCTGTCACAGAGACCAAGTGTTGCTCTCTGAGGTTTTCCATTGTTGAAAACAATTTGTGTTTTTACCCAAACAAACAATAGCTCTTGATATGACGCTGGCTCAGGCCGGGCATGTTTACTGTCCTCACAGACTGAGAGAGCCGTCACAAGAAGCAGTTAATTACAGTTGTGTAAAGTGTGATGCATTGCTCTGCACAGAGCTTTGTGTCGGTCTCATTTAGAGGGAAAAAAGATCTGATCTAAACTAATTATTTTGCACTCACGCTGTCCCTGTACACCTGACAGTCTGTTTTTCATAAGAAAAAAACGTGAAACAAACTGGCCCAAAACAGAAAAATCAAAGGACAACTTGCATGTCAATAATTTATCATATTTCCATGGATTCCATGGCAAGGGTTTGTACAGTCTATGAGGGGACTTGATTTGTAATCTTAAACTGTATTGCTTCGAAAAGCAACCTGGATTTTTTTTACAAACCTCATGAACAAAAGATACAGACCAAACCAACTGAAGATTAAAGAAGCGTGTAAATCTGAAAGGGCATCTGCCACAAACATCGCCGTTTCCAGCATCTTTCTCCTTGTTCCATATTTAACTTCTGCTGATGCACCAGACCTGTCACTCTGTCCCCTCTCTTTACCACCATCAAACTGTTAACAATGATAAACCTCATTGATTTGCTCCTGATGCTGTCTCTATATCCAGCCTCACAGCTAAATGACTCAGATGCAGTTTCTTTGAAAAAACGTAATATCGGCCTCTGCTGATCTGCAGATATCTGTTTAAACCTGAAGGTGCTGAGGTTGGATATCGTAGCATTAGGAGGAGCTGTCTAAATAAGTTCCATTTCTCCTCTCTACTCCTGTTTGCTAATGCTTTGCCGTTGTTGCAGATCATGTGAATGGACATTGCACTAGCCCCACCTCCCAGCCCTGTTCGGCGGGGAAGCCCCGCGTCCCTGTGGCTCCGGAGGGGAGGCTCGCCCGCAGAGGCCCTGGCCGACCGCCCTTCCGAAAGGCCCAGTCTGCTGCTTGCATGGAGATCTCTTTGCCTGTGTCCCACACTGAAGGTGTGTGCTTGTCCCCTCCCTCTAACATCCCCACCCTCCTAACAAGTGCATGCATCCTCTCCCCACGGGGTAAGTGGATTAAGACTTGTTACACCCAAAACACAGGCAAGCGCATGCTAATGCATGTTAGCAGCCTGAAACATTTAGAAACAACATATAAGATAAAAGTGAAATATTATCAAACGCATAGATACTTTTGGGACACATTTTAGAATCTCTTTTCATTTACTGTAATGTATTTACATTACATTGTTATTAGGACAGGTATAACGTTTTAAATACTTGTAGTATATTACACTATACTGTATTATTTAACATAAGCTCTACTTAACCATTATAATCGACAATAGAAATTAGTAAAATTATATTTTAAAAAAGACCATAAATTCCCAACACTGCAACTTGCATTAGCATCCCTCTTGGACATAAAGGACTAATCTTTTGCCTGACTGTAGAATGCAAGACATGCTCCTTGCATTGTGTTTGTGCTTGTTTTAACCATATCACGGGCCTTACGGTTGGTGCAATGACTTTCTTATCTTTCTTTATTCTGTTTATTCTGTTTATTTAACATGAGTTTTCTTTCAGCACGCACATATGGTTTAATGTGTAATCATGTAATCCTGTGTGAACTTGCTTTCTCTTTCTTTAAGGATCTTCACCAGACAATTTAACAGAAGCTAAAATGATTAAGCTATTTACATTCAAAACATACTTCCTCTTCATGTGGATTTCATTTGTCAAGTCCAACAGGTGCTTTCAGTTTGGACAAAGTGTATCTTTAAGCCTGATTTGCTCTATATGGCTTCCTGACATTTCCCATTGACAGTTTTGACATTTTTGCTCATTTATGAAATTACCTTTTTCACAACTTGAACCCTGCCATCTACAATCTGATCCTCCCAAGTGTTACATCCATGATCTGTGTGGGAATGTGTGTCCTATGTGATTTAGTGTGTAATTTGTCTTGTTTGTTTTATAGTTTTCCTGCCTGGCAAATCCAGAATGATATCTCTCTGTATTTTCTATACGGACTGATAACAGTCTGGTCCCCATGCACCCTCAGATTTGTTTATTTCAGTGATGCATGTGAAAAGAAGGAGCTCATTGGTCACAGATTATGTACAAATAAAATCAAATAACTCTCACCTCAGATTAGAGTTTAGTGATTCTAGTAATTCTCATTGATTCTGCAGAACACTATCAAGGCAGTGCTTCAGTCTAACAAAGAGAAAGAAAACCAAAAATTCTCTAAGATTGTAGAGTTAAAGATGTACTGTGTAACTTTTCTTATGAGGGCCTGCAACTTGCCTGTCTCCATGGAGATGTATTTATTTTTCCTGGAATATTTCACCGTACTGATTTAACATCTTTCACCATAAAGACAAGCAAATGATGCTAGCAACCCAAGTTACAGGTCAGATTTGTGTGGACCCTGTTCATTGTACAAATACATGTTTTAAGAGGTTTTTTTGTGATGAAACATCTGTAATGGAATAAGATAGACGAGTTTAATATGGAATAATGATTAAGTGAATCAAGTCCAAAAATGTATATTCTTTGTCTTGCCCAGTTATTTACCAGCTGTCATCTGTTTTGATAAAGGCCTTTGTTGATAGATATAGATTACAATATAGAGAAGGTTTCATCGGTAGTAATCTGGATCAAGAGGTTTCGGCTCCCATCCAGAAGCCATTTTCAATTAATGATACTGGCTTAAAGCACTGGGAATTCAGGCCAGTACAATCAACTGAAAATGGCTTCTGGATGGGAGCCGAAACGTCGTGATCGCAAAAACAGTCCAGATGAGTACTGATGAAACCTTCTCTATATTGAATCACTCCTGGATGAATGAAGGACTACACCCTCTCATAGGTTACAAAAGTGTCTGTACTATCTTTGTCAACACGAGGCAGAATAGCAGCAATTTAAAACAGCTATAGAAAGTGCTATTTTCAATATTGACATTGAACACTGAAGTGGCAAGAGATTGTCTTTATATGGGTGCAGCATTTATCGTATGTATGAGCACTTAGCCTGTCTCTGCTATTTCCCTGTCATGTACTCCTATCTCTCCCCTTTCACATTTGCATAAAGTGAGGACTGCCACGGTGAAATACCACTGGAACTAGACAGATTTTCACTTTGAGGTTTTAAAGTGCCACTCAAGTCATGGCCATTTTGTGAGCAGAGAAAATGAAGGGCGAGGAGTGCCGAGTTTGGACAAAGTGGATGACCCATAAAACTAGAACAGTCTGGAAAAGGTAGCTGTAATTTTAGTAAAGATGAGTGAAAATAGACTTTTGTCATCTTAAGCAGCATATTGTAATCAAACACATCATCTCTCTACCCTGGCTCTTTCATATTAGGTTATTAAGGTAATTTACATACATACACAATTATTATTATGCTCTCCAAAGTAGGGCCTTAAAGGATTAGGATTATGAAATTGCTTGAAGAGGAAAATAGCAGCTTTCTCTAATTTGCTGGTTAAGTGTTAAGACTGACTTTAACACAAACCTTGTATCTAAAAGTCGTTTTACATAAACTTCATTACACATTATTGCAATTTGCTGGCTCCTACTTAACGTGTTCACTGTTGTTTTAATAGTGTTTTAATGTAGTTTCCTTAATTCATTATTATCTCACTTTGCTAGAAACCTCTTCACAGCCTTCCCTGTAAAGCATAATGCCAATTTACTCACATTTTTGCATCAGACATGTAACTAGTTATTTGTTACCACATTATTTCAGCTAATATTTACTCTTCCAATTTCAGAGAATGATATTACTTTTCCTTTTTGGCCCTTTAGACTTGATTTGACACCATAGTGAATAGTGACCGACATGGCAAGTAGAATAGGCTTAAATGTGATTTTTATTTTTTTTAATGCACAATTAAATGTGCAGTTGTTGAAATGCACAGTTGCACTATTAAAAGTAAATGTTTAAATTATTAATTAAATGTGCAATATATATTCACTTAGATTATTGTCTTATAGCGCATATGTTGAATGCTCTATAAATTTAATAATTGAGCTAGCACTAATTGAGCTAGCACTGAAATCATGTTAAAGTAATTTGTTTATTTATTTAGATTCTCATCAGCTATCATCAAACCGGCAGCTACTCTTCTCAGGCTCTTAAAGTAAACAAATTCCATATATTATTACTTTTAAAATACTATATCACATCAGCTTTACAGAAATTGTGTATAGTTTTGCACTCAAGCATGAACCATTGTTGAATAAGTGTAATACACTTTGTTAGGTTGCATAGTCTTGGTCCTTTCTCCCAGTGCACATATGCTTTAAAGGGATGCTAACGCATCATTAAAAGCCTGTATTTGCAGTGACTCTGTGTTTGCAGGTCTCTCAGTTGAGCTGTGATTCGTGACTGACTCAGTAACATTGAGCCGTGGTCAGTTCACAACAGTCTAATCCTCTCTTTACGAGTCCAGAGCTGACAGACCCCAAAATGTCACCTTCAGCACCCTACAAACCATCGCACCCAAAAGACCAGACACATGCTGGGAAAAGGCTGAAAGAGATAGATTTTTAGATTATAGTGATTATTTAAAGAAGGCATGTAATCCTTTTGTCTGCTTTGTACTTATAATCAATGACAGCTGCTAATCTTTTAATCATTTATATTTTGGACATTTTAAAACCATAATATTGATCTTGAGAAACAGGTCTTAGCGCTTAAAAGTTGATTTTGCATTGTATGTCTCCTCTAAATAATATAGGCCAATAACTTGGGTGTTAGTTTACTTGTAATTATATCCCTTATGTACCTAGTTGCATTTTCTCCTATCACTATAGCTTTTAATAGTCCACTAAACTTGAAGTAAAAACAAACAAACAAAAACAGATGTTGCCTTCAAATATTTGCTATTTAGATCTAATGCATTTTCTACTGTACCTAAAAGGAAAATGGAAAAATACTGTAAAACATTGCAGTGCAGTAGCTGCTTACTAAATTGCATTCTGATTTATTGTTATTGTAATATCCATTGGAAAATGTTTGAAAGTATGTATTTCAGGCCTTTAATATAGTTAATCAGTGCTTTGGCAACACAGCGGTCAGAGGCCAACAGCATCCTATGTAATTTTACCAAACAGAAAAAGGAGCAGAAGTCTATTGATCCTTCACTGACCCCTTTCTCTGATAACTCTGCAATTATAGATCCACATAGTTCCATCTTGATCAGACTCATTAGACCATAGTGACCCAGGGCAGAGAGTGAGAGAGAGAGAGGGAGAGGGAAAATGAAATAGAAAGGAAGAGAGAATGAGAGAGAGAGAGAGAGAGAGGGGTATTAGCATAAATTTGCGTTTACCAATGGCCTTGGACACAGTTGTATAATCAGCCAAACAAATGCTTGGAATTTCTTTTACACAGTTTCCTAACATAATGGTTTAATTATGAAGTTACTGTTTGGATAATTTACAGTCCCTGTTCTTGTAGTCCTGCACAGACACAGGCCTTTGTTATCCCTAGGAGAACGCTTTATTTATTAGTGGTAACAAAAATGTATAAAAGGGATTATTATGAATTGAAAAACTGACTCATTTAGTTGGAAATGTAAAGCTCATTCAATGTATATGTGTAGAATGTAAAAACTATTAGGCTCAGTAAGACTAATTTAATAATCTTTAAATCGGCGATTTTGTCTTTCAGTGACCCACTAAATTGCAAGTTTACTTTTACCACCATTTGAAGTTGTCAGCCCAGTTACAAATGGTACTTTGCCATTTACAATGTGTTTTTCAGAACATTTTGTAAGTTATTTAGGTTGTTTTTTAACATTCTAGTCTCAGTACTTGCACCGGTCCATGTAAACCTTTAGAGTGTTGAGTCACCACTGGTAAAAGGCATTTTTTTGAGAAAGGTTTTTGTTCTGTTATAGTTTTGATCTTTGCAGGTTTCTCACTTATGTCCTTATTCGTGACTGCTTCAACTTTCATAACATGAGCTGTTGTTGTAGTAGTAGTAGCAGTCTAGCTGTAGTAGTCTAGTTGTAGCAGTAATTTAGATGTAGTAGTTGTAATTGTAATTGTAGCCTTGCAGTAATTGTAATTGTAGCCTTGTAGTTGCAGTTGTAGTTGCAGTATTATTGTATTAGAAATACAATAATAACAATAATAAAATAATAATAATAAAAATAGTAGAAGTAATAGTTTTTATTGTAGTTTTATTAGCAGTAGTTGTAGCTTTAGTCATTGTACTGTACTGTAAAAATAATTAAGTACATTCTACAAAACTTTCTTTGTATTCACAGAATAAGTAATCTCATCAGTAGTAATTTCTTGAAGCAGTAATAATGTCATAGTATCCCTGCTGATGGACTCCTTCAGTGTAAATCCATATCAGGTCTGAGCGGGGCCAGCAGTTTGACCTTTTAAATTACCCATAATTCTCTCTGTCATGTAGAGACAGAGATGAATGTACTGTCTCTGTACTGGAGTCCACCTTAATGACAGGAGCACGTCTCAGGCTGCACTGTCTTTAACTTGCCGTTGGACAGTGTTGCCGTATGTGCTAGATAAAGCTCAGAGTGATCTTTTGACACCATTATAGCTGTTGCTACAGTGGTGTCAAGTGGCTGGCAGTCCGCAGAGTCAGGCAAGTCTATCGGAGATTTAAGGATTTCTGTCTGAAAAGCTTCTAAAGTCTAGGGTCGATACTGTCCCTCTGCTCCTAAAGTGGAGAGGTGTAACTTTAAGGTTTTGGCCCCAGGGAGGAAGTGTGTCCAAACTTTTACATGATATGACGAGGAGAAGGTCACTGTGAAGTAGGGCTATTAGGAATTTAGGGGAAAAAATTGTGATTTTTCTGATTACTGTGATTGCGATTAGATTAGCAAAATAAAGACCTTTATATAACCTAAAGTATTAAAGTGTTATAGGTTACTGACACATAGATGGTTGCGCTATACCCAACTCAGGTGAAAACACATATACTATTAGTTTTGTTATTTAATGCCCCACCACTTAACGTTTTAGCTATTTTTCCATGTTTGTTTGTTTTTTTTAATTATTTTAGATGTTTTGATTGCACTGAAAAGCATAGGAAAAACATGTATCCTTACCATGAGCAGGCTTGTATCTCCAAAACTTAAACTTCTTTTCCAACTGCTTGTCTCCATGGAAATGTTCACAATATGGCATAAAACCCCTATCTATGGAGAATTTTTCAACGTTTGGTTTTAACTTTCTATTTCCCTGGAATCATGCAAAAAGTTATGCGATGTTGCTTCAAAAACTGTTGATAAACATTATCAAAAGGCTGGGAATGCTTTTGTTCATCAAATTTTGGTTCCCAATGTTATTACAAATATAAACTACATTACATTAAGTGATATTTTTCATTGTGTTTACTTAATGGTTGTTGACATTAATTTGGTTTAACTCCCTGCTCTAAAATGCCCAGTCTGAACCTTTTTAATGATACTGTACACCTGTTTGTGTGAAGTGAGCCTGTACAGCCCACTTGTTTATCTCATCAGTGGAGTTAGCACAGTGAGCAGCCAGCAGGATCATGGGAATAATTAAAGGTCAACAGCCAATGTGCAGTGTGGCCAATGCTAATGAGGCGCTCTCACCAGGCAGAGACAGGGGAGGGACGAGGCAGGGGCGCACCTGTCACTTAGTCTATGTACGGTAAATATTGAGATGTCCCACAGCGTCTCAGGAGAAGTCTCTGAAAAGTCAACACAAATATAACAGAGCGGTAGTTTTAGTTTGGTGTGAAATGGTGAGAGTGCCATGTACATAATGGAATTTAGGTGAGAAGTATTTCATTTTAGATAAACAAAAGTTTTGGAGCAAGTTAAACTTTTTGTCAAAACTGATTAAAAAGGTTTTAAGTTATAAAAAAAAAAAAGCCATTTCTCCACTATCCAACACAGATAAATTAAAATTAGATTAGAAATATTCTTGTACTGGAGTGCTACCAGTCAAATGTTTGGACACACTTTTTAATTTAATGTTTGTTTGTTTTTTAATCACAACTATTTACAGTGTAGATTCTCACTGAAGGCATCAAAACTATGAATGAACACATCTGCAATCTAGTAAACAAAAAGTGTAAATAACTCTACTGTATAACTAACTGTAATAACACAAGTTCTAGATTTTTTAAAGTAGCTACCATTTGCTTTGCACACCTGTGAAGTGAAAACCATTTCAGGTGACTGAAACTCATTGAGAGAAGGGGGTTTGCGGTGCTGTCAACAAAGCAAAGGATGGCTCTTTTGAGGATTCCAAATTTATATTTATGTTCTGAATATCTAGAGTTGCTTAACGTTTTTTTCTTTGACACATAATTCCAAACCTTTTGCTTCATATATTCCATGTCTTTAGTAGGCATTTACATTGTGTAAAGCAGTAAACATAAAGAAAAAACACTGAATAAAGTGTGTCCAAACTTTTGGTATAACAAAATACTATTGTCATGAGTTTGTCCTTGTCCTGACAGACTGCTGTTGTGTGAATGTAACACTTTGTCTTTCACTGTCTGCGGTGTTCACTCGTCCTGTATCACCTCCCACAAAGACTGGTCTGGGGTTAGGTCCAGGTCCTGTCCTAGGTCTAAGGGTCCCTGGTCTAAGGGTCCCTGTGGTCTCTGTGGTCCCTGGTTCCGCTCAAAGCACCACTGAGTTTTGCTCATTAGTCAGCAAACTTTAACCTGTGTCACACTGGGTGTATACACAACTGTAACATAGACTAGTAGTAGGGGCTATTTTATTATAGTGTATATAAACAGCATATTAGTCAAATTCAATACAAATGTGTTGTGTTTTGAATTTATCGAGCTGAAAAAGAAAAATATTTGTTGCAATGTGTTCTTATTTGGTATAGTGTCGACAGACAGTCCTGCACAACTTTAAATGTATTCCTATAAATCGGGGACTCCAGAAGGTAACTAGATAATTTGCTATATTCAGGTGCAGAACATGTATGTTTTTCTTAATTGATTAATGTCTCTGTACATTGTCCCTTCAAATAAAGACTAACCTAATCCAAACTATTAACTCTGAAACAATCATACATATTTTGTTTTAACTTCTAAGGTCAACTTTCTTTCTAAAATAAGGTTCTATTGAATTGTCAGCCAACTTTCAGATGTTAACAGTAACTATTTTGTAGCAGTGTTGTATTTGAAACAGCTTGAATGAATGTGTCCTAGACTAGTTGCTTATAATTGGGGCCTTCCCTGCAGTGTTCATTGTTGTGACAAGCATAAATAAGCCTGGATGCTTTTTGGACTATAACTTTGTATAATTGTCGTAAAGCTCTTGACACTCTTTCTTCCCTCTCTGCTGTTCATTTGTGCGTCTCGTTCGTTTGGGGCGGTTCTGGCCTCTCTTGTTTGTCTGGGTTGCGGGTTTTTGTGTCTTTTACTTGGCATTTCATGTTTGGGACACACATACTCGTACTGTAGGTTACGCCTCCAGGAGGGCAATGCTACAGCAGTTACACGGAGTCACTATGTACTCCCATGACGAGCACCACACCACCACAACCTCCACCACGTACTGCTGGAGTGAGAGAGGTAAGGACAGGGCTGAGGCCAAGACACATCCTTGGTACTGTACAGGAAGCTCTGCTCTCCCTGTGTTGCATTGTTGTTGTTACAAGATCACAAAATATTGACCCTATTTAAATATATTATGTAAAATTCCTCCTATTTTAAATTGCTCTTCCTAAATTCAAAATTATTAACTAGGCATACAGTAGTTACAACATAAAGTGATTGAATGGAAAAAGGTAACAGAATGTGTTTATATAGGGTCAAAATTTCAATTTCTGCACATTAAAGTAAGCATCATGTGGAGTGATGCTCAAAACATTATTTATATTAACTGGTTAATAAATAATAAGAGTAATTAATACATAACTAAATAACAATTGGAATGCCTATACTGAAAATCTATGAGATTGGGACTTTTCGTACTGTCCAGCTCAATTTTGATGCTTAAAGTGGCCATGATACACAATGCCAAACTAGAATCAAAATCATAAGATTAAATCTGCTAACCTTTAACTCTAAAGAATTGAACTTAAAACCTAAATCTTATTGGCTAAACTCTTACTCCCATAATTTAATGAAATTAAGTATTTTCTTTTGGTGCATACTTATGATGTCATTATACTGTGATGGGAACAACAATTAGAAATATATTCTGTAGCAACACAGGGAAATCGGATGGTTCAGTACATTTGTCCGTCCTGTAGAGCTGTCTGTCTGCCTTAGAGGTGCTTTGGGCAGTAGAGGTAGAATCCCTTTAACGCCGGTAGAGAACATCTTTCATCACCACTTCATACAGCCCATGCCTTCTTCATAAACCGATGTTGACTGAAAAATTCAACAATCTCTTCAAGTCCAAAATGTGTACGCATGCTTTGCACCCATCTGCACTTATTACATAAAGCACATTGCCTCACTCTAAATAATTCAAAAATGTGGTACAGAAATATACTTTGATGACGAAGCCTTTTCGTCCACAATGGAGAAGTGAATGGGTTTGCATGTTACTGTTGATATAATTATGAACATGTATAAATGTGTGTATTTTTAAGGAGGTAGGAGAATGTGTGCCTATCTTCATTGACTGCTTTCACTTGCTTTTATCCAATGGGATTTCCATTCTGTCACTTCTTATGCTTTAAATAGACACATAGTAGTGCTATCACAGTTTTATGTGAAAAAATATGCAAAAGTTCATATGTTTCAGTAAATCTATTAAAAATGTGTCAAACTGATTACAGTAGAAGTGTAAAAGCCTGTATTTTAAAAAGCAAAAGTTATTATTATGAAATTGGGGGTTTTAATCTGATTTGTTCAAAGCAAGTTATATGTGAATTTTGGGGATCAATTTTAGCTAGATGAAAATAAAATAAATAATCTACTATTTTCATAATTTTCACATGGATAAAGGCTTGAAATAGGATTCTGTTGAACAATTAACTACTGAAATAAATTAACTTTCTTTTATTCTTATTACGTTATGTTTCACTACTTCATTAGCTCTTGTAGATGTAGTAACAAATATGTTTTTGTTCTTTCTAATTAAAGGTGCACTATGTGACTTTTCTGGTAGAGGGTCTGTTCCACAGTATGGCATTGAACTTTCATTTCAGTTTTATATGCCATTTTTTGTAGAACATTCAGGGCAAAACAACAACATCTCGATGGAGACTAGAAGGTTTTGGATCCTCCACCCAAAACTTTACATAGCCCCCCTTTAATTTATTCCATACTTCATTAGTTTTACTTATTTTCCATATTTTCACTTTCAGTTCCCATGCACTGCCTCACTGCTGATGCATCTGCCTGTCCTGTGCTTGTTGTGTTTTTGTTTATTTCCCAAAAAACAGAATCTCGTGAGAATTCCTTCAGCCGCTCGCGCAGCTCCAGTGTGTCCAGTATCGACCGTGACACCAAAGAGGCCATCACCACGCTGCAGTTTGGGGAGTCATACGCCAGAAAGAATGACCTGCTGCCCACGCCATGTCTGTGGGTGGGCACCAGTCTGGGGGTGGTTCTGCTCATCCCCATGTCTGTCCCCACAGACCAGGAGGAGCGCATGGAGGAGTCTGTCACTATGGGGCCAAGTGGTCAGTTCATTTTTAGTAATAATATAATTAAAAAAAACAAAAAACATGAACATGACATCTATTTGCCTGACCAACATTCTGTATGAATCTAGAAGGGACTGGCTGGTCTCTGATTGGTTAATCCGCCTGTCAGTTATGCTCTCTGAAATGTGGGAGACAGGCAGGGGCGGTCCTAGGCAGGGGCCATTTTGAAGCACGAATATTGCTATATAGAAATATTACAATAAACAATAATGAAAATACCCCTTCTGCCACTGACACAATAAATAATAAAGCAGGGTAATTCCAGTAAACCATTTTTAAATACAATATCATTAAAAAGCATGAGCTACAACAAATAAATAGTAAAAAAGAACCAATAATTAGTCGTGGAGTTATTAAAAAAAAAAATATATATATATAAAAATAAAATAATAATAATAATAATAATAATAATAATCTCCCCCCAAAATATATTGTTTTAGCTTTCATATGTTAAATGATAATTCAATATAGTAATTATTGTAACAGGCCTAGTTCTTCCTATCATGGTTTGATATGGGTTTTCTTTATGTAGCCAAAATGTTTCTCACTGGTGCTGAAATTCGACAATAAAACAGCAGGATTTTAAGTATCAAACCTTTTTCCTCTGATCCTCAAAACAACTAAAAACAACAAAGGTCCAAATGGCAAATCCGTATAAATTGTCCTGTCTAATTTTAATAAATGTGATCCGATGCTTCTTTGGATAGAAAAGACCAAAGCTTTTAAGAGCTGCCCCAACTGTTTTGTAGCTTAATTCCTCCAATTTTTAGCTATTATTTCAAAAGCCTTGTATTGCCTCAACATTGCATTTTCTAATGTGCCGTGAGTGTTGCATGTCAAACTTTCAAGTGGAACTTAGATGAAAGTGCTTTTTTATGTGGGTTTGAAAGCAGATCAACTTGGTATCATTATGAGTGGATACTTCAAAGAGTTATGAAAACAGAAAGGTAAAATATTAAAAACTGAGGCATGCACTTTGATCAGCAAGTCAAATTGGCTGCTTTGTGCAATAACAAAAACAGTCTGATGGTCAACTGATTCTTTGAACCGCACTTTTCTGAAATTAGCTCTGTTTATTTAATTATTTGATTTGTTTATTTGATTATAAACACTAGTAGCTCAGTTGCTCGCCCACTAACCCGAAAGTTGCTAGTTCAAGCGTCGAGCAAAAAGAGCAAATTGCTGCATTCGTATTTGTGCACGCGCCACATCAAAACCGGGACTAAAGTAGGACTAATCCCAGAACTAAACTACACTAGACTAAACCAGGACTAAACCAAGACTTGAACAGAACCAAACTAAATCAGGACTAATCTGGACTCAAACTAGAAGCAAACCTGGATAAGGGAGGGAGACATATTGGAAGAGCTCAGTTGTTCTTTTGGATATACTTAAACCCCATTCACAATATTTACACACGTGTTCTAGTACTTTTTTAATGGAGTGTCATAGTACTGTCTGATAATCATCACCTGAATTACTCAAAACATCAAGATATACATTTTTGTACCAACCCTGACTGAAGCTATAACGAAGCTGGAGCTAGCATAGATATAAGAAGACAGGGACTAGCCCATGTTCTGCCAAATTTTCCCATATTACTGTAAGATAAAGTGGTGGGATTTCCTATATGCTTTGATCCTTTTCCAGCACAGACTTCTTCTTACTCTGCAAAACTGTGTTAAAAATAGAGTAAGGGAGCAAAGGGAATGCATAAATATTTAATTGATGATAAAAGAAAATATGTGCCACTTAGGTAGAGGAAAGTTGGCATAGGTTGCTGTGCTGCACTCATAGGGAAAAAAGTAAAACACAAACAAATAACTTTCATAAAAATCTTTTGCCTCTGGTGCAGTTTTATATTTCATTGATTGCATTTGTTTTTGTATTTTCAGGAGCAGTGCTAATGCTAAAGGGCTCAGTGTTGCGTTTCGGGTTCCTGGACTGCATGGGAACTCTCATTCAGAGCCCGTACGAAGTCTGGAGGGACTTGAACGCACCAGAAGACCCTGACAGGCCACGGAGACGTAAGCTGGTCCACTTCTCACCCTCCTCCTCTCAGGATGCCTGCGGAGAGGGGCACCTGGCTGTGGTCTGTTCCGAAAGACAGGCCAAAGTGTTCCTGATGCCCACCCAGTCCTGCCTCTTCGTCCATAACATCACAGAGTCGTCATTTGTGCTCCGAGCGGACATCGTGTCTGTCTGTAACAGTGTGTGCCTCGCCTGCTTCTGCGCCAACGGGCACGTCATGATGCTCAGGTAGAGACTTAGGAAACAATGCTAGTTTTAACAGTTCTTTTAATGCTATATTGACTTTTTTGAGCTTTGAACCATGTATGGATTTATGTATGGAAAACCATACACCTTCACTGATTATGTTGGCACAAATTGCCTTCAGCTTAGGAAGTTTGATACTAGCTGCCAAGGAAAATGACCAGAGTCCCGCTGGAGTGGAGGTTTGGCGACATTTCTACATAGGGGAGCTCCACTATGTCACATCCAGTGCCAAAAAAAATGAAATCAGATTTACCATAGCTACATTGTAAAGTTGGTAAAGATTAGGGTTTGGGTTAGGGGTCGCTAATGGAGTACTAAACCCCACCAGAAGTGGAGCTAGTGGAGCTCCACACTCCTCATCAGCTGCAGCTAGTCCGTTCTCAATTACTTAGGCACAGTAGCGAAAATAAAAGAAATAAAATGAGTTGTATGGGGCTTAAGTAAAATAAGTAAAATATTGCAGTTAAAGAAATATACCAACTTCCTGATCAAAAATGAGTAGAGGTACTTTATAGATAATGCCATGACTAAGATGTGCAGTACAAAGGACTTTCGAATCCTTACAATCATTCACTAAATTGTAGTTTTCACTGTTAACCTCTATGATGACCTGAAAACAATCTGATTAACATTACACAGCATTACTAAATATTTTCAGACTATATATTGAGATAATTCTGTTTTTGTTTTGGCTAATTGCACCATTTTAATTAGATCATAATAAACAGTTAATTATGTTCCCAAAAACTCATTAAAAGCTGAGTTCAAAATCTTGCCTTTGCAGTTAAACATCAGAGTGAGTTTTTGTTGAGCTTTCATTTCTTTCGATTTTCTTTGAGAGATAGTAGGTCACAGAGTTGCCAAAGTGGGCCACAGTAAATCAGATTTTATATTGGCTATTTAGTAGTTCTTGACACCGTACTTCTACTTACAGTGAGGAAAATAAGTGTTTGAACACCCTGCTATTTTGCAAGTTCTCCCACTTAGAAATCATGGAGGGGTCTGAAATTTTTATCGTAGGTGCATGTCCACTGTGAGAGACATAATCTGAAAAAAAAAATCCAGAAATCACAATGTATGATTTTTTAACTATTTATTTGTATGATACAGCTGCAAATAAGTATTTGAACACCTGAGAAAATCAATGTTAATATTTCGTACAGTAGCCTTTGTTTGCAATTACAGAGGTCAAATGTTTCCTGTAGTTTTTCACCAGGTTTGCACACACTGCAGGAGGGATTTTGGCCCACTCCTCCACACAGATCTTCTCTACATCAGTCAGGTTTCTGGGCTGTCGCTGAGAAACACGGAGTTTGAGCTCCCTCCAAAGATTTTCTATTGGGTTTAGGTCTGGAGACTGGCTAGGCCACGCCAGAACCTTGATATGCTTCTTACAGAGCCACTCCTTGGTTATCCTGGCTGTGTGCTTTGGGTCATTGTCATGTTGGAAGACCCAGCCTCGACCCATCTTAAATGCTCTAACTGAGGGAAGGAGGTTGTTCCCCAAAATCTCGCAGTACATGGCACCGGTCATCCTCTCCTTAATACAGTGCAGTCACCCTGTCCCATGTGCAGAAAAACACCCCCAAACCATGATGCTACCACCCCCATGGTTCACAGTAAGGATGGTGTTCTTGGGATGGTGCTCCTCATTCTTCTTCCTCCAAACACGGTTAGTGGAATTATGACCAAAAAGTTCTATTTTGGTCTCATCTGACCACATGACTTTCTCCCATGACTCCTCTGGATCATCCAAATGGTCATTGGCAAACTTAAGACGGGCCTTGACATGTGCTGGTTTAAGCAGGGGAACCTTCCGTGCCATGCTTGATTTAAAACCATGACGTCTTAGTGTATTACCAACAGTAACCTTGGAAACGGTGGTCCCAGCTCTTTTCAGGTCATTGACCAGCTCCTCCCGTGTAGTTCTGGGCTGATTCCTCACCTTTCTTAGGATCATTGAGACCCCACGAGGTGAGATCTTGCATGGAGCCCCAGTCCGAGGGAGACTGACAGTCATGTTTAGCTTCTTCCATTTTCTAATGATTGTTCCAACAGTAGACCTTTTTTCACCAAGCTGCTTGGCAATTTCCCTGTAGCCCTTTCCAGGCTTGTGGAGGTGGACAGTTTTGTCTCTGGTGTCTTTGGACAGCTCTTTGGTCTTGGCCATGTTAGTAGTTGGAGTCTTACTGATTGTATGGGGTGGACAGGTGTCTTTATGCAGCTGACCACCTCAAACAGGGGCATCTGATTTAGGATAATAAATGGAGTGGAGGTGGACTTTTTAAAGGCGACTAACAGGTCTTTGAGGGTCACAATTCTAGCTGATAGACAGGTGTTCAAATACTTATTTTCAGCTGTATCATACAAATAAATAGTTAAAAAATCATACATTATGATTTCTGGATTTTTCTTTTTAGATTATGTCTCTCACAGTGGACATGCACCTACAATGAAAATTTCAGACACCTCCATGATTTCTAAGTGGGAGAACTTGCAAAATAGCAGGGTGTTTTCCTCACTGTAGATATGGAGTATAGATATGAAAATATTAGCAAATTCCCAGTATCATGTTAATTATTACCATAGTTTGTACCTTTACTGAAAGCCCCATTGCATAACTTTTACCCAAAATATAGAATAAAAGAAAAGCATTTTTGTTCATTTTCAATTATTTTTATTACTTAAACTTAAAACACACACACACACACACACACACCTGTCCTTACAGATACTGAGCTGGCTTGTGTCTCCACAAACTAGACTCTTATTTGGCGTGGCCTCCACCTGATTGTTTCCATGGAAATGTTGTTCCTTTGGATAATCTTCCATAGTGTGTCAACATATCTAGCTTCATAGGGAATGTTGTGAAATATGGATTTAACTTTTTGTTTCCAGTGGGATGATGTAGGTGATGTGCCACCTTCAGAAAGTTACATGGTGTTGTATTAAACACTATGTATTTATATTATTATAATCACAAATTCATTTCCGTAATTACTTAAATATGTACTAATAATGTATTTTGGTGACTTTTTCTTCCCCCTCTCTCCACTGTCAGTTTGCCAAGCCTCAGACCGCTGATGGATGTCAATTACTTACCTCTAACGGACATGCGCATTGCCAGAACGTTTTGCTTCACCAACGGGGGCCAGGCTCTGTACCTCAGCTCCCCGACCGAGATCCAGAGAATTACATACAGCCAGGAGATGTGTGACAACCTGCAGGTAGGGTGGTGTGCAGAGGTACTCGCATGTATAATGGTCTATAAAAGGACATGGACTACCTAATGGTAACACATTTGGTGCTGTTTCTTGGGTTACAGATGACATTACACATCTATAATCCTGTAGAGTTTGATGCAAAATGTAGATTTTGAGGTAATGTTGAATAAATGGGAACTTGTCAAAAATATACACGATCAGGTGAACACAGATTTTTCTTTTGGATATTTCCTTTAAAGTCCTTACTTTTTGCTCTGACCAATAGTAAAAATGGAGGTTGTCTAAATACTGCATTCCCATTCAGTTGGCAAAACCTCTTTTTCTTACAAAGTCAGTAATCAGTAATCCAGATTCTTTGAGTACCAGATTGCCATATTTAATCAATTTATTATTACAAATTGTTTTATTCCAACTTTTTGGGGACACAGTGTATTAACATTTCCACAAATACAGTATGTTTTAGTTATTAGTTATTAGCCAGATGTCACAATAGTGCCATCTAGAGGCTAAATCTTCTATGCTCTGCAAACGTAAAAAATATAAAATAAATAAAGTACCATCCAAATGTATCATCAAAATATAGCATACTGGAAATGTTCCTGATGCGAAATAATTCCCAGCAGTCTAAAACTGTCTGCCAACAATTTAATGCCAGATTAATACAACTGTACCCATAGATACAGTACCTGATGCTACTATAGTGCCACCTGCCTGAAACTGTTTCAGAAAAAGCATAATGGTATAGTGCAGCAGGGGCCGAAGTATCACAGTGCTGAGAATGTAATGACTATGCATATGTTTAATGGTAATGTTCCCCTCTGCAGGAGATGCTGGGGGAGCTGTTTACGCCAATAGAGACGCCTGAGGCACAGAACAGAGGATTTCTAAAGGGCTTTTTTGGAGGAAACACAAATACCTTCGACAGAGAAGAGCTATGTACGTCCACCTAAGTATTCTTCTTTACCATATCTAACTAAATATACAGGAATGGGAGTATTATTGATTTCAACATTATTTTACCTATTAAGAAATACTACTACTGTCAACACTGCAAATTATCCCAAATTTAGCATGAGGCCTATTGTATTTACATGTATGCATAATTGTCTCTGCTGTAATTACTTCCTGCAGGTAATTGCTTTAACTGGTAGAAATGTTCATGTTTGGGAGATTTAATGCTCACAAATGCATATGTCATGAGCAAGGCACTTTTCCATGTACCTTTCCCGAGTGTGACTGAGAAGTGAATGAATAATGTACCAAATCTTACATGCTTTGAATATCTAGAACAGTGCTATTCATGGCTAGTACTTTGTATTTAACTATGCCTACTGATCACCCTTTTTTAGAAAATTAATTTAAGTAAAATTCATGGGTTTCATCCCATCATATTTTGTTTTGGATTGTTAATTGATATTTTCTAACTTATCGTCATTCTGAAACTCATGGATAGCTATTTTTCACATGTAAAGCTAACTAGAAGTGTGATACATTGATATTATATGTGTGTGATTTTTGTATACCCTGACCCGCCTTGCGTTGTCAGTTGGTGAGGCAGCAGCAGGGAAAGCCTCTCGTAGCCTGGCACAACACATCCCAGGGCAGGGGGGAGTGGAGGGCATGAAGGTGGCGGCCAGCGGAGTGGTGGGAGACCTGGCCCGCGCCAGGATCGCCCTGGACGAGAGAGGACAGAGGCTGGGAGAGCTGGAGGAGAGGACGGCTCTGATGATGACCAGTGCAGAGTCCTTCTCCAAACATGCGCATGAGGTACTGATACTGGCACATGAGGATGCACAATTGTGGTAAAAAAAAAAAAATAAATAATAATAATAATAATAATGATGCAATTTCTGATAAGTAAATAATATGTCCAGAAGCCTTACTATCTGAAAGATGATTGAAATATTAACTGCTGAACTAATGCAACAATCCCATACATTTCAGGATATGTTTTAAGTTTGTTTACGAGATTAGAACATTTGAAAGATGTGATTACTTCTCTATCCCTTCGATTGCAGCTATGCTAGTATTTTATTTTAAATAACTAGGCTCTTGTCAGTATTTCTTGTGCTTTCTACCATACACAAGTCAATGTTTATGAGAGCTCACAGAGATGAAGCAATGATGCCATGATTAATCAAACTGATCTTTCTTACAATCTCATTACTGCAGTCATCAGTGGATTGTTTTAGATAACAAACAACAAACTTTTTAATAACTATAATAATTGAATCATTAATCAATCAACTAATATAAATACGGTAACCTATTTTAACTCACTACCAGTGTAACAAATATATTTGTCAGCTGCATGAATTATATATAACCAATTAAAATTTTGAGTGCTAGTGTTATTGTAAACTGTATTGTAAAGTTTGCTTATTTTTAGTCCTTAGTCATAATTATCGATCAACCAAATAGTTTTGACACCCCTAAGCCCAGAAATGTAGACTCAATGTAGTTTCATTTATAGATGTACACTTGAATATGCTCTACTGGAAACATGATAGATGGATATGATATGTCCAAAACCCACTACATAAATCAAATGCATTCCCCCCCCCCCCCCCCCCCCCCCCCCCCCAATTTCAGATAATGCTAAAATACAAGGACAAGAAGTGGTACCAGTTCTGATGCGGGAAAGTGCTGCCCTTGGACTGCAGGTTTGGCACCGGAACAGGAGGCTGCACTCTTCAACGGAGAGGACGTACTTAAAAGACAGACTACTCACGGGTGACTTTGTCTTTTACGACTTCCGAACTGGCCATGTACTACACTGTCTCATTGAACCAGGAGGACAAGAGCAGGCTTGGCTCCTTGTCTAGACATGTGATCAGAGGGACTGAAGGAGGCTGCATCCAGTACACTGAAGAAAAAGACTGGGAATATACGAAAAGTCTGTCCTATGAGTGAATGAAATGTGTGAGAGAGTGTTTGGGTTTATGGACCTCACTGTGTAGATACTCAAAACGTAACCAACAAGAAATGCATGAAACAAAATGGATGACTATTAAAATATCCAACTGCCATATTAAAAGCAGCATGCTTCTTTAACTGGAGATAGAAAATACAGAAGTTTTATTTAATAATGTAAGCCAACTACAGAAACTATGAAAACTTTATATTTTTTGAAATACTGACAAAAAACTATATATAAAAAGGGAAACGTATACCCGCATTGCTATTAAGCCAAATCTTCTGTTCTGTTCCCTTTTTTAAATCTTCTTGTTTGTTTCTTATTTATATTTTCTTAGCTTCTATTACTTGACACAGTATAGTGCACATAGTTAGCTTTACATGCACTAATGTTTTACTATGTTCTTATGAATGAAAGCTGCACAGTGCAACCACAAATCAATTGTATTATTAACACTTGGCACAGATTTCACGGTTAATTTCAAGTTTTGGCTGCTGCTAAAAGAAAATAAAATGACAACATATAATCCATTTCCTATTTACAATTCAACAAAGGCAAAACTAATTCGTGTGAGACTGACGGATTGACATTTGTGTTAATATTTATGGTAAAAGTGTACTACTAATCATGTGCCATACAAGCAAATGGATGGACAAACCTACATATCAGTGGACATGAGAACAGTTACGTTGGGTTGGCCATAGAGGGCATTCATGAAATTTAACTACTTTTGAAAAGATATTGAGGGCGATGTTAGTTTTTATTTTTATATGTGTTAATAAGTTGTTGATAGTTTTGCGTCTTAGCTGCCTTGTGCACTGAAGTGTGCCATTTTGGGTCGAATTTATGTAGATTTGTGTCGTAAAAAAGCGTGGAAAGAGTGCCTCAAAATTTAACCTAGAACTCTTTCTCTGACAAAGTAAAACCAAAACGCACTCTTACATCTTCTAATCTTGCTGTTTCTAATGATTTTCTGTATGCTATTATTGACCAATATAGAAAATAGCTCCTCCTCTCCTCTTTGAACACAAGTGCTATCTAATTGATTGTCAGTGTGAAGGACTACAAATAGGATCTGGCATCATCTGTTCAAAGTCCCATGTGACTTTTTGTGATACGGTAAAATAAACATATTTTTTCAGTGCTATTTCAGGTTGTGAGTCAGTGAAGAAACTAATGTACATGTGTATGACATTTGTAACAATTTCAACACAAAGGTGATTTTGTTTTTGTTCAGTATTGTTCTTGATGACTATGAACTAATTCCCTCGTCAGTCACTTCTATATTTGATGGTTCTGGCCTCTCAGCTGGAGTGCTCTTGTATGTTTCATGATACATTGGTTGTGTATCATATTGTGATTGTGTTGTACATGTCAAAGTCACATGACAACTTTAAGTGGAGGAGGACTCTTTGTACCTGTGTATCTGTCTGTATTTTGATCTAAAAAACAAAGGATTTATTGACATCTCACGCGTTAGGCCTTTATGCATATAATGTATTTGCAGTGGTTCTCAAACTGTGGTACTGGTACCTGTAATGTGAGAGTGTGGGTATTCTTCTGGTGGTACTCAGGAGTTCATATCATTTAGAGTGTCGACAAGACCACTGATTATAATTCAGATATGAGTTTTTCTTTTTTATTTTAACAATTTCATACTACAATGTTGATCAGAAGTAAATAGAAGACAATGAAAACAGGCCACCACAAGAATCTTATTTGAGTTTGATCTGGTTAATCCTGGCTTAGTTCTAGTTTAATCAGGTTAAATCCCGTTAAACAACATTTTGTTCAGATATTTACCTGGTTTATACGTGGTTATAAGTTTGGCTTAGTTTTTAGGTCTGAAATGTTCTATTATCCATGGAGATTTTGTTATTTTACCTGTAACGTTCACCAAAATGGCATAAAACTAAACAATCATCATGGAGATGAACAGATGACTCCACAAAACCAGTTATTGGGTCTGGCAATAGGAACAGATCTAATTAAAAAAAGAAAGACAGATAGGCCTATGTTTATACTGTACTGTGGAATATTCCAGGCAAAGCAGGTGATGGACCCTCCACCAGAAGTTAGGTTACCTTTAAATATGTTACAGTTCTGGTTTACAAAGATGGTCGATTTTTTTCCCCTAGCATTTGGAATGTAGACAGTATCATTATTTTCAATTTGAGTTTGAGCTGGTTTATCTCTGTTTAGTCCAAATTGGTTTACTCTTGGTAATTTATTTTAGTTCAAGTGTGAAACTAGCTGGCTATCTGGGCTAAAACATTGGTTAGTCCAGATTTAGATTTTAGTTTATTTAACATGGCATTTTAAATTTATTTTCTGATGTTGTATTAAATATGTAAAAGTTTAAGAACCACTGCTTTCCATTTTTTGGCAAAAAATCACCCATTTGCCATCCTCATTTTTAGGTCTTCAACTGATTTAAAAAGGGAATCTACATCATTTTGAAAGGTGTCCGAATCTGTACTATCAATAGGATTTGTGCTCAGTGCAGTTCTTCAGTGGCAGAGAAAATATACAAAAAAATTGAAACAAATTTTAAAAGATTATAAAAAAAAAATCTGACTTCTACTGACAGGGTGTTTTGTTAGTATGTTTTTGTTTTTTATATTAATTGTACAGTTCGAATCATAAGGGAAATTTAAAAAAACGCAAGGATTAAGATCTTGTCGGGCTATTTTTCTCTGTATGTTGTACCTGTTACTTGGTACCGTATCTGGTATTCTGGCTCTGTCTAATCACTGAACCGTAGTTCTTCACAACGTAGATAGTTACCTAAAAAATAAAAATCTTTCTCTGGTTTTCTCAACAATGGCAGCAAAGTTTGTCTTATTTCAATGGATTCTACCACTTTTTGTTCTTATTGATATTATACAAGTGTATTAGAACTTTAAAAAATAAATGAAAATATGTTGATGCAAACGCAAACCGAAATAAACATTGATTGATGTACACAGCTTGCGTCTCTGCTTTATTTTTTACTAGGCCTATAGATATATTATTGATTTAGTTGTAGTAAAAGGGCCTACTCTTATTATCACACTATTGACATAAATACTTTTTACTCCCAATGGTCAATGCATGAATAACAATAACAGTTTAATCTGCCTAATGATGCACATATGAGGGAGATAACTGACTGTATCTGTTTACTAATACGTACATTTTTTTTATTTTTATTTTATTTTATTGTTTTTTTTTTTTACCATATATTTGTTCTTTTCAGTTGCACCTTAGAAATCTAGAATCATTTCAAGTAGCCTGCCCCCTGCTGGTGAGAGCTTGCATACACATACATAAAAACACTGGCCTAAGACATACTAGAAAAAATACTAGGGGGTTTTCAGGTGTAATTACGTGAATAAACAGAGTTTGTTTTTTTTTTTTTTTTGACCAATCTGCTACCAGATTATATCCTCTCCCTTATTTCTCATTTCTTCGCTCTCTAAAAGTTTAGTAGGCTTACTAAAAGATCAATGATAACAGAATACTTCTCAATTCATATCTGTACCAGGCAATATGGTGAATCAATCATCTCAGTATTTTTTCAATGAAAAAGCCAATGAATGATTTTACTTCCGGTATTTTGTTCAATCAGCTTCTCATTCACAAATAGAACGCTATTTTAACCAATCAGATGGAGAGTTGAAGAAAGCGCAGCCAATCAGAAAGACGCATGTGACGTTCCCGTTCCGCCCCTCCGTCATTGAACAGATGTGCTCACGTATCCCTGTACAAGAATGTAGTTAACGGGAATAAGGGACAAAAATGCCAAGATATGTTACTTCACATGGAATAGGTTCTACAAAACTCTGGTAATGGCACATACATGTTTTTTTTTTCAATGCCTGCTGCAACGGATTGACGTGTAAACCCGAAATGCACGATTTTTAGCACATCATTTCCACAATAAGGTTTGTGCGGGAGTGACCAGTAAGAATCCTTTGAGCAGAGAAAAGTCAACACTGGACCATGATGATGTTAACACGGCTGCTCTTTGCATTTTGTCTGAGTTTGGTGAAACTTGAATTCCCCGAAGCTCTAGGTGAGTCCCCAGCCCTGAGCGCACCCAGAACTTTGGTGTGGGGTCCTGGACTGGAGCCGAAAGTGGTCCTGCCTGCCCGGTTCTTCTACATCCAAGCGGTGGACAGCAAGGGGAAAAAGTAAGTTTGGGTGGTGACTTGTTATAGACGTGGAGAGCTCCTGTTTACATTTTAATCTATAGGCTAAACTCAAATCTATAAAGTGGGCATTCTCTTGTAGCACAAAATACAATCAAAACCTGCCATCATCACAGCACAGGTGAAGTCTGGAGGTCAGGTTGAGTTTTGTATTTTGCTATATAGAAATCTTGAATGCCACAATACTAATACTAATACTAATAATAATAATAATAATAATAATAATAATAAATAAAAATTAACACTAGAATATCATTTTAAACACCAATTTAATGTTACCATGCGGTCTTTCAATGGTTCTGATATAGATCAAGATCATTCAGAAACTGTCCTATATTTGTGAGCTTTTTTTTTTTTTTTTTTTAAATCAAATAAATTTCGCATTAATTGGACATTAACATATATGACGTTTCTGTCTAACCTGCATGCCCATACAGCCTCACATGCCCTTGAACCAGGACTGTAATTTTAACCTGGTCTGTAGTCAGATCCCAGACATGAAAGTGCTCGCCTTGGGTCAAAAACCTCCTCCTCGTCTATTATTCCTCTGTCTCTCCAGGGCCTTGTAAAGTATCCATGTTTATCTGAGGTGTTATTTTCACACATGCTTTTGCGTCACAATGTGGATCTCAATTTCTACTTTCCCATTCATGACTTCCACAACTTCTGCTCTATTATTGTCTGTTGTAACCGTAGAAACGCAGGTAGGTAGTAATTCGGGAGACGTGAGACCCAGTCCGGCCCATGTTGTGGTTAAAATGGGATACTGGACTGAAGCTATTATTACATTTGCACTTGACCAGTTTTGTAATAGTGTGCTAGTTTTGTTGGTGTTGTTTTCAGTAATGTTTTCTTCATAAATATTTAATACTTAACAAAGGAGAGGACATTGAAGTAAAAAATAAATACATAAATTCAGTCTTAGTTTTTTCCCTACAATTCTTAACTATTCTTTTCCCACTGTTGGCTTTCTATTAACTTTAGGAGGCAAAGGCTGACCAATAGGAGTAGAGATTCGAGAGTCGGGTTGTGAAGTATTTTGATACCTGGTTTATCAATACTAAAACTACTAGTACAGGAGTAGGATTGGAGTTCATTTGAAGAAGTATCAGGCATGAAAACAAAAACAAAAAAAAGAAACGTGGATTGATGTCTAAATGGGAGTAGTAGGCGTCATGTGTTGCATTAGACATAAATGAATATAGTAAGTACATAACACCTGAATGCTTGTTAAAGATTGCTATGAATTTTAATATTTGTGATGTAAAGTTACCTCGTCATATGGTCATATCTTGTCATATATGAAATATGCAATTTTATTTGTCCTCAGTTTAACGTCATCCCCCGGTGAGAAGGCCTTTGAGGTGAACATCGCGTCTCCCTCTGAACCGTTCGCCAGGATCTGGGTCCAGGTTCTGGATCGTCAGGATGGGTCTTTTCTGGTACGATACAGAATGTACGCCACCTACACAGACCTGCACATCCACATAGTGCACAAGGACAAGCCTGTCGCCAAGTCACCATACATCCTCAAAGGTACAGCTAATGAGCCTGGGTTTGGGGTTTTTAATACAAAGTATGTTTAAAGGTGTACTATGTAACTTTTCTGATGAGGCTCTAACAACTGCTTGTCTCCATGGAGATGCTGTTAGTGTTTGCCTGGAATGTTCCATCGTATGGTATTTAATGTATCTTGCTTGTTTCTTCAAGTACATGTATTTTGATTGCAAAAAATGAATATGTACTCTTAGCAGGCTCACCTCTGTACAGATCTGACCTGTAACTGGGCTGGATGGTTTCCCCTGTTTGTCTCCACAGAGATAGATAAGTTTAAGACCACTGTATAAAGCACTCAAGACAAAGCTGTATTATCTCCATAGAGACAAGCAGGTGACAGACTGTTCACCAGACACCAGAGGAGTTATAGTGCACCTTCAAATAGGCTTTTGAGTATTCTTTAAAAAATTACATGGTGTCATATTGTACATTATTCAAATGTTTTACAAGATTCAACACTTACTTTGAATCTTTCCAGTTTCTAAATCTTAGCTTCAGGGCTGATTTCCAGACAGCCCTATAATGTTTCATGTTTGAGCCAACGGGAAGTAAGGGTGATTCTGTTTGTCGTGTTGTTTGTCTGATATGATTTTCTGCCCTAGGCCCAGTCTACCATGAGGCCTGTAACTGCCCCCAGCCCAGTGGAGCTCTGTGGGAGAAACACATGCACTGCCCTGAGACATTCGCTCAGATCGACAAAGACCTGTCCCTGTTCAAAAGTGTGGATCCTGACCTGATTGCCCACGAGGTCCCTCTGAGGTTTGGACAGAGACAGAGCCTGTGCCACTACACCATCAAGGACAACAAGGTACTACTCCTTGCCCCTATCTTTGTTTTTACTATTTTCTTCAGGTTACAGGCAAAGTGGAAAAAGGCAAAATATTTCTGCAACCAGGATATTCAAATTTCTGTACAAAATCACATTTTGAGTGATCTTGCATGCATTTGTTCATGCATGTACTGTGTTGCAGTTTTTTCTCAAATTAGTGTTTCTGCAGCATTTTAAAATGTGCTCCAGGCCTGAATCCTGTTTATACAGCAAAAAACAAAAAGCAACAAACATAATTATGTCTGCCAGCCTATTGTGATGTCACCCGAAAGCCATTTACTAACTCTGTGGGCCCGATCTTGCCCCCAGTCTTAGCACTAGTGCTAGCGTTAACAAGGAGGTGTGTCCAGGTCGGGCTGTACTTCTCTGCTGGAGGCTGGAGTGGGATGGTACAAGTACATATATGGTGATGGCATCTGAACCACTCTGTGTGCGCTGTAGCAGATAAAAGCACTGCCAGTGTGGGTAATGTCTGCAATCTTTGCCTCCTTACCAGACAACAAAGAGGGGTATGGGTATATATATTATATATGGGTAAAATAAAACAGCTCTGGAGCCCCACGATGCAAGTACACACCAGTTGAGGCGCCAGGAATATAAAATTTTGGATGGGCCGGTCAGAACGGGCTGGCTTTGTGTTCCAAACACTCTGCATGTATGTGCGCCCCTCACACACACACGCACCCCTGTAAGCCCTGTAAGTTTTCTCTGCGTTCCTCATTTCGTTTGCCTCCCATTACACAGCTCCAGTGTCTATCTCATGTGCTCCCCATCCCACAGCAGACCCGCTGACCGCTGCTCTCCCCCTGGACACACCCGCTCCCGCCTGTCCCGGCAGTCCACTCCCGCGTCTCTCACCTGAGGTACAAGTGTCCACGGGTGTCCACTGCCTTTGGTCCCACACAGGTGGATGTCTCGCGGATTATGGAATACATTTATTGTCATATAAATGTTTCTGATGTTACTGCTTTGTGCACGGACATGGATTAAACCATTAACACACGGGGAGGGTGACTGCACGACCTGCATTTGCCCCGCACAAGTGACTGATATAAGCCATGAGCGCACAGAGCAGGATGCGCAGGTGTCTGTACAGAGCAGTGCTCATGTGCTCTATACGTCTCTTGAGCCGCTTACAAAGCTCTACTGACCGCTGCAGCCAAGAGAGCAGCACATACGAGACGTGCGCCTGCTCCGCTCCACTGTCACAACCCCGAGCTGTCAATGAAAGCGCTGATCCCTGTCAGAGTCCAGCCGCTCCACGGCTCTGTGCAGTTTTCTGCGGTTCTGATGGTAGCCTACCTACTGGCAACTAACTTTATAAACTAACCAAAGCGGCACAATGGGAATAATTTGTCACGAAATTAAATGGAGCTAATGATAGAAAGGACACAAGGATATGAGGAAATCTGAGCTCGCAGCATTAGAACCGCAGACAGGGTAAGAAAACACACTTTAGGACAGCGCTGTGAACGGCCTCATGTGAATGAGCAGATTTTGTACAGATACAGATCAGACCAAATTATAGAGCAGTGCTGAGCCGATACAGGAAGTAGGCGAGTGGCTGTGCTCTGCTGCGGGAGGGCATTCGGATGGTGCATGAATATCCCGCACGGCACACGAACATGTTATGAATGTTAAGCATTTATCATCCTAATATATTTCCAAATAAAAGAAGTGTTGAGCCTGTTACACGTTGTTTTTCAGTCGACAAGTTTGATATTTATTTTTAAAATTCTGGCAATTCACTGAACACACCAGACCACGCCCTCAGTCTGCTCCACTCCACCCGATATTCAGGCACAGCACACCTCCTGTTTAGAGCTGCATGCCCCACACTTACACTAACGCTAAGATCGGGGGCAGGATCGGGCCCTATGTGTGACTGCATTTTGTCTAATATCTGTTTTATTTGATAATATTATTTTCAAATAGTTAATGTGCTTGGAAATTTGCTCAACAAACAGTAAAGGAAGCCGTTTATAATCAAGTACAATCAAACATACGCTATAGCCCTAGGGGAGGACCTCAACACCTGAGCAGTTGTAGGTCATTTGTTCAGGGCTGGTTTGAAAGTTGATCAGTCTCTGTATGGTCCAAAGTCATGTTCACACGAAGCTAATCACAAATGGGAACTACCAGCCATTTCTCACCTGTCATAACTGTAATCTATATGTATAGTAGTTCTAAGTGTATGCCGTGATACCTCTCTTTATCTTATACAAAACATAAGTAGTTGATGAAAGACAAAATCAATGTAACCATGCTTCAAGTAACAATAGGAAAAGGTTGTTTGTAATATAATGCCTCTTTACAGTATAATGTGAGCGTAACTGAACTGCTTTCTGTTGTTTATGTGAATGTAGGTCTATGTCAAAACGTTTGGAGAACATGTTGGATTTAGGATTTTTATGGACGCCATTCTTCTGTCACTGACGAGAAAGGTGAGATAATGCAGAAGTTTAGAAGTTTTTCTAATGGGTTTACGTACTTGGTTATTAAAAAAGAAATCTGATGGAACGCGCAGACTTTTATTTCGGTTTTGGCAATTCACAAATGTTTAAAGGGCTCATTTTATGCTATTTTCTGATCTGTTATAATGTTGTTTCCTCATCAAAAACACACCTGGGGTTGTGTTTTGTTTCATGCAGGTTCATTCACATAAATCCTGCATATTTAGACTGACATCTTCTCTCAAACAGAAAACACTCTGTTCTACCTTGTGATGTGATGCCATGTGTTAATACAGGAAGTGCTCCACTGCGTTTTTAAACTCCATACACCTTCTCTAGAATTATTTGGATGGTATCAGCCATGGAATTGCCCCTTCTGAACTAAAGGTAGATGGTAGCTGTGAATTTGAAAAGTTTATCACACGGTGGATCTGAGCATTTTGAGCTTTGGGGATATGCACAGACTAATAATAAAGGATTACTAAAACATCAGTGAAGGAAACAAAACAAATCCAAGTATGTTTCTGAGGAGGTAACAATATTACAGCATGGATTAAAGCTCGCAAGAGTCAATTTTGCGTAATATAGAACTGTTAATCTATTATCTTGTTTTATTGCATGTTATCATTTTCCTGCTGTTCTTGAACTGTGCGTTGCAACTGGAATTTCCCCACTGTGGGACTAATAAAGGCATATCTTATCTTATCTTATCTTATCTTATCTTATCTTATCTTATCTTATCTTATCTTATCTTATCTTATCTTATCTTATCTTATCTTATCTTATCTTATCTTATCTTATCTTATCTTATCTTATCTTATCTTATCTTATCTTATCTTATCTTATCTGTTAAGGATAGAGAGATAATGCAAGCATTTTTTGTATAAGGTTTATTTTCTGTTTAGTACTTGGTGATAAAATCAGACAAAAGGCACATGCTTATATTTCAGTCTTGGCAATTCACAGCTGTGATATATAAATCTTATGGCTCAAAACTGACAACCATTTTCCTTCTATGATTTATTACCATTTTTACTGCCAGAAAAGATGTTTAACTTTGTGTCATATGTTCTTGCTTGCACCGGTAATAGCAGAACGTTTAAGCCATGCACCTTGCAGTGGAACAGTTAAAAGGCACCTTCTACCATACATTTTTTAGCTTTCATTTTAAAGGCTCTTTAAAAGTTACGGCATCACATAAACACAACCTTTTTCTTTTTTTTAATACCAATTTTTACTTGTCTGTTTGATTCAGGTACAGCTTCCAAATACTGAGTTTTTTGTAAATCTTGGGGACTGGCCGTTGGAGAAGAGGAAATCCACAGACAAAATCCATCCCATCTTCTCCTGGTGTGGCTCGAACAACACGAGAGACATTGTGATGCCGACGTATGACCTGACAGAGTCTGTGCTGGAGACCATGGGGAGGTACTGTATGACTGCATACGTACAGAATTACTGGGTGGGGGAAAGTTTGTTTGGAATAGGTGTGGAGTAAGCAGATGACTGAATGACTTGATATTGGCACATGGGTGAGATTACACGATTACATTTTTACCACCATATTACCCAGCCCTATTATCAAAGGTGATCCAAAGAAAGAACAATGGCTAAACAGTGTGGTGTGGTTTAAACTTCCTGATGACGTAGATGGGCTTGTTCTAAGATCTACTGGTTTTGATAAAGTCACAGTTAGTTGAGCATGGGGCACAATGGTGTAAAATTTGTTCATACTTTTACTTTTAGAAAGAAATCTAAATATTTTTGTCTATAATATCTGTGGTCTATACAGGCCTAAATTACAAAAAGTGTAATTTATTTGGTAAGATAGTTGATTGTAATGTTGTGTTGTACATGATGGTGTGATGGTGGTATACACCAAACAAAAACATGGTACTACACCATTTATAACATTATTGCCTGTTCTCATTCTAACTTATAAATCATTCTAAAACAGAATTATTATATTAAGACCTAAGTTAGGGGGTACTTGAAACTTTAGAGAAGGTTTAGGGGGTTGTCGAGACAAAAAGCCACTGATCTGTCTTATCCTAGAAAAACATAAAAGACCAAACTGATAAATAGTATTACACCTTTTTTCTAGCATTATTGTCTGTTCTCTAACCCCCAGAGTGAGCCTGGACATGCTGTCAGTGCAGGCGAACACTGGCCCCCCATGGCCTCAGAAAAACTCCACAGCGTTTTGGAGGGGACGCGACAGTCGTCAAGAGCGACTGGAGCTGGTCAAAATGTCCAGAGCCCATCCCTCTGTCATCGACGCCGCCTTCACCAACTTCTTCTTCTTCAAACACGATGAGAGCCTCTACGGGCCTCTCGTCAAACACGTCTCCTTCTTTGACTTTTTCAAGGTGAGTGGAGAGAATGCAGCTTGAATAGCAATGCTATGAATACGTTTTATGCAATACCAATGTCCCAGACTGAACACACGCGTGTAATTAGACAAAAATTAAGCTTTAAATGGATCTGGCTAGGTATTTGTTATATTTTTATCTAGGTCATTGTTCACAATGTACAATTCTATGTATCTTTTTTGATCTCCAGTTACATAATTCACCTTTTAATGTGATTTTATTTATTTATGTCAGTTTAACAAAAGTGGGCAAAATGTTATTTTGAATAATACTGACACCACATCTTCTCATTTGCACAATAAAAAAATTAAGATAGACAAAAAAAGACAAATATATAGCATAATATTCAGATTATATTCTGCAGATTTTAGCTGTTGGTGTACAAATTACATTGCTTTTAAACTAAGATATCATACCCTTCTCTCTTTTTCTAGTACAAATACCAGATAAACATTGATGGCACTGTGGCGGCCTATCGGATGCCTTACCTTTTGGCTGGGGACAGTGTGGTGCTGAAGCAAGACTCCGGATACTATGAGCATTTCTACAGCCAGCTCCAGCCCTGGGAACACTACATCCCCATCAGAGCCGACCTGAGCGACCTCCTGGACAAGATCCAATGGGCCAAAGACCACGATGAACAAGTATGTATATATATATATATATATATATATATATATATATATATATATATATATATATATATATATATATATATATACTTTTGTATTCTTTTGTATTTATTACTTTTGCTAAGGTTATTATTTCTTGTAAAAAAAAAAAAAAAGTGCTCTGCAATTTGTCAAATTTTCGTAGAGATCAAGATTCAGTCATTTTTTATCATCAATGATGAGCTTGGGTCTTTTTAATTGAGAAGTCTACAGCCAGTCCTCTGTTGATAAAAGCATGTGATTTGGAGAAGAATTCTCACCTTGCTGCTTATGTTCGTACTAGTGTGATTCAGATGTGAATGAATGTTGCTTGAACTTGTGAACCAGCTTTAGGTTTGTGGAGAAAAAGTATTTTTTTACTATGGTAAAGTGATTTATATTTGCTGTTTCTTGTTTTTCAGGCTAGAAGTATTGGACAGAAAGGGCAGCAGTTCGCCCGGAGTCACCTTATGGGAGACATGATATTTTGTTATTACTATAAACTCTTCCAGGTAATGTTTATACCTGTAGGATTTGTACATTTGATGTTGCAGTGGATTTATTTGTGTACAATATCCTTTAATACAGTTTTTTTTGTCTATTTTATGATAGAAATATGCTGCACTTCAGGTTACAGAACCAACAGTGCGTGAAGGCATGGAGCTTGTGGAGCATCCCTCTGATGACCTTTTTCCCTGTAACTGTCAGAGGAATAGACCAAAAACAAAGGTATGTTTACCACCAAAAAGATGTACTCCCCTTTTACCCCTTTATTGGATTGATGTCTTCATCCATTGATCTGTGTTTATAGATTAAAAATGGTTAAATGAATTTCCAAATTTCAGATATACATCTCTCAGTCTGGTTTGTTGATGGATGTTCTTTTGCCCAACATTGCTTATAAATTCAACTACAGTCTCTGGCTCCATCTAGTGTCTGTAGTGTAATAATGCACTTTTTGTGTTACCTAAATAAGAATGTTGCAATTTTAAATTGAATGATTTTTTTTCATCTTCATCTATTCATAGTAACTTTCTTATTTTTCAGGCAAAAGTTGAAAAGGCAAAGGATGAACTTTGATGGACCCAGTGCAGTAGAAAAATGTTAATGTATTGCTGATGCCAAAAATTTACCAAAATTGACTTAATTTGTATGTGTGGAATTATATAATTATGTAGGATTTTTACATTAAAATATTTTGTACATATTGTGTGTGTATGAGTATCTTGAGTAGCTAAAAAAAGGTTATTCATGAGGTTTTGAACCTATTAATGACTAATATCATATTAAATTACATTATATCATATTCAACAACAGTATTTCCACGTATTTGTGTATGTTTAGTTGTCATTAGAGCATACATTATTCCATTATGACATATAAACACATTCGACTGTAGGGTCTACTCCTGTCCAGTATGTGGCAGTCGTGTACAGTTGTGCATCGTTCAGTTCTCAGAAGAGCTTTGTTGACGGAAATGAATGGGGAGCATGGACCAGGACCAAGAACAGCTGTTTACTGAGGTAATACAGCTTTTTAAAACTGTACCTGACTCGGTTCAGGTAGTTAATGAGCATTGTTTAACGCAGCAGTATAAATTGTTAGTGTTCTTTTGTCATTTGGGTGTTCCCTGTTTCTTCTGTTTCAGTGAATAAGACCCTGTGTAAAATGTTAGCGTTTTGCTTATTCGGTCATTTAAACGATTTAAGTGACTGTGTGAAATATGGGAATTCTATCCAAAAATATATTCTTCATAATATTACGTTGCACTAGCAAGATTATAGTGGTTGATACGTTTCTAAATGAACTATACTACTAATTAATACTAATCTATTAAGTAGTGTATTATGAAGGGAAGAAAGTCACTAAGAATTGAATTGCATAATTGACCCTTTGTTTTCACTGTGACAATAAACATGTCAATCAACTTTGTATTTTATCATCTTATCAGGAAATTCTACAGATCCCATTTGGGACCAAGAAGCTGGCGGCCATGCTGTGTAGACCCACTGTCCCGGTGAAGGATGGGGCTGATACTGGGGTCATTTTAACCCACGGAGCCGGAGGAGACATGAACTTCAGACACCTGGTTTCTCTCGCTCATGCTTTAGCTGCTAAGGGCTTCCTCTGTCTGCGATTCACATGTAAAGGACTCAATCTGGTTTATAGAGTAAAAGCCTATCATGCTATTTGGGTAAGGAATAATGGTAACTTTAATGGTAACTTTAAAAAATAAAATGTGTTTTTTAAGATTTACACATTGTTCATTATATCTCTCCATAGGACTACTTGAAGACAGAGTTTCCTACAATAAAACATGTCTACCTTGGTGGTAAGGCGGCTTAATTGAGTAGGTCTATAAATGCATGCACAGTGCACATTGTATGCACATTATTGAATAAAAGTAGTAGGCTGAAGAAGTAGTCTACATCAGCACAGTGATATTCAATTAATTAAACAAACAAAAAAAAAAAAGTCAACTCACAAATATTGAAGCAAATATTTAAAGTATTTGAAGAATGAAAAACAACTTTGAAAGGGTTGCCAACATTAGAAGGGGAACAACTATAACATGGTTAAAAGCTCTGAAAAATGCATTTTGAATAATAGGACTGCTTTAACTTACAACAATGCCTGAGTATATATACCTCATATTTACTTTTCATCTCCACATGTTTTGTTACATGTATTTGTTCAGTTGTTGTGAATGTCAGTATTATGATGGAGCACTGGTCTGATTTGTCCTAATAGTCTGTTTTGACCCTCTACAGGCAGGTCAATGGGGTCCCGTGCAGCTGCGGCTCTGCTCCGACAGCTGAGTGATGGCACAGAGGATACAGCTCAGGGCCTTATCTGCCTCTCCTTCCCCCTGCACCCCCCCTCACAGAGAGATGCCTATCACCAACGCAGCCAGGACCTCCGGCAATTGCCCCAACAAACCACCGTTCTCTTTGTGTCGGGAACCCAAGATGACATGTGCGATAGAGTGAGTTATCTGCAAAATAGGACTGCGCAATTAATACATTTTAATCAAATCAAGTTTCAGTTGTTTCAAATGATCAACAGTCAGCTTGGAGATTTGATTTGTAAATACCAATATTGTCAGTCATACCACTATTTTTCACTTGGTACTGTATTGGTACATGTATTGGTACATTTCTAACGGTACCCAGCCCTAGTTGTAAGCAGATATTGTAAAACTGCACTTATTTTGTTGCATTAATCTCACTTTATAACTGTCTGATTCTAAATAATGATTTTTTTGATACGTATCATCTAAGATGGATGAAAACATAATGTCACAATGATGTAATACCCCATAACTGTTGTTACCTTGTCTCTTATCCTCCAGGATCTTATGAACAAAACAGTGGAGGACATGAAGGCACAGGTTGATGTCATGTGGCTGAATGGGGGCAGCCATGGACTCGCTATAAAAGGGAGGTCTGAGGATTCAGTGATGGAGGAAGTCAACTCGTATGTCACCACATGGATTTGTAAGCAAGTAGTGAGATAGACATTAGATATAGATAGATATAGATAGATAGATATAGATATATACATACATACATATATACATACATACATACATACATACATACATACATACATACATACAATTTAATTATTTGTGTATATGTGTATATTTGTATTTTTATATATTTCGCTATGAATAAAGACTGTTTTGTCATTATGTCTTACAGTGGCTTTGCTTGATTATGTGTTGTCAATTCATATTTTGTTGTGGTTTTGACATTTGTAGCTCACACAAAACCTCGTTTAAAATACTAGTTTAAGAATCGCTAAGCTCCAACAGTAATCAGGGCCCCTGTGCCTTTAATTTGGCCAGCGCGCATGATCACGTGGTTAAGTACATGAATTCTATTGGCTCACCGTACTTCCGCTTTCATTCCACAGAAAAGCATGGCCGAGGAATTGTGGAATAGAGTAAACATTCCCTTTCCAGGAGCCGTTTCTAGTGTTCGTATAAATTTTACATCAAAAACAGGTATGTAATGTGTTGGATCGTTACTTTGTCACATAGGCAATGCTGTGTTAATTTATGCTGTAATTCTAGCTTACCCACGTGGGTGTATTAAAACATGTACTGTTTTTCCTCAGATGTACTTGTTAAAAATGTCTTATTGGGAAACGAAGCTGTGCTCAAACTTCTCGACAGTGCGACACTTCAAACGGAGATACGTGTTCTTTACGAGCTGCTCTATATCTTGAGCAACAGTTACAGGGGAAACAAGTCCTACAAAGGTTTACAACAGGTTTGAAGACTCGATACCAATTACTCAAAACTCAAAGGGACATTAATGAAGAGGCGTTGAATATAAATGGCACGTTCTTGCAGGTTGAACAATGCGTGAACAGACTGAAGAACATGAAGTTGGTGGAGGCTCTTCAGGAGCTTTCTCATCTGTGTCCATCCAAGGTTCAAAGGTGGGTTACTTTGTAGGGTGATGAAGGTCTATTTGGTCTACAAATAGATGTGGATTAGAGCTATATAAACATGGGAAACTTGTTCAGAAATTGGCTACTACTGATGATTACTGAAATAACGATAACTGACATATAATACAAACTTCAACAACCATCTTGTTATGCAGCTGTTATACTGTACTGTTGTGGGGATTGAGTAAACCATGTTCCAATTATAAACAAGAGACCGCTGGTAGAATGCTAATCTCTATGGCTATGAAGTGTTATCATTTTATGTTTGAATTTGGTATAATTTCTTGAACATGTTTTTGTTATGTATTTTCAGAAATGTTGGTAAAAAGTTGGGGGAGTGTACTGTCCCCAGTCAGCCCATGTTGGAGTGGCTGTGCCTCAAAATACTTGGAGCTGCCAATCTCATGAATCGCACTCTACAGCGTTGCAGCAGAGCTTTTCTGTATCCTTTACACCAATCTTGGTGATGGTAAAACTTTGTTTATTTTGCTATTTATACAATCCATTTAGTTTTATTGTATTTATGAGATGTGTGCATTCACACAGCCAAAGAAACTGCACCCTCAAGCTCCCTTGCACTTTAATGCACCACTGTAACGAGCATGAGTGAGTGTCTTGCCCAAGAGCACAAAGGGTGAACAATGTAGAGTTTTGACCATCCTTTTATTGTTCATCTGGATCTTCAGACTTCATCAGTATTTTATATATATATTTTCCATCTTCATGTAATTAGCAAATTAACCTTAACCTGCCATTTAGTCTGTGCAATCAGCAGGTGAAATGGGAGGAATTTATTGTTTTGAATATGGTGATGACCAGTATGCTCAGTCGACTATGGTTGGTTGTAATTTTTTTCTTTGTATTAACCAGCAACAAATCTAGAGATTCAAATACAAATCTCTTTTTCTGTTGTTTTTTTTTATAGGGTAATTTTCCGTGGTGTCTTGGTGAGTCTATCCACCTTGTACGAGAAGATGCTTTGCCTTTGTAGTGAAGTGGCCGAAACAAAACCTATGCCATTCCTCAAAAGCTCCTTACCTCCAAATATGTCCGAGTTATTGGATCCTACCTTATTACATGACCAAACATGTAAAGCTCGACTACAAAGGGGTGATTCATTGATTAAACCCAGACAGAATAATCAAACAGCCAAAAAGGTTAAAGAAGATCTTGGCGTGTCTATTAAAAGAGGTGCATAAATATTTTATAGCATTTAGTGTGGTGAATTAGTGGGTATTTTGTTGGTAATTTTTAATAGTATCATATGTTTTTCTAGATATCAATGATAACACTGACTTGAAGCCTTTTGTCTGTATCTTCAAGACATTCACCAAGGTAAGTTGAAAAACAATATCCTATTTTATTTATGTGATGACCATAGGTAATGGCTCAATATTAAATGGTTGCCTCAATAATTCCTGCTCCCTGAATTGTATTTTCCCATTTTGTTCATGGGCAGAACTTTGCTTTGGCTATTAAAGTTGCTTGCCACCTCTGGGTCCATTTATTTAGCCATCAATAATGCACTTCAAATTTAAAGGGATGTTTGAGTAACGGATGGAATACAAATAGCTGTGTTTCTTCTTTTTACAGAAATCTCAGCCAGAGCACAAACCTAAAAATAGTGGTCTCGCTGCAAAGATGAGAATACTGAGGAATAATATAAAAAAATCTTCATCATTTGGTGACACTGACGTCCATCTTGAAAAAATGGTCCAATGGTGTAAAGTGAAGCAGATGGGAAAGAAAAGACGTTTGTTTAACTATTTGCGATTGAAGTGCAAGAAGATGAAATCCTTGGAGTTAGATGGACACACGTAACAATATCTTTCAATGGTATTTATTTCAGCGTCTTATGTAGTCATGCTAATTTTTGTTTGATTTATGTTTCAGTTTTCAGAGAAAGCTAAATAACTTCAAACAAGAAGTTTTTAAGGCTTGCTCAAAAGGCTCTGTACCAAGAAGGACTCCTGGATCACTGGCTGAATTTAAAACCAAAAATCAACACACCAATTTCCACTCTCTAAGGACCAAATTGAAATCTAAGAATGTCAGAACTGGCAGCACAAGAAAACGGGAAGTTAAACGGAAGAAGTCTCGAAAGTCAAAGTCATCGAGGCAACAAAAGGACAGAAGGACAGAAGATGAGGCGATTCCTCAAAGCAGCCACTGTGACAGGAGAGATGACATCGATGATATATTCGCTTCTATTGGTCTGTGACATCCTGCTGTCTGGTTCCAGGGCATTTGGAGCTCAGTACAAAGCAGCATTTGTTTTGCTTTTTTAAGAGACATTACTGGAAATGAATTGATTATTAAGACACTACTTATTATATTTGAGCAACCAATTAGTGAACCCTATGCTACTAAGGTGAATTAAAAAAAAAATGTGTCAAACATTAGCATATTCAAGTCTTTTTGCACGTTGATGTTTATTGCACCACCTGGTGGATAAGACGTTAAATGCACTCAAATCATATCTCACGCAAATCTTACAATACCCACGTGCTGCTATGTATGAGTGTCATTAGTTTAGTGTTTTCAGCCTGTAGCTTTAAGTTTGGTCTATCCAGTTCTTTGTACTAGTGGGGACTTTTTTTTGTTTGTTTTGTTTTGTGTCGAGTAAATGACGTCAATGACTCCGTGGGGGAGTTTGGGGATAATTCTGCTTTATGCTTATTGTGTCAGAGGCATAAATTACTTTCAGTAGTATCATTTATCACCTATATTTCCTTCAGCAATATATTGTATTTGTTATTGCGACAGGCCTAGCTGTAGAAAACACGAAAATCTGCTTTCATTTAATCATCAACTAAATTTGTTTAAAATGGAAATGTAGGAAACAGTTGCCGCCATTAAGATGATTTGTTCCTTTAGTAAAGTGATGTGGGTTGTGAAAAATATTCTATCTTACACAAAACACTTCCACCTCATCTACCTCTACTTGTTTTGCACATCTTTTTCTAAGCCTTGATTACTTGGATTTGTAGATTTTTTTTCCTCCCCTAAAGTACCATGTTCATCAGCCAGAACCTGATTGTTGAAATTAAGGTGCTAAGACTTGTCTTTTTCTTCACTGCCAAGCTTCATGCTAAAAGTGACTCTGTTACAGTTACACTTACCCTCAAAATGCTTCACATGGAGCGGCCACTCAAGTGCTATGGCACATACACAGAGAGAGGGCCGAGGCCTGGAACATTAATGCCACCCATCAGGAGCTGCTATTAGGATGTATAGAGGAGTAAAGAAGAAAATGTTTGAATCAAGGGCTTCTATCAGTCTTTATTGTCTATGGGCTGCACATGTGAAATCTACAAGGAGATTGTGAATCCAAACAGCTTTTGAGTGTGTGTGGCTTAAAATTGTTTACAATAGTAACATCTGTTTGTTTTCCCCCGCACAAGGGCAAATGTGGTTTAACTACAAAAGGGTATGCAATGCAGGACCTATTTATGAAATGAGAGTTAAAAAACAACAGAAATGGCACAGTGAGAGGTAAAAACACATAATGATGGAAGCCAAATGCTTGCAAATCAGGAACCCATGGCTGCTTATACGAAGTAATTACAGAATATTTTGGATTTGGGATATTATTTTGAGAAAGTGGTTGATACTCAATTTAAAAATAACTTTAAAAGTAATAATTTCAATAATAAATTAATTTTTGTTATATTTTAACACATTTAAAAAAGTAATTAAAAATAAATAATGATTCTAAAAATACACGGATAATTAAGACTAATAAATCCAAAAATAAATAAATAAATATTTTGTCGTCACTTCCTGTCATGTGCAGTTGTACTTCCGGAAGGTGGGGTTTTGTTTCAGGAGGAGCGGTTTGCTTTGGAGATCCAATGCCTCAATATGCGCTTTTAATGCGGCACAGCTCGAGATAGCGTCAACCGGGAGAAGAAATACACTCCTGCATTTGTAAGTCTTATTTACCTCTTTAACGAAGCGTATTGTAATCATGCGATCGCTTTTGAGGTTAGATAGTGCGGCTTTACGCTACCACACCTGTTTGAAGGAAGCGACCATTGGACCTGACTGACCGCTCATCTTTTACTATCACTTTTATTAGACTGATCTGAATTAAGTCCTCGCACTTTAAATTATGCTTGCTAATGTATCACTTGCTTTATTCTATCTATTAAAACGGGGGCTACATGTTGCTTATTCTTAGCAGCATGACCATCGAGTTATGTTATCATAGATGCGGCTATTATTAGCAATGAAATGTGTGATAGTTGTCTCTCTTTCTCTTGCAGTTTCAGGGAGGCCACAAGCAGCTTTTCTATGATATATTTAACAATGTTTGGTGTATTTTCTATCACTGTGTTTTTCATCCTGGGGTATTTTGTCTTTGGTTCTTTGTATAGTTGAAGGAATTGATGTTTTGGGTTCAGTTGTCTTGAAGTGATTGCTAACTTTCTGAACTGTGGTATGAGGTCTTTAAGTCTTCTACAAAATGCATTGTTTGTGGCTAAGCCTATATAATTACTAATACGATGTCCCCCTATCAACTACCTCCTGCTTTGTGTTAAAGTTCCTCCCTGGAGGATATGACACACCCTCACTACCTCATGTATTAAATGACTGTTTTTCTGTCAGCAAAACAGACATTCAAAAGCTATTTTCTTAATTTATAATTTCTATGTCTAATGTGATTTCAAATCTAATAAAATCTAATAAAGAAACAACATAGAAACAGTATAGAATAAAGATGACTAAGTTTTGCATTTTGGGCATAAAATATGACTAATTCCGTTAGTTCCTTTCTCTCGGGTTGAGTTGTCTTTTACTGTTTTTCATTCAGGCGTAACTTTCTCGTATCAGGCTGTATTTGTTTGTTGACATGATGACATATTTAGGTTTCACACTTCTGACCCATTAGCTCATCTGTTTACTGCACACACAGGCACTCCTTGTAGAACATCATCATCTCCTTTAATCTTTGCTTAGTCATAACTGTATTATTATGTTAGGTAGGGTTAGTAACTCTGAAACGCTGAAACAGGGATGTAATATTATTGTTTGGTGCTGGAAAAAATCTTATTTTTGTGTGTGTGTTTCTCACTAACATTGTGATTAGATTTGCAATTTATGTTTTTAATGATAGACTTATGAACTGCTAAACTACCACAAGAATCCGATCTCCCTGTTCAAGAGCTCAAAACTACAGCTGTTTTTACATGATAGGGCAGGGCATTTTGTTGTTTGCAGAGGTAAATGTGTACTAAATATAATGCAGTCTAATTGTGACTCTTAAAACTGACACAACCCTATTTATTTATTTATTTATTTAATTTTTTTACTATTGCTGATTTTAGGCCTGGAAGTTTGTTTCTCAATTGTTGATTTCCCATGAGTGTAATGTTTCTAATTTATGTTTAAGTTTTACAAATATAAATAATGAAAATGAATGACATATTTCCAACATAAAGACGTTAGACTGACCTGACAAGAATGTGTGGGTTGATGTTGTCAACAGTGATACTGCTGATTCAAGCACAAATGCTGGTGAAGAGTTGAGACTCTTGAGGCAGGATGGCTCACAAAATTACAAATATACAAAATGTCTTGTTATCCTTACTTATTACAGCTTTTAGTTGTCAACAATATCATGTAACATTATCACTATTAACCTCTTAAAAGTGTAACATAATATGTGTTTTGAATGTACTTTATCTTCAGTATTGACTTCTGAAACTACATCCACTTTCTGTTAAAGCTGCTGTGCAGAATTACAGAATCCAGCAGGATGAGATCATGGGTGACTAAAGGTCCTGTGAAAGAGGTTTGCTGCATTCTTTCAGTTTTTCTTGAAGGATAATGTTTATTTCCCCGTCGGTCAGAGTCAGACTATACCTTACTCCTCTTGTCTCCAGGATCATTGTCCATGTGTTTTTTTCCCCATTTTGGGCTAGGCCTGTCACAGTTTCAAATTTTGAAGTGAGATATATTGCTGAAGTAAATACAGACAATAAACTATTATATTGAATTAACAATATTATTAAATATATGAGCAGCAATAGATAAATGGCAGAAAGAAACACTTTTGTAGTTAGTTTGTACCTGTAATGAGTCATAGAAGTTATTTATTCAACATTTTTCAACTCAAATCCTACCACAGTGCAGGAAAATAAAACAAATTTCCCCACTAGAGCAAAGAAAAAGTACCCACGATAAATATTGACCCTAAAAAAAAACAATATTTTGGGCATAAGTCTAGTCCTTTAGTTCATCTCATTTATTCTGTGTCATACTTGGATGAGTTTCTCAAAAGACCTTGTATATCATCCTTTAGTTTAGACAGAGGGATATAACTTGTGATAATGGATTAGCAGTCATTAATTATGTCGCAGTAGTCAAAGTTTAGTTTAACTTTGGTTGGACATACTTGGTCCTATTTCTTTCCAATAAATGTGATGATTTTATTTCTGTCATATTCTGGTAATATTTATATAGACAGCTTGTCCTAGCTGGCATGTAAAACATTCGAAACTAAAAGTAATGCTATGCTTATGCTACCGGGACCATGGGGTAAAATAAGATCTGCCAGGCATTTCTGATTGGCCTCTCTGTGACATGTAAGTGTGTAATCTATGAAAACAGTGTAATGTGTCTTCTGTGTGTAATACTATACAGTCTTGCATAACTATGGGGTAACATGCACATGCCTTAACATACACCTCATAGATAAGGTCATGTCCTCATTCTTATAACAATAACATATTTATAACATAGTGATGTTCTTATGCAGTGATTGTAGGCACTATATTAGGTTTTGGTTTGCATAGCTGGATTGGAAATGAACTCATTTGTTATAGAAATGAACTAAGACTTGGTATGTTGTTGTGCAATTAACTGAATATGAATTGAGATTCAGTCATTTTTACCAGTCACCGCCAGGCTCTTTTTAACCAAGAGGTGTACAGCCAATCTTCTGTCAGTACAAGCATGTGGTTTGGAGCAGAATTTAGATTTTCATGAATAAATTGGACATTTATATTTTTTATACTCTAAATTTATATTTACTAGACAGAATAACATTCAGTTTAAATGTGTAATCTTTCAAAATTGTGAATTTATTTTTATTTATTTATTTATTAATTTATTTATTTTTTTATTTTTATTTTTTTTTATCATATTGACCAGACCTAGCTAGTAAGTACTGCAGGAGATATTCACCTTTTTTTTTCAACATTGCCCACTAATTATACTGCAGCAACAGGCACAGGTTGTTGTCAAACCCTGCTTGCAAGTCATCCATTCTAGTGTACTGAACAAGCCACCATCACATGCTATTTTTATTTGACTTTAGATTATGCAGTAAAATATATTTTGCAAAACTGTCATGCAGGGACCTGCTTCAAACAACTTCAATACTTTGGTTTGAACTGTTGCCACTGTTAGTATTTCATTACCAGTACACGTTCGCCTTGTCCCTCTCATCCATCTTGTAGTTTTCATCTCAAACCTACAGACAGAGATATTACACAAGGCCGTTCTACTGAGAATATGATTTTATGCCTTGGCAGTGAGAGGACAGGTGTAAATTATCAAAATGAGTGACAGACTGTACAGATTTCTCCTGCTTTCCTCAGGGACACTGCTGCTGTAAAAACCTCTTGTATTATGTCCCTATCTGACAGTTTCAGATCCACAAAGATGTCATTGTAAAACAGCGCTTTTGGGTTTTCTGTGCAAAATGAAAAATCAATGAATGACGCCCTATTCTTGCACAGTCACCCATGTCTCAATATGATTTTACTGTTGCCAGAATGAATGAACAATATTTTTCCTATGAAGTTTAAACACTGTTTTAAAGTAGGAAAAAAGCATGTCGCTAATATGATCACTTCATTTGATGCTACAAAATGCTGCCTTTATAGGCCACGGGCTAGGATAGTCACGTGGTACCCCCCCCACAACCCTATAAATTTGGTATCACTGGAAACCTTGGGATGTCTAGATTACAATTATAACTGGTAACAGTAAAAAAACTGGGACTTGCTATGACATATCAATAGTTTTATTGACCTACCATAAAACTTATGAAATGGCTGAATGCGAAACATGTGATTTTGCCACATGATACAAAGACTCAGTAAATCATCAATTTTTCACTTAAATAAACATATAAGGCATGAAATGAAAGCGAACTCTGTGCCAAATCATTCCCTTTTTAAATGATATGTCTGTCTTAATTGTGTCTGAAGATATGCTTTAGTGAAGTATGACACCATATAAACAATAAATGCTCGTATGACAATACATGATGAATATGACAATAGTTCTGTTTTCATCATAATTCTACATACATTTGCCTAAACTATATGCACAACAAGAAAGCCCAATCTCTCAGCTTTGATCTCATGCCAAAAGTAATCTGGTAGGACAAATACTAGCAAAGATATGATATGTTTTACCTAGTGATCGATAAAACACTTACTACTACCCTAAGTCTTACTACCTATCGGGTTCACAGGTGATTTCCTGCCAAAAGAACTTCTAGATATTGCTCAGGAAACTGTGGTAACTGAGGACTTCAGTGAGGACCTGGATGACTTAGATTCAGATCTGGTTTGTGATATCGATGCTGACTTTGAATCATTTGTGGAAGATGAAAGTGACTGTGATTCAGACTGAGATGATCTATGTTACAGGTCAAAATAAATGCACAAAAAACTCACTAAAACAAAACGACCGAAAAAAACATGTTCATTAGTTTTCTTTTATGTTTCAGAAAAGATAAGTAACAGAATAAGTTATTGTTTTTGACATACGTTTTGAAAGCTTGGCGAGATTGACTTTTTGTGTCAATTTATGTGTTACTGGTTATTGAGTTATTGTGGCACACTGAGACATATCAAACATTGTATATGATGGAAATGAAAGTGGTAATATTGCAAGTGTAGGTTTGTTGATACCTCGAAACATATGGCATTTCAATTTTTAAGCTGAATATGGGATCATTATGCGATCTTCAGCACTCATTTAAGTGTTTTATCGATCACTAGGTAAAACATATGATATCTTTGCTAGTATTTGTCCTACCAGATTACTTTTGGCATGAGATCAAAGCTGAGAGATTGGGCTTTCTTGTTGTGCATATAGTTTAGGCAAATGTATGTAGAATTATGATGAAAACAGAACTATTGTCATATTCATCATGTATTGTCATACGAGCATTTATTGTTTATATGGTGTCATACTTCACTAAAGCATATCTTCAGACACAATTAAGACAGACATATCATTTAAAAAGGGAATGATTTGGCACAGAGTTCGCTTTCATTTCATGCCTTATATGTTTATTTAAGTGAAAAATTGATGATTTACTGAGTCTTTGTATCATGTGGCAAAATCACATGTTTCGCATTCAGCCATTTCATGAGTTTTATGGTAGGTCAATAAAACTTTTGATATGTCATAGCAAGTCCCAGTTTTTTTACTGTTACCAGTTATAATTGTAATCTAGACATCCCAAGGTTTCCAGTGATACCAAATTTATAGGGTTGTGGGGGGGGTGCACACGTGACTATCCTAGCCCGTGGCCTATTAATTTTGTTGTTCCAGACCAGTTGATGTGCCTTGCTAAAAATCTAAATTTACAAAGATGTAAGTGATTATAGCATCACAACATATTGCAATTGTTTTGAGTTTCTTAGCAATCTAATCCTCAATCATTTAAGATGTCTGGTCCACTGTCGTTAAGTTTAGTTTAGTTCACGTTTTGATTTTAAGTGAGCTAAATTGCTCAAATCATAGCATGTTAGTTAAACGTTACCAAAGACCCTATGCTTAAACATGCACTGTGAAAGTTTTTTGGTGGAGGGTCTGCCACCTTCTTGCCTGGAATGTTCCACTGTATGCCATTAAAATTATCTATCTCCATGGAGACAAGCAGACCCCCCAGCAGCATTGGGTCTTTGGTGACATTGTAGCTAAGATGCTTTGATGATATTTGGCTCATTTCCCTTGTTTTTGAAATACACTTGTCTTTCCATTTTGTTGTAATTTTGTTGTATAAGCAAGAAAAATGGTGGCACTCTACTTCACAAAGTAGTAGCTTTACAAGTTTAGATACATTTTCTTATGGTTTCATGCTTTACGTGGAGATAATGTTGTTTACTACATCATTAAAAGGCACCTCGTAACCTGTCGACTCTCCCCTGTATTGTTGAATTACCTTCACTATCCCAACATAAGCAGCTGCAGTGGAGCATTGGGCCAGAACGAATAGATTTGACGAGAATGCACACTGCTATCTGGACCTGCTCTGTCTGGGCTTACTGCATCAAGCCAGAGGAATGCTGGGTAATGGTAAAGACATGGGGCATGATTAGTGAGCTTCTGCGAGGTACTAGTAACCCTATCTTTTGTACAGGCCCAAAGAAATGTGTCCTTACTCTGTGTGGGCTTGCATCTCTACAAACCTGATATCGCCACGGAAACAAGCAGGGCCTCCTCCTGTTTGTATATGTTTGTCTATATAAATATTGTTATTTAAAATGTGAATAAACATCATATTCCACTGTATGGCATAAAACCCATCGATATTAGGGGCGTGCAAAAATATCGAAAAACTATATATTTAATTTGATGATACAGTATCAGTATTGTGGGCTGGTGTGGTGGTTTAACAAAGAAATTGTGTGCAAAAATGTGTTTGACCAATATATCTTGGAGTATCATGTGCAATAAATCGATTTTCACATATTAATTAATATCGTTAATTATTATCGTATCGACTCATGAGGAACCCTGTGATTTCCAGCCCTAGTCTACAGTAAACACATGGAAACAAGCAAGTGACGTGCCCCCTCCAATTGACATACTGTACTTTTTTTAATGTGTCAGGAAATTAGTGATTTTCATAACAGAATTGAATTACTTGCATTGTATTTCTGATTACACAGTTTTTATATTTGTCTGGAAGAAGAATTTTAATCATGATGTGCACTGCCACAATGTAGAGCCCAGTTACTGCTTTTGAAAACCTTGAAATCTTGCTGAATAATTTCCATGTCTTTTTAAAAAATGAAAGTTCACCCCTCTTCAACAAAGCTCCCTCTATGCACAGTCCAGACCTCACATTTTAGTATGCAGCGTAGGGAGGCCTAAAATCTCAGGATCGCTTCAGCCATCTTAAAATCTGCCTTTTTGGTACATTAATTTTAGTATACAGTTTTTATTCTGTGCATATTGTCAGATTGTCTTTTGTCTGTGCGTTTGAAATTACTTTATACGTGAACCTTTTTATTGCACATACCACATGACTGCAGGTAGTTCATCCATTTTTATTGTGAGTTGTAAAAGCAGTGTGAGACTTTGCAAGTACTTGAGGGAAATGGGGAATTTTACTTTCTTTGGTAAATTGAATAAAAGTATTATCCATGTACTTGTTACCTCTTTTGCCTAATTGGATAAAATAGAATTGTGTGGGTTGTGCTAACTCCCTCGTGTAAACAGTAAGGTTGCTTTGAACTTTTTATTTATTTATTTATTTGTTTTTTCTGATTTTCAACAGATCTAAATTCCACATTTGTCTCTTCCTTACAGCGTTTGGGTCTCTCTCTTCATACCCAAGTTTGTGATTGGCCAGAGCGTCAGCAAGAAATTGCAGTCTAAATAAAAATTGTAATTTGTCTTGTCACTGTTGGCAATCTGCTAAAAATATTGACATTATTTCAGTAAAACAAAGGCCTCTAAATATTAAATATTAAATTAAATATCCAGTGCGCATGGGGTCTTATTTCACCGTTAATACATTTTAGGTAAATTTGTGGTTCTTTATTAGTTTCGCAATACTTGTCTGAAAGAAATGCATTTGAGTCATGAGGCTTTGTCGTCCTTTCTAAATAATGCATGGATGATATTTTACTCCCATATGATTCTAATTACAATATGCGTTATGTTTTAAGACAAAATATGTGATCCATTAATTCAAAATCACCCCGCCTAGATGTAATTCCTCTCACCAAATCACTTTCCAGAGCGCTATTGTTTTGATGGAGAGGAGTGACTTCATCATTGGTTTTCCTCCAGCTCTGACAGATATTTACCGATAACATTTGGAGCGATGCCAATCAGGTTACACCCACACTCCCCAGGCCGGCTCTGTTTTTACTGGAGACGTTTCAGCTGCATTCATGATCAGGGAAACAGACTTTGGGCTAATCTCAGGTCTGTGGAATTTCTACTGCTCTGTTCTGACCAGCGCAGCCCCCACAATGTCCATCTGTGGAGAGGAGGAGAGGGCAGTAATCAAGTTTGGTTTTTGGAACTCTGCTTTTTTAAACTATATTCCTTTAAAGTAGAGCTGCACAGATACTGATGTTGATACTGGAAAATGTTATGTATTGGATATTGATTCCAGATCTCCCAATACTGATCCAAATCCCATATCAACCGTGTATTGGGAACATAAGCACATTTTTATAAACTTTAACTTAAAATATGCCATACCTCGTTTTGAAGCTCAGTGCGATTCAGTCAGTTATTTGACAGTCCACAGATCTGATTGCTCGTTTTCAGATAGAATTTTTGGTTTTGGATGTGGTGTGTGGGAAATTAAATGCTCAAATATATAATTATATTCTGCATCTGGAAGAAAAAAAATCCTTGTACAAAATGAGAAAGCAGAAAAAGTGAAAATGACCGGTGTGGCTTTTACTTTTTAATAATTCATCTATTTTGTAGTTGAATTTTAACACAGAGATGGGCCAGTCCTACAAGATCTATTCATAGGTTTCAACTGCGCGTTTACTGTTTACTGGTGACACTGTTCACAGTTCAAAAGATCTAATATTTTGTTTTAAATCTAACTATTGCCATAGCAATTAACACATTTTCATCATTCTGAAATCCATGGAGTGAAACACAGTGCCCAAAAGAGGACTTAGTTCATATTCTTGGTGTATAGTAACCATTTGCCTTCTACAGCCCTGTCTGCTCCCTAATCTTGTCTTGCAGTCCCTGTGAGCCTGGCAGATCTGAGCGACCCTGTACAGAATGTGGAGGGATCAGGAAGAGCCCACAGACACCAGAGGCATCTTAATGAATTCTCCTGCCCACTCAGTGCCCAGTTCACTGTCATCTATATTTCAGCAGCTTAGCACCAGAGTGGTCTGACAGTCTGAATACCGCCCACTGTAGCCTTTAAAAAGCACAGGCCTTCTCCTCTTCATTATCAGGCGCAGTTATGAGCTCAACCTTAAGTCACTTGCCAAATGGTGGAAGTACAGTTTTAAAGGATCATATGGAAAATGTGATGCAGTTTGATGTGATTTTGGCATTGGCTACACAATTTATAGACAAGGAAGAGACTCATGCTTCAAGTGATCTTGTCCACAAGACGAGACGATTGCAATGAATAATTGACTAAAAGTTGGTTGATAATTAATCTATTTTTTAATTATTATCAGTATTTGTACATATTGCTTGGAGATTGGTAAATGATTCTCCATAGGAAAATCTTACGAAAAGACTTCCACTTTGGCTTAATTTTAACTTGACAATCAAAAATTGTCCTAAATTTCCTTGGTCTTAAGGAAATCACTTAAGAAAGTAGTAGTAAATAGTAATTGTAATTAATAATTATATACAAAATGTTTTCTTTCAAAACTGTAATTTGATCTTGTTTTGTGATTTGAATATGTGTATGTATATATTAATATTTAAGTACATAATCTAGAGCTAAAGGTACATTTGTAGCATTTTGGTATTTTAAACTGTGAATAAACAGTTGTAAGCATTTCCCTTTTCACACTCTGAATGCATCCGTAGCATTTTTTTTCCTGTAATTGCTTTATTTATAAGACCTCAATGTGGGCCGCAAACTAGGTTACTTGTAAATAATTGAAACTGTGACCCTCCGCACTCCTCCAGTTAAAGTGCTGAGTGGGCAAAGACAAGGCTGTCCGGTGTATCTGTTGGACTGTCACCCCCGTGGGCCCTGCGATTGGTCTAGCGACTCAGAACAAAAACAGGAAGTGCATGGGTCAGACTTCCTGGTTTTGGGCGAGAGAATGCCACTTTCTTCTCCCCAGAGCACTCATAAATGTGAGTTTGAGTGTTACAAATGCTGCAATGATGACAGAGTTTGACTGCAGTCATTTGTATTGTACAAAGTTTTCAAATGGGATTTCACTTGGGTAGGGTGAAAAGTTGACAACAGCATAGAGATGAGGGCTGGGCGATTATAACTTCATCTTGATCTGATCCCTGTACTGTATGGTGATATCGTCATATATATACGCTGTCTTCCACACATGTGCTTCTTCTTTGTTAGACTTATTGTAAAGAAATTAGGATCTAATTGAAATTGCATTAAAAAATCATTGTCAATTTTGGGCATAGAGGCCCTTAATGAAAGTTGATTGCTTGTGATTTAAAAATAACAATACTGCCACCTTTCAGCACTCATATCTAATAAAACCTAAACCATCATTAAAATACTGTACCTTGGAATAGTCAAAGCAGATGTAATTGCACTGGATTAGTTGCAGATTGCAGTTTACCTTAAAGGGGCCGTATTACACTATTTTCTAATCTATGTTATAATGTTGTTTCCTCATCTAAATCATACCTGCAGTTGTGTTTTGTTTCATTCACACATGTTTAACACGTGTGAATGAAGTGTTTTCAGTTCTTTTCTCAACTGAAAACCACCTTGTGATGTTATACCTGTTATAGGACCTTTTTAAATAAAGATTCCATCCATGCATGCGTTGCTGTTCACTCATATTTAATGGATTAATGGATAATACTTGATTTTTAGATGAATCTTGACCCACTTTACAAATTCGTTCCTCTCACATTATTTGCTATGCACAAAGTCTCTCAGACTCTACTTCCTGCATGACTTGATTAACCCCACCCTCCTTCCATAATTTGATTTAGTTGACTTCCTGCTAGATGCGTAACTTCATCTCGGAGATACACTACTTCACAGTACATTTACAAAACAAACGGCTAAGCATGCCGTCTGTCATCCATCTTGTCTCCTTGGCTCCTCGCTTTAGGGACTCAGTGAAATGTTTACTGTTTAGGAGGAGTGTGTCTTGAGCGATGAATCAGCCCACTCTACCTATTAGCATGACATCCGAGCGGCGCAGATAAAGCAATGGCAGGAGCTTGTTTACGCAGTCTTATGTGACAACAGAGCATTAAGTCATCTGAGGAAATGTAGTCCCTAGTGTGTTTCGTGGCACTTTAGACTTTAGATCAAACTGTGTCACGCTGCTGTTACCTTTTGATTTGAGTCGACACCTGTGTTTGTCTTTGTTCTTATTTAAACAGATCAGGGATGACGGCAGACGGCACGCAGCTACAGTCTGGTGCTAAAGGTTTATTGTTGAGGTCATGTTTGTAGAGGCTGAACTAGCAGACATGTGTGGGGAAGTTGTTATTGTGCATTTAACTGTATATTTACAAAAGAGATGGTCAGTAACGCTTACTATTCTATTATTATTACTCTATGGAAACCTGTATGGGACAAGCTTATTACTTTATAATAATCTATTAACAAACTTGACTTTCTTTTTCATAATGTTATATTTTGTATGTATTGGAGTGGGATGGAGTCTAATGTGTGTCTTTGTGTGATGATTTACTTGCAGCATTTGACTTCAACCTGTTGGAGATCGAAATTATGGGCTTTGTCACGTATCACATTTCAAGTATTATTGTCCATTCCAAAAATGAAATAAAAATGAAATGTCTTGCTTTTAGTTTTTTTCTTTTAGTCTAAGCTGAACAGTGAGATGCTGTATCAGGATTTGTTGTTTTCTCATTACCTCCGCCAAGGAGGTTATGTTTTCGCCTGAGTCTGTTTGTCTGTTTGTCTGTTTGTCTGTTTGTCTGTTTGTCTGTTTGTTTGTTTGTTAGTTAGCACGATAACTCAAAAAGTTATGTAAATCCAACAGATGATTAAATTTTGGTGATGATCCAGAAGAAATCCTGGATTCTGGATCACTTTGAAAACTGAGCTGCTTGGCGGAGGTCTGCGCTCTCTGAGTGCTTTTCTAGTTTATAATGTGGTGCCTCTTTTAGAGCAGCCTTACATAATAAAGAGCTCTTGTTTACTCTTTTTGTACTTAGTGCCACAGAAAGGCTGAGCTGATAAGATTATTACAATGCATTTTTACAACTTGGTCACAGTTAAAAATTATACAACAGGAAAAGGAGAAGTAAGCCAGCTGCAGTTAAGAGTGAGGGCAGGGCCTGTAGTTCAAATAGATGGTCAGTGACTTCTCTTTTGTTTTAACGATCTTTGCACGTGGTTCCCCAGTCTTATATTGCATTCATAAACCCTCTCTGTCTGTAGAATAATGACTGCAGCAGTTGCTATCATCTTCAGTGACCTTTTCATGGCAAACTTTATAAAGTTGGAGGATTCATGAGCAGGCACTTTGGCACTTTGATGGGCGAGTGGCGGAAAGGACTTAAAAGGAACTGGAGCCAAGCCTAGAAGACGTGTTGGCAAGATACAGCTGTAATGAAAGCTTTAAAATGACAACTGTCTTCTGTTACACTTGTCAAAGGAGCGGGGCACAATATTGTGGACGATACAGTAATGGGACACAATAATTGTTTTGAGAGTACAAGCAAAGTACATGCAAATACTATCTAGTAATGTCAAAAAGTGATGGGCAGTATATTGGTGCATCAGATACAGTATATCAGTATGTGTCCAAATATTTAAAGGTGCACTGTGTAACTTTTTGGTTGGGGGCCCGTCACCTGCTTGTGTCTATGGATATGTCTGTCTGGAATGTTCCACAGCATGACATTTATTCAGTTACAGGTGGTTTTATAGCTCAAAAATACCAAGAAAAACAGGCATTTTCACTGAGCAGGGTCACTTCTCCACAGATCTGACCTGTAACTTGGTCTGTCTTGTTTGGTTTCCATGATGATAGAAAGGTTTAATGCCATACTGTGAAACATTCCAGACAAAACAATAACATCTCCATGGAGAAAAGCATCTGACAGACCCTCCACCAGAAAAGTTACTCAGTGCAGCTTTAAAAGTTTTATTTGGCACCAGTATTTTTATAAGCCTATGTGGCCCCATCTCTGTCCCAGTTTCTCTTTAGTACGTCAGATTTTTTATCTTCTTGAACTGACTAATGAGTAAAAATGGACACAAAGCTGAAACTGTGATGTTTACGCAAAATCTTAGTATTAGTATCTGCAAATAGAAACAGAAACGGATTTCTTTGCACATTTTACCACAATTACGTCATCATTTTTATGGTGAGCATTTGGACTCCTGAAACTGCAACTGTTGATGTACTTTAAACACCCCGTAAGAATACTTGATGTGTGCTAATAACTTTTTTTTTTTTTGTGTAGGTGACTGGGGGAGTGTCTTATGTGTGTGATTGTGTGAAAGAGACAAAGAATCCAAGATGGCGACAGGAAAGAATAAAAATCAGAGCTCGTTGACGCTGCACAAAGTGATCATGGTCGGGAGTGGAGGAGTGGGCAAGTCTGCTCTCACACTGCAGTTTATGTACGACGAGGTAAGTCCAGTTAATCTGTGCAATTAATCAGATTTTAATCGAGATCAAGAATTAATCATTAGTTATTGTCATTGATATGCTTGGCTCTATTTAATGAATATGTCTACAGCAAGTTCTCTGTTAGTAAAAGCATGTGTTTGAGTTCAGACTTTAGAGGAATAAACTGGACTACTTTTTGTTTTGTCACTACTACAAGTGTTTTCTTTATGTTAAGAAAATCTATATTGAAAGCCGTATTTATTAGTTTTTGATGAGAAAGATCAAATTGAATTGATTTTTATCCATTTGACTCCATTGTAATACAAACAGACAGACAAGTTTGGAAATGTTAGTCTGGTTGTTATTTATCAGTTTTATCAAAAAATGTTCCCCTCATAAAAGTTAAAATTCCTAGGGACAAATTTACATCCAACCAAACGACAATGTCCATGGAAAGAAAGTTTTGTTGTCTTTTTTTTTTGTTAAATATTTGAAGATGTACATTCTTTGAAAACCTCGAGTTACATCTGCTCCACAGATTATAATGACTTAGTGTTTTTAGTGTTTTTGTACTGAATTCTCAAGTGTCTCCTCATCTGGTAGCTCTTCATTACACTGCTCCATTTGAACGTCCTTTTGTCAAGAGGACGGCTGAAGAATTTTAAAACAGTTGTTAAATGAGAATACAATTTGCATGAAAATGAAATAAAAATTAAAAAATGTGTCCAATTTTTTTTAGATAAGAGGACTTCAGTTTCTCCAGAATCCAGTTCTGTAACTAATTATATATTAGGGATGTGTCAAGATATCGTACCATACGATCTCACAAGACAAAATTGCACACAAAATTATTTCCATGTGTTTACATTTGGGTGTGACAAAAAAGATCGAGAGTAACACCACTTGAAAAGCTGTAGTTTCAAAAAGCAATGCTACGGCAGAAATATAAAATAAAGTAAGTAAAAAATAATGAGGCTAAAACTGTGAACTAAACCACACAATTTATTTTATATTATTTCAAAATCTCATTTTGTGCTCATGGACCCAGTCTCGTGTCTAGTCTTGTGGAAATGGTCCCACCCTTATTATTGGGATTCTCACATCACTGCTCATAACTTTACGAAACCTGACTAAGCATTCTGTAGTAATATTGATCCCCACTGACCCCCAGTTTGTAGAGGACTACGAGCCCACGAAGGCGGACAGCTACAGGAAAAAGGTGGTGCTGGACGGAGAGGAGGTGCAGATCGACATCCTGGACACGGCCGGACAGGAGGACTACGCTGCCATCCGAGACAACTACTTCCGGAGCGGAGAGGGCTTCCTGCTGGTCTTCTCCATCACAGAGCACGAGTCCTTCACCGCCACTGCTGAGTTCAGGTACGTCATAGGTCTGTAGTCATCTAGTGCATTTTGTCCAATAGATGCCAATGGGTGTTACTGTACATATTCCCTGTGTAGTCTGTCTGTTACCCAGGAAAAGTTGAAGGTAATGTGGGCTAACTTATGAATGATTTCTACTCAAAATCTTAATCGGTTGTGTAGTTTTGTAATCTTTGTCGCTACTGCACATAACAAATTGTGGAGGCTCAAAGAAGGAGCAGATACAGGGCACTTTAACAGGAACATGCCTTTTTACTTTTGAAGATCTGCCTTTCTTCCAGACACTAATCTGGTTCGCCTGTATTCAGTTTCACGTTTTACTGTGCGTGGTTTTATGTATCTTAGCATGTATGTGAGTGAGTGAGTGTGTGTGCATGTGTGTGTGACTGTCTGGATTGTTTGGTTGTGTGGGGCCAGGCAGTTGTGGGGGCTGGTTGGATGGGTGGAAGGAAATTTTTAATTACTGTAAAGCACTTTGTGTTACATTTGCCTTGTAAATAAAGTTTGGTTGATTGATTGAAATAATAAATGCCAGTAACTGTATGTGTATTGCAGACATTATAATTGCTAAATATCTGTATATTTTATGCCAGTGTTTAAAGGTGCACTTTAACTCTTCTGGTGGATGAAACGCCTCCTGCTTCACTCGGTTTTGGAGTCATTGCATTACCAAGAATGTTCCACAGTATGGTATTAAACTCATGTATCTCCATAGAGACAATCATGCCACTCCACCAAACCAATGTGGAAGTTAGGACAGGCGTGTCCGCTCACAGTAAGAATACTTGTTTTCAAATATTCTAACATTAGAAACACATTGAATAAATCCAAGATAGATATATTTAATGCCATACTGTGGAACACTCCAGGCAAAGCAATATCATTTGCCTTGATTAGGATTTATATAGTTCACACAGCAGAAATGAGAAAGCATGAGTTAGCAGAGTTTAGTGAGCGACTGGACAGTTTAATCTGCCAGTCACATAAAATATGCTGTTTATTAGTACATCTCCATTTACATAATCATTTTTAGTTAGATCCTAATCATTTTGAAAACTTTTACCACCCCTTTTAGTCAGTTAATTTATGCTCAGGGTGTGCCTTTTTTTCAACCAAGAATTTCTCCACTAGAGCTCTACTCTACTCAGGAGACATGCAGCTCTGCTAAAAAGGTTACACAGTGTACCTTTAAAGTGCCAAAGCAGATCAGTCCTTCTCAGACAGCATATGGACATTATAGTATTCAATTGTTGTACTAAATTAAATAGTGTTTTTGTTTCACATTTTAGTGAGTGTGTTTAGACACAGTCATTACAGTGACTCACTGATTGATTGTTGCATTTCAGATGTTGCCTTGTGTGTCATTGGCCACTGTCCAGTTTATTTAAACATTGCTTCAGGCCCATGGCTGTTGTAATAAGCTCCAGCTTTTGCCACATGATTGCAAAAAGCTGAAGATGAAGTAGGACAAGACCTTATTTGTTTAGATTGCCAGTACAAATGGCTATTACAAAGATGATGATGGGAGAAGAGCATTCGAGCTGCCAGACTGTGTAATACATAATGAGTATTAAGCATAATATGACAGTGTCTTTTGAATTAAAACAATGAAGCTGTTTTGTTTTGACAAGTGGGCTGCACAGGAACAATAACTTTAAACAAACGTTAGACTTGACTGGTACACTGTGCGCTCGGGGAAGTGCTTTACTCACACCAACCATATTTTATTCAGTGAACTTTAGGTTAAAACATTCCCGACATTTGTGAGAAAAAGAGAGAGAAGTTTAAAGGGCAACACATCCATAATACATGTTGTATTTTGTGGGGTCAGGGAGCAGATTTTGCGAGTGAAGGCTGAAGAGGACAAGATCCCCCTCCTGGTGGTGGGAAACAAGTCCGACCTGGAGGACCGGAGGCAGGTGTCTGTGGAGGAGGCCCGGGGTAAAGCCGAAGAGTGGGGCGTCCAGTATGTGGAGACATCTGCCAAAACTAGAGCCAACGTTGACAAGGTAAGTCTGAATTATCAATGTAAGATTTCAGTGAGGGGGGATTTAAAGATGTAGACCAAGAGTTATAGGATTATAGGATGTCTGAGGTATAAAGCCTTAACCCAACTGTTTTTGCTCATAGAAACCTCAAAAATCTTCCATAAGTGCATTGAAGGAACAAGAATAATAACTCAATTTCAACAAAAAACTGTAAATTAAATCTCGGGTACCTGATTTTCAAAGTGTGAAAGGAGGCAGGGCAGTAGGTATTTCCATCAACACACGACCAATCCTAGTGGAAGTTAAATCCCCTTCTTCATCTCCATGATCAATATTTTTTTATGTTTTATACCATGGTCTGTGAGAACTCCATTTGCCGCAGTGTGCTAAATTTACTTATAATTAAATGCAGACATGCAGACTTTTACAATATAGTCTATGGAGACAAAAAGCAAATGCATTAACACATATTTTTAAGAGGGACAAAAATACGTACACTACAATAAATATTTTTTGAATGGATTATTATTATTGATCCTGTTGAGTAAAAGTGACTTGATGAAGGCCGGGAATAGACTTAGACTTAGACTTAGACAAACTTTATTGATCCACAAGGGAAATTATGGATTTGTCAAGGAAAATGTCAAAATTATGATATATAAGAAGGAAGTGGAGAGGCTGAAGAGGGGGATGGTTCTGCTGCTGTGGTGGAAATGAGGGAGGAGTGGAGAGGAAGGTAACTAAGGCAACAGAAGGGGGGAGATTGGTTGAGATTGATTGGTTGACACGTGAAAATTGTCAGCTGTGATTGGCTGCGGCAGGAACGAGGCAGGTCTTTTTAGTGAATTTACTTTTAGCGTATGCACAGTGTTATCTTGCTGCACCAGCTAATCTTAATGCTTTTGAAGTCTGCTATTTAAGAAGCGCCTTTTATGTCAAAAACTGCAAGCTAGCCTCATCTTAATCTTCTCCAAATTTCCATATTCCCTCATCCCTTGGTGACATTTGAAATTCCTGAGATTGATGTTGTTGCATTAATAAACATGCACGGTGTGACGGTTCAAAAAGCCTTCACGCACAAATGAATTTCGTTTTTTCCTCTCTTCCTCTCTCTCTCCATCTCTAGGTGTTTTTTGACCTGATGCGTGAAGTACGAGGCAAGAAAATGTCCGAAAACAAAGACAAAAACGGCAAAGGAAAGAACAAAAAGAACAAGAAGAGCTTCAAGGAAAGATGTTGTTTACTTTAAGCTTTTTTTTTTTTTTTTTTTTAAATGGACCTTAACAAATCACAACACACACCTGTGGAGTACATGCTCGCCCAATCATCACTTAACCTTTTTAAAGATGCACTCTGTAACTTTTCTGACAGGAAGTCTGCTCAGCTCCTTGTGTCTGTGGAGATGTTATTGCTTTAGCTGGAATTAAACATAATTATTTTACATTTATTCAATTACAGGTGTTCTTATTGCCAAAACAAATTCTGGACAAAGTGCATACTCCATAGTGGGATCTCCATAGATGTGACCTGTAACTTGGCTTGGTACTGCCACATCCACCTCTTCTCTGTGGAGATAATAATTTTAATACCATACTGTGGGACATTTTTGGGGAAAAGCACAAGCAACAACTTCTCCATGGAGACCAGCAGTTGGCTGAAAAGTTCTATAGTGCACCTTTAACATAAGCTGTTTTGTAGTTTTGTGTCTATAGTGTGCCGTCTACCCCTTTCTGCCATTTTTGAATCAAATTTCAGCTGCTCTTTGATGACCATTCTGACCTGGATTGCTCATTATAAGTCTATGGTCAGACTGGTACTGACACTAAGACCCTCGCTGCTTGTACATGGGTGTTTTAAAAGCACATATTTTTTCTGTTTGTGCAACTTATCCACAGGAAAATTGAGAGTTGTTTGAATTGCCTGATGTGGAGAAAGAATGATGCTTTTGTTGTCGGTTTTATGTAAATGACTTTGCTCAAATCCATAGCAACAACATGCAGTAGAAGCCACAGCCAACACATTTGTCATTATTAATTCAATGCCATACTATGGACTTGTAGCCTTGTAACCAGTGATCAGGTGAAACAATATAATCGCTTATCTTATGCAGTGCCATATGCAACAAAAGTACAATGTGAACTTGCATGAGGGTTTGGAGATGCTCTCACCCAGTGATCTATTCATTATAATGCATTTATTGTCTACATCCTCTCAAAATCAACTAAATGTTTACTCATACTCAAACTGTCCCACCCATACCCCCACACATTACAGAATTACTTACTTTTTCCATTCTAGAGTTAGCTTTATAGCACTTCTCCTCCTTACCACTTGGGCTGCAGTATTTAAACAAAATACATTTTTAGTCGAACATTAAAATCATAATTGCTGTCTGGACTACAGGATTCATGGACTAGATGTTTTATAACAAAGACGCCAGCATTATTACATCTAAATGTCAAAAAAGAATAACCTATTTCAAATTTTCATCAATGAAACACTTCATTCGTAAACATTATTTATAAACCTTTAGTCACCATATTTCATTTATTTGGCTTAAATGTGTTTTGAAAATCAAAATTTACAATAGAAGTAATCATTTGGCTACTACTACTACTAAAACAATTGTTAGCTGCAGTCCTGCTTACCATGTAGAGGTTATATATTTTTTGGGTGTATTCTGTTGCCATAAGAGTACTGTTTTTGCCAAATGCCTGAAAAGAAAGATGTAGTAGGATGTGTACATAACATTTTGTAGCAAGGGTCTAACTGCGCTGCTCCAATCATTTCTACTCTTCAACTTGGCGATACTGTTGGATTCAAACCACAAATGTCTACCTTTTTATATTTTGTTGATTTTATTGTAAATCTACAGCTGAGCCCTTCTTATTTTCTGTATTGTACCTAAATATCTGTTGTCTTGTTCATTGAAAAAGTCAAACCTCAGTATGTATTATAACTGGAGCATTCCTTTGTAGCATTAGTAAAGTTTAATTAACTTTAAACACTGCCATAGGAGCACACTTAGGAGCCAAACAGGGATATTTAGTATTCTATTATTTTTTGGCCTTGAGAGGACAACTGGTGCTTAATACATACAACTATTCCCTCTTGAACAGTATACCACTGTCTCATTGTATTGGTGTTTTATATTGCTTGTATTTTAAATAGGGCTGCACAATATTACATTCAACAGCTATTTAGAATTTTAGACATTTTCAATTACTTGTTTTGATTATACATTTCCATCAGTTTAGGGTCTACTTGAAAATGTAGAACTACACATGAACTAGTCTTTCCTTCCTTCTCAATTTTCCTAGTATAGAATTATATTATTATATCAGATGCCCTTCCTGGTGTAACTCAATTGATTCAAGCTTGGCACCAGCACAAATTGCATATTGGCTGCCTGGTGACCCCTAGTGGTTAGATTACGCAAGTATTTTTTTTTCTCTTGCTGTTCTAATTCACAAATATATCAACTCATTTGAAGATACTAAATGAACAGGTATTACAGATAAATTTCAGATAGAAGACCATGTAATTCTGTCCTATTTTTTTAATGTTCAGTGGTTATTATTTTATGTAAATTTCTTATTTGTTATCCTTTCCTATAACCACTATTTGTTTTGCTCTAGTCACAACTCCACATCTTTTAACATGAGGCAAGTGCTGACAATCCAGGAAGCCGTCATCTCTCCTCTACATTTTGATGGCACACAAACCACTTATTTTTCCCTTCACAAAACATGCACTACATTGCCAATACCTACGAAATGGGACTTGCTATGCTAAAAGTCAAAATGCTGAAGAGTTGTATACGTGCCAAGCCACACAGCATAGTGAAAGACGGTTTGTTTTTAAAATGGTTGTGCGCTCAAGTCCCCTACCTTTTTTTGTGTGAGTGCTACCACATTGAGGGTCTATTAACTGTCATTTGTGAAAATACTTTGGTAAATAAGATGCCTCTATAACACTGCCTAAAACCCTTTTTGTAATTTGTCCTTCTATTTCCTTTGTGAGTTGTGAGTATGCTTTTACCTCTGGCCTGTGAGGATGATGCAAAATAAATGCTTTTTCTTTGTATTTCGTTTTTTTTTTGTTTTGTTAAAGGTGCATTTGAGACAGAACATGGGTATTGACAGCAAAGCATGATGGAGAGAAGACAGTGAATCCTCTTGAACCCACAACCCAACAGAATGACTTTTTACAAAATGTCCTAGTAACACAATGGTTGTTTGGTACATAATGCCATCTAAATAAGTACTTGAAAGCTTTTTTCTTTTTTGAATTTGGACTGAACAAGACTGGTAAAATACTTTTCTTAAAAAAAAGATTCAGACGTTCAGTTCATAATGCTCATTTTAAACCTATCCTGGAGCATTAACATTTGAGAGTTCACTGAAATATTAGTTACTATTTTAATAAAAGAAGCCTATTCATTTCAGAACATTTTTGTAGAGGTCTCAAGTAACTCAAGTCTGTATTTAATATATAAATCCTGCTATCTATTTTTTTTATATGTAGACTTTATATTACCAAAAGTGACTGCAAATAATTACTATGACTTTTCCGCTTGTCTCTGTGGATGTTATTGCATTGTCTGATCCACAATTTCACTTAAAACATAAAACATACAGAATTGAATGAATGCCTAATAATCATTTAATGCTATTCTGTGGAACATTTCAAGCATATTGATATGGACAAGCAGGTGACAAACGCTACAGAGAAAAATGTAGTATCTGATATTTTACTGAACGACATCCACCATAAGAGTTGGAGTATAAGGCATACATTGCACTGTCTTGGGTTCTGTGTTGTAAATGTGTCACTTGCTTCTCCCTTTAGGGCATAATGTGGCCCACTTCAGTCACAGTTCCCCTTTTACACTGTTTGCATTGACTGTTTTCTGCTGCACTCCACAAAACATTGCACAACAGACTGTTTTTGACAAAGAAGAAATACCAATCCTTTTATTATTCTCCAGTCTTTTGGGGCATGGACAGGCGATGTAACAGCTGTGAAGTGTTATGTTGTGTCATTTTGAAAATCTCTGGGAATGGCTGGAGTGTTTAACTCGTACCACAAGTTAAAATCTCAAAATCTAATATGATGTGATGGCGAACTTTCCTCAGTTAGGCTATTGTCTTGGCTCACTATTAAAATATGCCACACCTAAGTTTCTATTTTTTTAAGAAATCCCATTGTTGAACTGATACTTTTCTCCCCAAACTGTTGGCCTACTTTGCTCAGTTTATTTTATTTATTTTTATTGATCAACCTGAAGGACAGAGGCAGAAGTGTTGTCTTAAAATATGAACACAGTGGCCTTAATAAAAACAAAGCTGATAGTGATGTCAGGATTTACCCTTTTTGCCATCTATAAATGATGAATTGACTGGTCACCATCAATTAAGTGTCAATTTTTATTGCAAGTGGTACCCTCTTATTCTTAAAAAGAAAAAAGTTTATAAAATGTATACAATTTTAAAAACTAATAAGCTCCTAAGCCCCTCTATTTTTGGCATTAATGTGTAACTCGGAGGTTTAAGTTTATCACACTATACCTTCGCAAGTGTGTCAGTTGTAATTTAACATTGCATTGCATATAATTAAAGATATAAAACGTGATAAAGGAATCACTTTTCGTAGTACAGCTTTACAAACCAGGCCAGGCACATAAGTCACTGCACTCAAACTTACTTACATATACCTCACTACAGAGGCACGAGCAGCTTCCCTTGGTGTTATGCAAAACAACTCACATTTAATGCAGCTCCTGTGTAATAAAACAACAGAAAAGTACTACTGCTGCTGTGTAGTGGAGGGAGAGCATTTAATAAACAGGGCCTTGCTTGTATATTCCTGTATTCCTGCAGGGACCAAGCTCGTCTCCTCTTACTCAAAAGAGATTTCAGAACGACCCCATTCTGCTTGCAGGTATTCTCAGGCTCTTGTACTTTCCCTGTGGCATTGATGATTCACCGTGATATTTCAATTTGGCAGGGCAATCTTCAGGGAATACCATGTCTCACGTTTTTGCTTTTTTTTTTTTTTTTTTTTATGTTTTCTTTTGTTACCCATAAGGCCCTCTGGTAATACACAGGTAAAGGTATCCCCCAGAGAATGCACCCCGCAAGCATCAAGAGTAAGACGTTTCTTAATCCGTTGGTTTGGCTTTGCAATGTGAGCAAGAGAGGAGAGAAGACGAGTGAATGCAACTTAAGAAGAGAAAGGATCTGAATGCATCGATAACAACACGGCCACCCATCATTTTTCTGAGCTCTAGTGCAAAACATCTCTGCTTTTATTGCTTTATGTAATCGCACATTTTCCTAATAAATAAATGAACGAAACAGCATTACCACTAAAGTAATAAACATGTCCTATAAATACATGTACCAAAAATACATATTCTGAATACAATTTTTGAGTAACTGTATTCCTGTACAGTTACTTTTTCATTTGGTGGTGTTCAGAATTCAGAATCTTTCTAAATTAAAAGGAAAACATGACACTAATTAATCACATAATTATGGCTTTGGACTGCACGTATTAGTGAGAAAAAGCAAACATAGCTCCTAATGTGTGAGCGTGTGATTTCTCTAATTAGATGTTTTAGAGTTAAAAAATAAAACTGTTAGCAAGTATATATCATGTTTTTTTACAATGTAATTTAAATGCAACTTGGTGTAAAACTATTCAGAAAATTATTCAAAATACAATACTCTACAACACATAACAAAATACTTTTTAATTTGGGTGTTCCGTATTCTGTAACTAAACACATTTCCCATCAAAACTAGCAGGCTTCAGCTTCCTGACTCTTGACAATTCAAAAGATGTCATACTTGTTTTGACTTGCTACAGCAACAGTTCATGTTATTTATTTATTTATTTTTTTTATCACTCACTGAAATCTTGGATTTAATTCTACAAAAGCTCATACACTAAACTGCATTTCAACTGCATTCAAGTAAAGCATTTTACATGTACATATATTTTGGTGGAGTCCATCCAAAACTCTGTTTTGCAACTTAAGAGCCTCAAAATAAAACTAATGAATGAACTGATTCATTAGGATATTGTAAAATCCCTGTGGGCATATTGTACATTTACAGTATATTGAGGCGGCAGTAGCTCAGTTGGCAGTCAGATTCACTAACCCACAGGTTGGCAGTGCGATTCCAGCTCCCACAGATGAATGCTGTTGTTGTGTCCTTGGGCAAGACACTTAAACCACCTCGCCCCCAGTATCTGTGTATACTGGTGTATGAATGGGTGATGTAAAGCGCTTTGAGCTGTGGAAAAGCACTATATACAATTTTTACCGTTACATATTACACAGCAAAGGAGAAATTGAATTCTGCCAACTGGACAAAAGTTTTTCGATCGTATACATTTCGCAGCTCATCCAAGCTGCTTCTTCAGTTCTGGTCAGATTGCTGGTGGACACTGCCTCATATCTGAATGATTATGCTAATATGACTCAGGCACAGTCCTCACTTAGTGCAGTTCAATAGACTTAGCTAACAAACAAACTGTAAACAAGTGTGTTAAGTGTGTGTGTTAAGGCAGTGTCCACCAGCCACTTGACCAGAACTGAAGAAGCAGCTTGGATGAGCTGCGAAATGTATACGATCGAAAAACTTTTGTCCAGTTGACAGAATTCAATTTCTCCTTTGCTATGGATCCTACTTAGGAGACTGATGGATTACACAAACATTTAACATATTACATCATAACAGAAGAAAAACCATTGAGCCTATAATTTATAAATCATATAATATGAATTATCTTTATCAATTTACACTTCTCTACATTCATTAGTCAACTATACAGACTGAGCCCACCCCACAGAAGCACAAGTTTGAAAATTATATTACGACAGCATGCTATTACCATCTCCTCTATTCTGTAGCACACAGGAAAAGGTCTGCAAAGCCCAAAGCAGCATGGCTCTTAGAATAGTAATAGTCTATTTTTCCTGCCCTACTGAGAATATGTTGCAGAGAAACTTTTACTGGGGCTTTCAAGAGCAAGAGAGAAGCAAATGAGCTGTATTGGTGCTTGCCTCTTGACAAATTTGACCCCAGATTGGAAAAGTGTTGAAAGACATTTTGCTCATGTGTTTCTGATTTGACAAAGTCATCAAACACAGCTAAAATGCCATTGAGTGCAGACCAGTGGAGGTTTCTTGCATGGTATTGACTAGCAGGCCAACAGGCTAAATCCAAGTTATAAGAAATACATTTTAGATATAACCCGTCTGAGAAGACAGGAAGAGAACCATTATTTCTTCCACAATGGAGAAATTTTATAGTCGCAACCATAGACTGTATAAAGAAGTGGACTAAGGGAGTGTGCCGTCACCCAGTCAAATGAAGCTCATGAGGTGAGCAGTTATAGGAGGAAAGTTGGAGCCAGCTCCAAATTAGGAATTGGAATTTATTTACGTACAAAATAGCGTAATGAAAACATCAGAATCATGTAGCGCGTTAATATGAAAATTTTTAGACCAAATGGCGAGATCTCTGCAGCAGTTACAGAGAGAGGGGCGATAATTTTTCAATGTAAAGTCAATTGGAAACCGAGTCCATGGAGCTGGAAGCGCCCCTGTGAACACTTCCTATTTGAAATGCAGTGGCTAGTGGGTTAGCTATGTCCATGGACAGTCTGGTTGCAAAGCAGAGTACTGATATAGTAATATCAGTAGGGAAATTGAAAATATGCAACCTAAAATAAAGATGATGATACTTAAATTTAGTCTTTTTATACAGGCCAATACTGAATTTCACCTACTCTATAGGCTGGTGTTCAAAAAGACTTCTCTGAAATCCCAAATTACAACTGATCAGCCAAAGGAGCAGAACAGTACATAGCCTATTGCAACATATTTTGACTCTTACATTTATAAGCTACTAAAGGCCTATATCATTTTCATACCAGCGTCAAACACTGACTTGAATTATTCAAGCTGACTGAACCGCTTACGTCTCCTCTTTGAATTAAAATGTTGGAAAATATGATGGAGATTTAGCCCCAACTGTTCCACATTCCTCCACATAAACATTCTAATCCGTGGTTTATATATATCCACAACTCCCAAAGCCGGTAGCGCATTTCCTCGGGAGCAGCTAAACATGTCAGGCGCGTGATAAGCCCGTTTACCTGGCTGACACTCACCTCTGGGTCCCCCCTCCGCGCTCGCTCCGTGCCACTGCCTCTCCTCTCCTCCCTGCGCGCACCTCGCTCTAAGTAGTCAGATTAGGTGGTCCGTAAAGCCTGTAGGAAGGCACTTATTTAGAAATATATGAAAGGGCAAAGCAAGCCAGCGCCTAATGACCAATGCAGTGTCAGCAGAGCACCCTTGGGTCCTTTATCATTACGTAGAGAGAGGGAGAGAGCATCGTATAGCGCCCCCCGTCCTCTGTGTAACCCTCATTATACCTGAGCTAATGTTGGCAATGAGAATGTGGAGTGATAAAGCACCATCACGGCTCTTTCATTATACCGAATAGAGAAATAGGCTCGGTGGAATTACGTGTGACCTATAAGATAAATGCAATGGAGACAGAATAACTCCTATTTTAGCGACTGTGCCATATCTTCCTCCTGTCTGCACCGTGAGTCTCCTAAGAGGGCTGGCTGTAGTGCGTAAAATGGCCATTGGAGTGCGCTGTTGCTGTTCTGTAAACTCCGCTGAAGAGCCAATGGACTGTCCCATTCATTCTTCTGTCCTGACCGCACGCCACCATTATTGACTGGCCATTATTGAATGCTTATCGTCTTCCAACAAAGCCACTATGCGAGAAGAATGGCTATTATTTACAGTAGTAGTCACACTGTATAGCTGTGACGTGCGTAATCCTATCAAATTGTGCCATATTGACGTTCTTTCGACATTTTCTCACTTAAAGTTTTACAACACATCAAGGATCATTGTCAAAGCCGGCGAGGGGAAACGTCAGGAAGCGACGGGCCGTGTAGCTCTGGCTCCGCGGATGTTACGACGCCGCTGTCACTGGTTGAAGCGCAAATGGTGGCCTGGGGCAGAGAAAAGTGCCTGTTTGTGCCGTCCGTTCCTCTCCATGACACCTCCATAGTGTGGCTTTTACGCATCATTAAACCGTAACAGACTATTTATTTTTATGTGAAATACTATATGTCTATCTTACTAGTAAAACAGCAGTAAAATGTTTGGACTTAATGGGGATTCAAATAAACTAAGATTAAATCCATACTTTAAGTTTATTCTAGTTTAGACTTTTTTTTTTTTTTACTTTAAGTGCATTATTTCCATGAATGACCTTACTGTTAGCAGGGTCGTCTTTCCATAGATCAAACCTGTAAGGTGGCCTGGTGGTGGCACCAGTTTGTTTCCATGAAGACAAGTTTATTGCTGATGAAAATCAATAACATCAACAAACTCCTTCACCTGGCTTCTGGATGGGAGCTGAAACGTGTTTATTGCAAAAAACAGTGTCCAGATGACTCCGGCTGTAACCTTCTCTACATTTTTCAAAAATTAAAAACACAAATGAAAATCCACATCTTGCTAAGGTGAAATACCACTATGAAAAGGCAGAAGAAATAATTTCAGCATATTTTAACTGGAGGTCAGTGATCCAACTTCTATTATTCAGTTGTTTTAGATCAATTTAGCTGTTTGCAATGAAGAAAATGTAAAATAATGATCTACGTTAAAGTTTATTATTTCTATGTTATAATAATAAAATAAAATGTCTTATTTTTAATAAACTCAGAGACTAGACTCAGCTACACTACACTCAACAGGTACCACAGATTGCGAACCACATAATATATATATTCCCTTTTGTACAGATGACGTCACAATTTAAAATAATGATAATTAATGCCACGCGTATGCACCTTTTAACAGGCATGTGAACCAGGCTAATTGTTTATTGACGGGGAATTTCAATGGCCGTATTATAGTGAATGAACACGCTCATTAGCATCTATAAGTTGTGCCTCTCATAACGAACACATGAATATGCATGGCGTTATGCATGCATGCACTTTATAGTATAATAGGGTTTAATTACATCTTGGTTTAGTGCAGGAAATCAGTGCAATGCTATATCTATTTTAGGCTTTTTAAATTTGTTTTTATTGTGGCAAAGTGTTTTTTTGTGTGTGTGTGTGTGTGTGTGTGTGTGTGTGTGTGTGTGTGTGTGTGTATTGATGCGGACTTTGCAGGCTAAACAGGTGATTTGTGTCTTGCCCATGGACACAATGGAAGTGCAATACTGGGAGTCTCTATTGAAATGAATAGTAGGTTCAAGCCAAACACTGAGCAACCAGTGGTTCAAGTCTTTGTCAACATGCTCCTTTTAAGAAACATAGTGCATTACCAGTCTCTCTCTCTCTCAAAAATTGACCAAATGGAAAATAAATAATTTGTTGTCAAAAGGCTGATATCTCTGCAAAATGTAAGGTCCTAATGGATAATTATTGAAGAAATATTCCCAGTAAATGTTTCCAATGGCATATTTTATCATATTTGAGCCCACATTAACCAAGAGGGTCACAGCTGTTCGTTCACTTCATTGCTATTAGTATCACCTTTGTCACTTCCAAAACACAATACAGTATGGATAATATTGTAGGCTATGGACCAGCTAATCATTGACAATTACAAATGAATCTTGATCACGGTTAATATTTGATTAACTGCATAGCCTTGATGCATTTTTTGATCATCCTGTAACTTAAGTTGGTTAAAAATCCCATATTATGCTATTTGATGATCTATGTTATAATGTTGTTTTCTCATCACAAACATACCTGGAGTTGTGTTTTGTTTTATTCACACATGTTTAACAAACCCTGCATATTCAGGCTGATTTCTTCTCTTACACAGAAAACACTCTTTTCCACCTTGTGACGCCATGTGGTAATACAGGAAGTGCTCCATTGTGTTTTTAAACTCCTTACACCTTTACTAGAATCATTTTAAAGATTTCAGCTCCGGAATTTCCAATCTTTACTGAACTAAAGATAAAAAGGAGGTAACTGCATTCTCACGTGACTTGGTTCTTGGCTCACAAGAGTCAATTTTCCACAAACTAGGACCCATTAAAGTTGAGGTTTCAAAACTTGATTTTTTATTTATTTATTTATTTATTTGTTTGTTTGTTTGTTTGTTTGTTTGTTTTTTCCTATGTAACTGGAGGCGAGCAGGTCAAAAATAAGACTTATATAATCTACAACTAAAAGCCAGATTGCAGACTCCTGAATAACCAAAATATTGAACTGCGCTGCATACAATTTTACCTCTGAATCTCTCCTTCTTCATATACAATGCGGCAAATCAATAGATTATAATGAATCTGCATTTATATTGTAATAAGATTTGAAAACAGCATAGAAAAACAGTCCATTATAATGAAAGTGAAAGCTGTGCCTCTTCACAAACACAAACCTTGAATGCTGTGCATTTTAAACAGCTTGTTTTACGCCTTTTAGTGCTCCCACCATCTGTGAGTGAGACCACTTCAAATGGACACTGCATAAACACACCGCACAACACTCAACTTCACTACACTAGTATTAGGTTAACATGACAACTGCTGTAAGTACATATGGAGTACAATGGGTAAAGACCTATTCATCTTGCACGTCTTTTTTTTTTTTTTTTCTATCTCTTTCTTTCACTCTCATCTCAAACCTTGAATTTACAAAACAGTAATTAAACATATCAGTGGACACAGTTAGGAACATGCATTTGTCTTACGGGCTCAATGTGAGCAAAGAAAACAATTGCTGTATAAATGTTAGCTATGAATATGTGAAGGTGAAGGGATTAAAAATGAACTATTTGTGCCATAAAATGTTTAACGTAATGATAATGTGTAACAACAAGAAGCCAACAATTAAGCTGTAAACCATGTCTAAAAACATTCTACAGAGACCAACCAAAGACCATCCATCCATTTTCTTCTGCTTATCCCGCGACCCGGCCCCGGGAAGGAAGTGTCCAGGAGGCATCCGAAATAGATGCCCGAGCCACCTCAGCTGGCTCCTCTCGACGTGGAGGAGCAGCGGCTCTACTCTGAGCTCCTATATCTAGTCGGTAACGCTCAACCTCCCGCACGAGCTCGGGCTCCTTCCCCCCCAGCGAAGTGACATTCCATGTCCCCAGAGCTAGTCTCCATGCCCAGATCTCCCTGCACCGGATCCTCCTGCGGGTGATGGGTCCATGGGAGGATGGCCCCACATTGCTCCTTCGGGCCGTGCCCTGCCCGGCCCCGCGGGGGATGGCCCAGCCACCAGACGCTCGCTGTCGAGCACCCACCCCAGGCCTGGCTCCAGGCTGGGGTCCCGGTAACGCCAATCTGGGTGACGTAACTGGCCTTGGGTTGGCTGTGTTTCTCATCATGGGGGCCAACCAAAAACCACAATGAATAATGATTTTCTAGGTTCCAGATGTTGCTTTTCAAATGAATGAAAAAAGAGCAACAAAAGTGCTATAAAAACAAGCAAAATAGCAAGACAATAAATGAAGGCTAAGCGAAAATGCAATCCTGGAAGCTTCACGTCCAGTCATTGCCTTGCTCCACCTCTCCTCCTCCTCTTTGGTCTACACCAGGCCAGTAGCTGGGCGCTCCCTCCTCTGCACCTCCTCTTCATCTCCTCTTCAGCCAATCAGTGCACAGTCTCCCATATTTAAACCCTACCTCCCAGCTGCTCATCATCTATCCAGTTTGGCACACCCACCTCCGCCCTACCCTCCTCCCTGTATCTGCCATCTTAGTCTCCTGGCCCTCTCCTGGCCTCCACCAGTGTTCAGTCTCTGGGACATCTCCTAAATCTGGGGTCTGAGTGCCAAACACCTAATCATGAAATAAATCTTTTCTAAAACCATTTTTCTCTGTATCTGAGTCTTTCCAGGTTGAATTGCTATTAGGCGGCACTAGATTCTATGCAGAGAGAACCTATGCATTAAACAAATATAATTCGGCAAACACTGCATTGTGTATTATTTTATAGGCAAGGCAAATACATGGACAATGAAGACAATAATAAATACCAGTTGCAACATGTTGCAAGATGATAAACAGATAAAAACGCAATAAATATATTAAAATACAACCACTCATAATTCCATGTAAATGCTGCAGCAAACAGCAAAGTTTATATGAATTTAATACAATTCAAACAATGCCTCATCATTTATGTATTGGGTCTAAGTGGATGCTTCTCCAATCTTCTCCAAAGCATGTTGTTTTAAAATGAATAGCATAGGATGATTCTGATTGGTTCTTTTGCATAGATACATAGAGCCACACGTTTCCATAGAGTCGGTCCCTAAACAGGTGCGTGCTCCCTCTTATGTAGGAATCAAAGTGTAATTACCAAAGCCCGTTCCTCTGTGGTTACCTTGATTAAATCGGCGGGAGGAGAATAACAAATACTTTTGAGCTTGGCACTGAATCAGGAGACAACCCATTTATATTCACTAAAGCTATAGTTTATGCAGTAAACATCACCAAAAAATCCCCCAGCAGACAGCGAATGAGCTGAAATACAAACCTCCCAGTGAATTTTTGGTGACACAGCAGATTTTTGTTGTATCTTTAAACAGAATATATTTTAGACTACATACTTCTCCAAGAAATCAAAAAAGTCAATAGTAAAATGGAAAGTTCACAAACAATTCATGACTGGACTTTTTTGTGAAGCACTTCATAAAATCATGCTGAGTGGCACAGAGAAAATAAAGGTACAACACGTAGCATTTCTGTAACTTGGTCTTACTGTAAAACTTTTCAGGCAACGCAATGACATTTCCATCGAGACAGGCAGGTGTCCTCCCACCAGAAAAGTTACACAGTGCACCTTTAATTTCAATGTGTAAGATCACAATTATGTTTCTCATATGCTTCAATTTATGGAACTATGATTAAATTAAATTTGCATTTTGTTATTTATTGGAAAGATTGTAGTTAAGTGGTATATTGTGGCTTTAACTCAAATATATCTTGTAATCTTGCTATTTTAATTCTGTTGTGTTTACATTTGCTGTGGTGGGTGGTTAGCATTCCTATCTTTCTGCAAAGAAACTGTGGGGTAGATGGATTTCCGGGTTGCCGTGAGGATGAGAATCAACTTGCAACTACCTCTAATGTTATGTGAAAGAAGTGTATAATTAAGCATATGATTTTTCCTATGAAGTATCCTGAGAGGAAATACACAATTTGGTACTTGATCTGTGTTAAAGATGTCTACTGCATACAGAGTGTGGTCACCTCTCCTGTAATTTGTCCAGGTAGCCTTATCTGTTTCTCTCCTTTTATGCCATTTCAGACAAAGCAATGTAAAATGTCCACAGAAATTGGCAGCTGGCGAATCTTTCACCAGAAATAATCAGATTATCATCTGATTATTTGCAATTTGACCTTGCTTAAAATGTAACATTTTCAGTGTTGAGAAGTAACTAAATACGTGTAATGAAAATACATTTTGAGTAATTGTGCAGTAATTTGAATATAGTAACTTTCTTACAATCAGAAGAATTCATTGTGTTACTTGTACAAGCAAATTAAGCTTTGAATTAGTGAGATCAAACATAAAGATGTTTCATGTAGTGTTTTTGAGGTAGAAAATAATGCAAATTAATATGAAAGTATTCTAAATATTCAGAATGAAGTATTCTGATTGGACCATGTAACAGAAAACATTACAAAATGTATTTTAAAGATGGTATTTAGTATTGTGTTTTGTTTCTTTCACACATGAGTAGTTTAGTTTGAATAACCCTTTTTTATTAGTCTGTTTACATCTCAAATGCTCAAAATGCTCTGATCCACCTTGTGATGTCATGAAGCTGTAGTTTTCAAGTTAACAACTACATTTTACCTTTAGTTCAGTAAAGACTGGTAATTCCAGGTCTTAAATTATCCAAATGATTAAAGTGAAGATGTATGTTTTCACTTTGGGAAAAGAGCATAAATATGCAGAGTTTGTGTGTTAAACATGTGTGAATGAAACAAAAAAAAAATTCCATGTGTGTTTTTGACAAAACATAGATTCGAGAATAACGTAATATGGCCTTTTAAACCAATTTTGTAATCCTGAACCACCATAGACTTTCCATTGTGTTTGCTCCTAAGTAATCTACAGTACAGTATATGGGGTTACGTGGTGTTATGTTCGCCAAAACACAAAGTCAAAATCGCTGTTTACTTTTTAACTTCCACCTCTTTCACAATGTCACAGCAGCTCCCGGGCCAAGACAGATTAAACTGTGTGAGGGCCATAATTACCCACCTCATGTTTTTCTTGGCAGTTTGTCCACTCACAGCCACCGTAGAACATAACTCATGTCAGGGGCGAATGGCTTGAAAGGAATGATTCATTTGAGGCTATTTTAATGAGAGCAGCGGGAGGTAGGCAGGTGCTGTTCAGTTACCTGCATGAGGTATAGTATGTGCAATTATTGCATCATGAGATTATCGTTTGTGTGAAAGCTGATACACCATTGAAGTAAAATGGATTTGTATGAGTGGATGTGGTCATAGTCATGCAATGTAAGAAATGTACCTTCTCTCTCAGCAGGAGGTCATTCACATACAAACTATGTACAAGACAGCGATGCCTGTTTGCTTTTGACAGCAAATTACACTGAACTGTGCTTAAACCATTATACAGTTGGAGTTATTTTATCCACTTGTATAACTAGAATAGCATGAGGTCTATTGAAAAAAGTTATAATAATGTGAATGAGTGTGAATAAAACATGTTTGAATAGTTTTCTTTAGTTGTATGTCAAAATGCTAACTGGTTTCAATGTAATTTTTTCTGCCAGTGGAGTAAGTTGATTTGGTAATTAACAGATATGAAATATATAGAAAGAAATAATCTAAAACAAAATAATGATTTGAATCCAGCCATTGTCAATATATATTTTGTAGACAATAATTTAAGTTACAAAGCAGACAATAAGGAGACAGGTTTTTTTTGTTTTGTTTTTTGTTTTATCACATTCACCATATAAAAAACAAATTTGTAAATTTTGGGAGATGCCCTGATCCAGTTTCCATAGCTATCACAATTTGGTCAAATCCTTTTCCACTTTTTACCTTGTCCTCTTGCCGTCCAAAACATCTTATTGATGCATATCATAATATAAATGCTATTCCTACCACAATTATGCTTCATTGCTGTACAGTCTACTTAGTTTATGAACAGGCTGGGGTTCATGTCATGTTTATATGCATGCTAATATATTTCATAGATAGAAAGGTTTTCCAAGGACCTCCAACGAGCTTAAGGACTGATAATAACGCACACTGTCAGGTCCTGTAGTTGCGCTATAGTTCTGCTGGAAACTGTAGTACCTGTGGTGATGTTTTGCACTGAGCTCATGCTTTGTTGAGACCCCCTCGTTGCTGGATATAAATTGTGTAGCGCAGGTAAAAAGGTAAAAACTCAGCGTGGGGGCTTCGAAGGCAATGCTCCATGGTATTGATTCACCCAGTCTGAGAATAGACTTGTATCCAGGAGCGGCAAATTAACCACATTCAGTGTCTCGGTTGCTTAATTTTTCATGAAACTGCACAGTATTCGGTGATAAAAAATGCTGATGTGTTCATCTAATTTGGAGAATTTTTACATATAGCAAAACAAAAAGAAGTAACATTAAGGCTGTATGATTTATGTTACGTCTTTTTTGTGAATATGTATGAATATTAGTTAGAGGTATAGGAAACTACTTAAAGGGTATTGTGCAAAATCGACTTTTTGGAGCTTGCTACCATGATATAATGTTCCCTCATCAAAAACATGAGGTTTTAGACATCATCCATGCATGTTTGAGTAACTTAGCAATCTCTCCCAGACCCTATTCGAATCCTTCTTACGGTTAGCTGTGAGATTCTGTCCATTGCTCCGCCCACAAGCCTAAGTCACATGCTCCCACATGATTAGTCTCCAAACACAAAAGCATGATACAAAATAATACACTACAGCTTTACAAACCTGTAGTGTTAATGAAACTACTGCGATGTGCAGTAGTTTCATTAACGCTGATTGTAATGTGATAGCGCTGTGAAGGGGGATTGACTGTTGTTTTCTGCAAATGTTTTAGCACATTTTGAAAACATGGTGATCTAAATGTGTTAGCAATTAATAGACCACAGAAGTGGAAGAAGTATCCCATCTTTAAAATCAACTTTTACAAGCCTTTAACCATGTTATAATAGTGTTCCCTCATTACCCTACTCAAAGTTATATTTTGATTCATGCATGTTTGAGTAACCTGTATTGTCCTGCATTTGAGGCTAGAAATCCCAACGACAAAAACACATTATTGAAAATCTATGTGGAGCTAATATGATTAACTTAGATTCAGGAGCTGGACCACGCCTCAACCTCCTCGCCAGCTAACCACAGCTCATCTTGACCACACCTCTCGTCCATCCTTCAGCCCGAAGACATCATCTTTTGGGGGGGGAGGGGGGGGGGGGGGGGCACCACTTATTGCTCATTGAAACAAATGAAACTCATTTTTGCAATTGCAGTTTTTAATTCACATTTGAACTATGCATCAGTGAAGAGTAAATCAGTTAATAGTCTGAAAGACCTCCTCCAGACTGTCCTATTGTCCAGTCTGTAGCTGGGTAGGTACATTCCCCTCTTCTTCTTATTGTGGTTATTTCTGGAGGGTTAGTCCATGTACTGTCCCCTCCTGGTCCTCCACTTTCCACTCTATTTGGGACCTTGGAAAGGGTCATTGTGAACACCCTGGTAAGTAACCGCTTGTTTAGCAGCACCGTGGTTAGCACCTTGATACACTGGTGTACAGGTGGACTGGATCCGGACAGCTCTCTCTTGGGCATCCTGGATGTTGGCTTTAATGACCAACTCCTGTTGTTTGGTCTGAACTGGCCTCTTTTTCTGGACCTTGTACAGGCTCACCAAGTCCTTCTTCCACGCCTTCTTTGAGTTTGAGGGTTGACTGGGTTTCTGGCGTTTTTTTTTATTTTTTTATTTTCAGTTTAGAACAAATATTCTACAACCAAGAAAAAAATAAATAAATAAAAACAATAAAAAGGGTGACAAGGACAGGCTTATTGTTGGTGCCAAATAATCAGTGAAATACATGGTAAGCATCACATACAGTAAAAGAAATTAATACAAATGAAATAAATAAAAATAAATCAATAAGTGACTTACATATCAAAATCCTATGTAAATAAAGTAATTAAATAATAATAAAATAAAAAATAAAACTAAAGATAAAAAATATATACATATATACACAGATACATAGGTAAAAACATACACATACATACATATATATAGAGAGAAGAAAAATAATAATAAAATAAATAAAACCACATACAAACAGACAATGGTACCCCATTGTCGTATATGTGTACGTATACAAAAAAGTACAAATTACACCACAATTACACCATTTGACAACATTGTTACATTCCTTTTTAAGATAAGATAAGATAAGATAATTTTTCAGGGGTCCACTACAAATTCCCCATTTTCCCAAACAAAGTAGGGGAAAAAAACAACCTAACATACTCCTAAATGGGGATTTCAACAGTTCTACCTACCAAGCTATTAAAAAAAAAAGAGACTAAAAACCCACTAGCCATACTGTGCTCCCTCCGATAAAATTAAGTTTCAAATAAAACACCATTTTACCATAGATGTTACCCATTAGGTGCTAGAAAACAACAGAAAATTATGTAAATTGAACAGAACAGAATGGAACAGAAAGACTCAATAAGAGATTGAACAAGACCTCCAGTGTCCAGCACTTAAGTCCTCTTCAGTCTTCCACACATGGCGCTAGGTTGTCCACAAAAAGTCTCGCCTCCTCCGGTGTATCAAACGTGAATGTCACGTTGCCACAGGTAACCTGCAGGCGAGCTGGACAGATGAATCCCGTGCGATGGCTGGTCGCTTTCAGTTTTTTCCGTGTGTCCTCGAACATTTGACAGCGTCTCACAATCTCGGCTGGAAAGTCCAGGAAAATGTGGACACATTGTCCCTGGTACATCAAAGGAGAGTGTTCCATTGCCAGTCACATTATCAGCTCTTTGGTGCAGCTACTGTGGATCCCAGCAATCAGAATGTGAGGCCTGTTAGCGATGTTAGCCGGCTGGCTACCTAGCCTGTGTGCCCGGTCCACTTCTATGGTTTTAGGGAAATGCTCTTGGCCAAAGAGAGCAAGCATCAAGTCTGACATGAAGTCAGCAGGCTGTCCAGCGTCCACATTTTCAGGCAGACCAACTATCTTTATTTTTTGGCGTCTGGAGCAGGCCTCTAGATCAATGACTTTGTCCTGTAAGGTCTTATTGGCAGCCTCCAGCTGCATGGCTTGTTGCTCCAGCTTGGCTAGCCTAGCATCATGGTCAGTGTTCATATCTTCTACCGCAGAAAGACGCCCCTCATGCTCAGTCAGAATGGCCTGTCTTTCAGAGACGTATCCAGAGAGTTGAATCTGTCGTCCATTTTCCGGCTCATCTCCCTGATGGCAGCGAGCACAGCCACAGTGTCTGTCGAGGGACTAGCTCCAGCTCAGCTAGCATGCGGTTCACATGTGTGCCTTCCGCGGCATCTTCGGTCGATTTTTTCATTGACGCTTGCTTCTTTGGTGCCATTTTCAGTTAGAGTTAATAGCCAGTCCCCTAAACCACAGTCTTCAATAGATGCCTTTTCAGTAAAGGTCTTTTTTAGTCATAAAACTTGATTATCGGATGAGAGCCCTACTAACACACATCTAGTCTCTCATGTGCACCTACACGTCCCCCCCGTTTCTGGCGTGTTTTGAAGTATCCTTCTTGGCCCAAAGCGTGGAGGATGGGATTGTGCTGCTGGACACTGGTGGTCCTGCTCTCCCTCTCCGGACAGGTCAGTGCAGGCCATTAGTGATTGTGGTTCTGGAGACGGGCGCCTTCACAAATGGTCAGGCGCTCTATCCCAGATATGATCTCCTCCATCATCTCTGCCATGTTGTTTTTCACAACTTTGGCAGGTGGGACAGAGGTTGGCACTGAACTGGGAGCCCTCCTGTTTAAACCAGTCATCACTGGAGGCCTGGAGTTGGGTTTTGGGTGCAATGCCCTCTGACCTCTTCACTGGTGTGCTGACGGCACCATCATATCTAGTTTCTCTTCTATCTGTAGAGTCCGAGCTCTGAAGTTTGTGGCTGTTTCTCTCGAGTGTTTGTGTAAAGTGAAGGTAATGCCGGTCTGTCACACTCGCACAACTGAACTGAACAGGTCATGCCATGGCAACCAAACCACTGGAATGTGCAAATCTTTGTAAATAATGGGATATTTATTAATGTATTTTTATTATTTATTTATAGAGCTCAAGATAAAATGTCAAATAACACTGTTACCACGGAAATCCGCAACGTTTGAAACAAATGTGTAAAATGTCCTGAGGGACTGTCAATATTCAAACATGCCAGTCGTTAGCTTGACCTATATTTTAATTATTTTACACACCAGAAACAGCTGAAAATGTTATCTTTTAGTTGAAAGCTAAGTTCACCCTTCATTTAAGTTAAAAATAGGATTTGCAAAGAAAGATTCATAACATTTATTTTTTAGAAAAACACGGGAATAGGGTCTTTAGAACAAAAAACAATTCTCAATAACTTTTATTTTTCTTTTTTCGAAAGTCTGCTTACTTTTTCTTTCATTTGCTGGTTTCAATCCCTGTCCTTGAAGAATTAAAAAAAACTGCAAAGCATTGTTAAAACCTCAAAAATCACAGGTGTCAAACTGAGAGAGCTGCATTCTCTGTGGGAGGAGCAGGTGCTGAGCAAAGCAAAGGGTCTCCTGGCTCAGCCCCTCCATTCTCTGGCTCCTGACTTTGTCATGATGCCTTCAGGGTGACGGTTTTATGCGCAGGTATGAAAGACAAAACACTTCTCTAACTCTTTTGTGTCTTCTGCTTTTAAATAGCTCAATTCTGATGGTAGTGTTTTTGAAGTTTTTGCATTATAATATATACTGTTGTATGTGGACTAAAATGGACTGACACACTGAGTGTGTGTGTCTATGTGTGTGTGCGTGTGTGTGTGAATGTGAGAACTGCACTGAGAATTCTGAATTGCCCTCTGGGACTGATACATTTTTCTGAATCTGAAAATACTGTATTGATGTAATCACAATACATATTAAATAAGTGACTCAAGTCAGTTGGCCTTAATTTTTCCCTGCATTAATATGTTTGCTTTTTAAGACTCTTTGGTTTATGTTGGGTCTCTTTTGTACAAATGAAAAAATCATCCTGTATTACCATGTGACATCACATGGTGAAACTGTTTGAGAGAAAGACTGTCTAAAAACGCAGGGTCTGTGTGTTAAAGATGTGTGAATGAAACAAAACACAACTTTAGGTATGTTTTGATGAGAAAAATAGTGCAATATGTGCCGTTAAACTAAAAGTGCTAGCGTAATTGCTTGACCAGCCTGTCCCTTCTACATTCTGATCGAATCCAAAGGGGACTAGAACCGGACCATGGAGCGTGGAAAACTTATGTCCTAACCTGAGATGATCCAACCACAGCTACTAATTTGTCTCTCAAATGCAGAAGACATGTCCTCTCCAAAATTCTCATATCATTCAGAACAAAATCTTTTTCTTTTACCCAAGATAATTTGGTGCTTCGATTGATGATTCTGTAAAAATCTGTGCTGTTTCTCAGTCCTCTGTTTTTTCCCCTTTTTTACATGTACGCAGCCATGTTTGTATTTGCTGCAAACATGCGTCTCTGTGATTGTTTAATCCACCTGTCAATCATGCCCTCTTAAATCAGGGAGACTGGATACTGGATTTAATTAATCACATGTGTATTATTATTCTAAATGTATGCTTTAGACAGGGGTGGAAAGTAACGAATTACATTTACTCACGTTACTGTAATTGAGTAGTTTTTATGAGTACTTTGTAATTTTCTAAGTAGTTTTTGAAACAGGTAATTTTACTTTTACTCGAGTACATTTTAAGCCAAGTATTTTACTTCGCTACATTGAAAGCCGCCCACGTTACTGAGTAAAATTATATCGATAGGGGCAAAAAATAAAATGCGGGAAAAAAAATCTGCCGGAACTGAAAGGAAATTGCATTGCGCGGGTTTGCGTGCGGCAATTCCATTGTATCACAATCTGAATCAAGGCGTTGGAACAAGATGGCCAGTGCGGAGCCAGATATGGAGGTCATAATAATAACAGAAGCTGACCGCATCAGCGACACAAGGAGTGAGCTGTTTTTTCAGCTCTTCTAGTTTATGCAAATTAGCCATGTGGTTTTAAGTTTCGCTTCTGTATAACGTAAACAAATGTGCGCAAAGCTGCATTCAACACATTATTATTTGAGTCCTCCTCGTAGGAAATAAAAATCCAAACTTAAATTATCCACCCGCAGCGAACTAAAAATGCGTCTGCTTCTGTGTTCCGTCGTCATTTTATCGCGTGTACTGCGTGTAAAACGAACAAACTAAAATAAAAATACAATGTAATTAAATACTCCAATTTTCCAAAGTCACAGGGAGCCACGACAGAACGATGAAAGAGCCACATGCGGCTCTGGAGCCGCGGGTTGCCGACCCCTGGTCTAGATTCATTATCCCATATATCTTCAGCTCCTAGAGGAATTAAATGGTAGTGCTGTCACATTTAGTTTACCGCAGTTTATGTCTATTTAAGACTGCATTTATGTGCAGCAACATTGTGAAAAAAAATGCATTTTTACTGTAGTTTTTTTTTTTTTAATTTAATTGAAAGTAACTAAGTAACTTTTACTCAAAGTACATTTGAAATGAAGTAATTTTTTACTTTTACTTGAGTACATTTTCAGACGGGTACTTTTACTTTTACTTGAGTAGGATTTAAGCAAAGTAAAGATACTTTTACTTAATTACAATTTTTCAGTACGTTTTCCACCTCTGCAGACTGATGATGTCACAGACTGATGATGTCACAGACTGTGATGATGTCACAGACTGATGATGTCATAGACTGTGATGATGTCACAGACTGATGATGTCATAGATTGTGATGATGTCACAGACTGATGATGTCACAGACTGATGATGTCATAGACTGATGATGTCATAGACAGATGTCACAGACTGATGATGTCATAGACTGTGATGATGTCACAGACTGATGATGTCATAGACTGTGGTGATGTCATAGACTGATGATGTCATAGACTGTGATGATGTCATAGACTGATGATGTCATAGACTGTGGTGATGTCACAGACTGATGATGTCATAGACTGTGATGATGTCACAGACTGATGATGTCATAGACTGTGATGATGTCATAGACTGTGATGATGTCACAGACTGTGATGATGTCACAGATTGATGATGTCATAGACTGTGGTGATGTCATAGACTGATGATGTCACAGACTGATGATATCACAGACTGTGATGATGTCACAGACTGATGATGTCACAGACTGTGATGTCACAGACTGATGATGTCATAGACTGTGATGTCACAGACTGATGATGTCATAGACTGATGATGTCACAGACTGATGATGTCACAGACTGTGATGATGTCATAGACTCTGATGATGTCACAGACTGATGATGTCATAGACTGTGATGATGTCAGAGACTGATGATGATGTCACAGACTGATGATGTCACAGACTGTGATGATGTCACAGACTGATGATGTCATAGACTGTGATGATGTCACAGACTGATGATGTCATAGACTGTGATGATGTCACAGACTGATGATGTCACAGACTGATGATGTCATAGACTGTGATGATGTCACAGACTGATGATGTCACAGACTGATGATGTCATAGACCGTGATGATGTCATAGACTGTGATGATGTCACAGACTGTGATGATGTCACAGATTGATGATGTCATAGACTGTGATGATGTCATAGACTGATGATGTCACAGACTGATGATATCACAGACTGTGATGATGTCACAGACTGATGATGTCACAGACTGTGATGTCACAGACTGATGATGTCATAGACTGTGATGTCACAGACTGATGATGTCATAGACTGATGATGTCACAGACTGATGATGTCACAGACTGTGATGATGTCATAGACTCTGATGATGTCACAGACTGATGATGTCATAGACTGTGATGATGTCAGAGACTGATGATGATGTCACAGACTGATGATGTCACAGACTGTGATGATGTCACAGACTGATGATGTCATAGACTGTGATGATGTCACAGACTGATGATGATGTCACAGACTGATGATGTCATAGACTGTGATGATGTCACAGACTGATGATGTCACAGACTGATGATGTCATAGACTGAGATGATGTCACAGACTGATGATGTCATAGACTGTGATGATGTCACAGACTGATGATGATGTCACAGACTGATGATGTCATAGACTGTGATGATGTCACAGACTGATGATGTCACAGACTGATGATGTCATAGACTGAGATGATGTCACAGACTGATGATATCATAGACTGAGATGATGTCACAGACTGATGATGTCATAGACTGAGATGATGTCACAGACTGATGATGTCATAGACTGAGATGATGTCACAGACTGATGATGCCATAGACTGTGATGATGTCATAGACTGTGATGATCTCAGACTGATGATGTGACAGACTGATGATGTCATAGACTGTGATAATGTCACAGACTGATGATGTCATAGACTGAGATAATGTCACAGACTGATGATGTCATAGACTATTTTCCAAAGTCACAGGAAGCCACGACAGAACGATGAAAGAGCCACATGCGGCTCTGGAGCCGCGGGTTGCCGACCCCTGTCCTAGATTCATTATCCCATATATCTTCAGCTCCTAGAGGAATTAAATGGTAGTGCATCACATTTAGTTTACCGCAGTTTATGTCTATTTAAGACTGCATTTATGTGCAGCAACATTATGAAAAAACCTGCATTTTTACTGTAGTTTTTTATTTTTTATTTTATTGAAAGTAACTAAGTAACTTTTACTCAAAGTACATTTGAAAGTAATTTTTTACTTTTACTCGAGTACATTTTCAGACAGGTACTTTTACTTTTACTTGAGTAGGATTTAAGCAAAGTAAAGATACTTTTACTTAATTACAATTTTTCAGTACTTTTTCCACCTCTGGCTTTCGATACCCAATGCTGTGCACTAATAAATATGTGGCGGGCAGCTGGGGGCGCCCTTACTTTTTTAAATCACCTGACGTCAACTTCCTGTGCCAGTGGAAGTCGAGCTTAAATAGGCCAAGCGGCAAAGCCTCAGTACCGACTTCTGGTGTCAGGTAAGACTTTAACGCTCTCCCTCCTTTTAACTTATTTTAGCTCTTTTAAACAGTTTTTAATGAGTGTAATTTTTAGATTTAAAGTAACTGGTGGCAGATCTTTTGTTACTTTTGTGTTACTGAGATATTAAGGTAGGACAGGTGTTGCTTTTACGTAGGGTTTTAACATAGTTTTAATCATTTTAATACTTGTCTTTCCTTTTCATATCAGAGGCTTGGTCTGCTACTGTTTTGTTTTTGTTTAGAATTATGTTTTGTTGTGCTTTTAGTTTTATTTTGATTTAAGTTCCCTGGTGGTACTTGGGAGGGGTTTTTAGCTCATACCTTTTTAGTTTGCACTTGGTGTTTTTAAGTTATATTGTTGTGACTGAGTGGTAGCACGTTCTGTATTGTTCTGGGTGGGGCTACCCCCTCTCAAATCGTCCTTTGGTTGATTTTTAACATTTATTTCTGTTGCAGGACTTGTTTCCTCCAACCAGGGACTGCAAGGTTTTGTTCTGATTTTTGTATTGTGTAATAAGCATTTTGGCATTTTTTATAGTTTTTTTTTCAGCCAGTTTTTTTTTTTTTTTTTTTTATAGAATAAATAATTTTATTATTTATTCTATAATATAATATATAATATAAATTTTTTATTATAATTTTTATAGAACAAATAATTACTTTTACTTGCTCCTTTTTAGTCTTTTAACACATTTTAACCTCATATTTTAAAGCCACATCTCTGTCCTTTTATTACAAACGTATCTTTGTCCTTGGGTATTTTATGAAATGGTATTTTAAATATTAGTTATTAAGGTGCCTTAGGTAACAAATAGATGATGCTTAATGTTTTATACTGACATTTAACTGTCCATTTCAGAACTGTCATTGATAGATCAAATTAATGTCTTTTGTCCGCTAATAGAAGTAACTCTCTGTCATTTTCATTTTGTCAAAGCAGCCCTTTGGGGTAGACCCTGGACTTGACCCTAGAACTTACTGTATTGTAACCAAACTTGCAATGTTTACAAATTGGATTAGCCTCTCGTTTACAGAACAACAAGCTAGGTGTTCATTCAATCCACATTCAATAGGGCTCAGATGAAAACGGTGGAAGAGGTAGATTTCTTTGGGGAGGCAAGGTTAGTGAGATGTTGTGCAGCAATAAGTGCATTCAAAGCTAGTTACACTTAGACCTACTGTATTTTTATATTCTTGTATAACAGAAAGGACATGACATTTGGGACAGTGCAGTAAACCAGTGTGTTGGATGTGTATCCTGTAATTAACAATGGACACAGCAACAGAAATATTCGATGATTGGACCAAAACATCATTTCGGTGAACTTTAAACATAAATGTCACAGTGCGCTTAGTTTGAGGTCAAATATAAAGTCAAAGCTGGCTCAGGCAAAAATAGGAGAGCTGCTACTGTAAGGACTTTGTGAGAAAAATATAGATTTATTTTCTTACTGTGATCAAAAGTTTCAAGATGGCATTTAGTTGTAACGTTGGGTAAGTGGGTTTTATATAGTGTTTTTTAAGATTAGCTACTTTATTGTACAGATATTTGTCCTCTGCATTTGACCCATCCTTCAATGTTGCCTGTCAGGAGCAACGCCCTGTCTCCAATCTCCAGATTTTGAGCTAGGCATTGTCAGGACTTCATGAACTGAAAAAATTTGGCTATTTTGCACAAGGTTTTAAATGCTATCAACACCAAATACATCTAAATTATGAAAATGTGAAAATTACATCATCTTGGAGCCCAGAAATCGCAAGAGGAAGTGTCTAGGGAAAGGGAAGTCTGGATCAGAGACACAGAGAGATGAAGGGCAAGTAAATCAACATAAACAAAGATGTCTCTCTCTCAACATTTCTACCAACCAGTGTCTAATATTTTGGAGTCTTGGTTGCAGCGTGGACTCTTCTATTGCTGCCCCTACAATCAATCTTTGTGACCAAGTGTAACTGTTTACAAGTGCTTTGTCAAAGTAACAACAGAACTCAGCCATGAACCAGGACCATAACTCCCCTTTTCTCTTTTATTTACCAAGTTTTACAAGTGCAAAAACACCAGTAGCATCATTCTGCTAACTGATACAACTACACTAAATCTAAACTAAATCAGCCAAAAATATTAATATTGGGTTGTTCTCCCTCTCTTCCTTCTCTCTCCCTCTCTTTCTGTAATTATGTTTGGTTGAACTATTTGCTTGTTCATTTCAACATTCCATTAGCTTGGGTTATTGCAGAGTCTGGTAAGTTGCGTGTAAATAAAACTACTCAGAAAACCTTTGTGCTGTTTGCTGTGTTGCTGGCTCCGTCACCTTGTATGGACTCATTTGAATAAGACATGCAGCAGCTGTGAAAGATTGTCACGGGAAACAGAACAAAGGAATCAGCAGGACCCTAATGTGTTTGTGACATATGGTGATACACATTTTAAAAGCGGGAATAAAATGAAACGACTTTATTACAACAACCACAGAACAGGCGTGGTGACTTTGTGAAGGTCGGCATGGCTTTGAGTGGGACTTTGGAGTGATGGTAAAAAAGAATTTCAGTCTGAAAAGTATTCGTGACATAAATGATTCAGGTGAGACAGATTTTTGTGAAACTTTGGAACAGACTAATCTTGAGACACTAAGTCATTTTTCACTCTACCAAAAAGAAAAAAAGGGCCTTTATTTTATCCACAATGGAGAAATTCCAGCAGGGCACTATAAATATGCAATAAAAACTCAAGATAAATAACTACCAGAATAGACTTAAATCTGTCATAACACTGTGCAAATGGAGCACCAATACAAGGCTACAACATAATTATGCACAATGACTATGGCTTTGTTTATGTAAAGTGCAGCATATGACATAGGGATAGAAAGCGCTTAGGTTAACAATAGGTGTTGATTGACCCATTCAAAAACACATTCAAACACCAGTGTATGATGCATGGCACTGGGGATGAGTTGCAGTAAGTGCCTTGCCCAAGGACATACTAACAAGATACATCTGTGGGAGCTGGGATCACAGTGGATCTTACCCCTGAGCTGCTAGGAGCGAGAATGTTAACCTCTGAATCATGCACTAAAAATCAATCAGTTGAGCGACTAAAACAGCAAAACTAAATTAAAGCCACAGTATGAAACTTTTAAGACAAAAACTTTTTTCTTTTTTTTTCATTCTGATTGTGTTTACTGCACAGAAAGTTGCATCGTTACTGTGAGCTCTTAATTGGCCTCCTCCTGCTTGTTTCTATGGAAATGTGGTTCCTTGGGCTATAATCTTCTACAATATCTGTTCTGAAGTATGACAAATGAATCTGTCAAATCCATCCAAGTGACTTCTTCAGTTCTGGTCAGATATCTGGTGGTGCCTTATATCTGCCTGAAAGGAGGAGCTAACTATACTAAAACTAAAGCAAGCACCTCCTGACAGTTGCATGGTCGAAAGGTATTTTTTGACAGGGAAAACTTGAGCAGATTAAAAAAACAACCTGGACAAAAGCAGACATACAAAGTAAACTTCACAGACCAAACACAATCCAAGAATTGAACCAGGGGAATTGAGTTCAAAATGTTAGCAGCACCTTTAAACCAACACGCAGCCAATCTTCTGCTAGACATTGACTCTAATGTCTCAGTCCTTTGCACTTAACGCAATGACCACTGAAACAAAACAAAAACACACAAACTTCTTCTGTTCTTGGTCAATACACATTACTGTCCAACCATCCTCTAAAGTGTTAGCCTGGAAATTAACTGGTAATAGTCCAACTTGAACCATGCATTGTCCCAACGTAGCACTGCTAGACTCTGCACTCCCCTGCGTCCTATATGAGTAGAAGTATTATATAAATATGGATGTTACTATCACAAGAGTATATGCAGTCGGGTCATTGAGTCATAACAGTGTATTTCATATGCATTTAAAGATGGCTGATTATACATACAATGGAGAAACTAGAGCAGAATATTGCGTTTCTTTGATCAAGCTCCCTGGAGAGCTACTTTGATACCTGGGTAGATCTTATATACCCTTTTCAAATGTTCGTTGTGTGTTGTTGAGTAATTGCCACCTAATTTTCCAGTTTCACAGCACCCCATATGCAAATCCACTCCTTACATCGGGCCTGGTTGAATGCCTAAGGGAGATTAGCATGTACGTGCACAAAAGGGCGTCTAGCTAGCACGCAAAATGGGAGAGAGAAAACTATCTGATTAGCATCGCGATCGACAGCGCTAAAGTTAAGATAATCCCTTGGTGGTTGGTAAGGACCAGCACCTGTAAAGCAAATACAATGTACAGTGTGCGTTCTTATAGGGCAGAAATCAAACAATGCATAAAGCTACGCTGTATTTTGAAATGCATAAATTAAACTATTTGGCAAAGCATGATGGGTAAAAACAGAGGTGCATTTCACAAGTTCAAAGTTCAGTGTGATGAGATGCAGTGTTTTATTAAAGGAGAGATTAATGAGAGCGCGGATCGATGCTAAAGCTGGTACAAATGTATTTACATGCAAACATAAGCAGTCCCCTGATGGGAGACAAAGGCCACAGTATGTCAGGCTAATTAAATAGTTTTGCAGTGACTGGCGACAGCGTCTTTCTCACTGATGTAGAGCCAATGTGTGATCAAGCCATGTGGACATGTTATAAGAGTAGAGCTTCATTTATAGCTTTATTTCATTTTTTTTTTAGTTTTGATGGGAACCCTTGTTTATAGTTTATTTTGTATTGATCTAAAATAAGTAAATATTAGGACTGTGTTGTTACACATCATAGAATTTACAGTTATATAGGCTAATGTTGAACCGCTGGAGATTTTAAGATGCTAAATACTAAATCCATCCATTTAAAAGTATTCTGACATTATAACGTGATATACCAGTAGTGACACATCAGCTTATTGGGTTGTATATCGGTTTTAAATTGGCTAATGTCCCACTAGACATTTTGCACATTGTCACACTTTCAGACCTAACTATTAACTGATTTACTTTTCACTGATGCATAGTTCAAATACAGATAAAAAAAAACCTGCAATTCCAAAAATGAATGTAGAGTTTCATCTGTTTTAATGCATTTTTTTTTTAAAACTGATACGTATATCATTATTTTACATTTTGTATTCACTGTATATTGATAAACAAGCCAATACTGATCTAAATTGCTTGATAATAGAAACAGGTTCATTGACTTCCTGTTTAAAACTACAGAACTGGGCCCAAAGTGGCATGTCACCATAAAAAACAATAGATGTTCAATGATGTGTTTTTATTGTTTACCTCCAACAAATAACTAAACACACACAAAAGAGACCATATAGCCCTAAAAAAAACTGAGCAAACATATCGGTACAGGGAAGTGCAAGGTTTATTCTTAAACAGAAACAAAAATAATTGTATTTGAACGTAATCATCAAAGTTAGCAGCTTTAATTGTGCAGTCAGACTTAAATCAGCTCTGCTTTGTTTTCTAAAACGTATTAACAGTTTAAATACATAATTTTCATCTGTTTTAATGAGCAATATAAGTGATGCAATTTTAATGAAAGTACTGTTTACACACTTACTACTTAAAGAAGACCTACTGTGCTTGTATCTGCTATAATCTATGACACCCGTGGATCATTGTGTTATAATGGCACATTTTAAATAGCACGTCACTGTTGGTGGGTTTCAGATGACACCACTGCATTCTGTAGTCCAATATTAATGAATGCAAATGGGGGCAGCTAAAACTAATATTGTTAAAATGCAAAATGATGTTGCAATACAGTGAGTTCTTGGGTTTAGTCAGTAATCGAAAATACCAGGTACAACATTTGTGAGTTTACCTTTTGGATATTTCATGGGAAAGTATAATGTAATCAATAGGGAAATCTGAGTTTTGCCCCATCTGAGAGTATGACGTCATCTCAACTACCAATAAACTGAAGCTGAAGCCCAAGAATTGCTGTATTTGAGCTAGATTAGATTTTTCTTTAAATTTAAAAAATTGTTAAGGAAGTTTATTTATAACTTTTTGGCATTTTGCCCCAAAGCTGAAAGTGAAAGTCCAGTCTTGTTTTGAACTATTGCAGCCTCTGTGCTTCACTGGATTACACTCAAAACTGGTTCTCCACAGGACTCCTACAGCCCCATTAGTGTCTATGTACAGGTAATCTCACAAGTATTGGAAAAAAGATCTTGAAACAATGTTGACGGTCAATAACTTCAAAACATTTTCCCCAGCTTCTTTTTGCTTGTCCACCTCACACTCTGTACAACTGTGTGATATAACCTTGTGTATCCCAGCTCCTCACAGCAGGTTGTTCAATGATTAAAACCAGGACTGCAAATCAACAGAAAAAGATTGGAAATGTGTTTAGCAGCTTGGCCATCATGTGGCAGGAGGTAGGGGGCAGAGCAAAGGCCATGTAATTGTAAACATCTGATTAAACTAGCTTAGTGCGGTACAGACAGAGGCAATCCTGACAACGATGATGGAGGATTATAATAATTAGATAATTAGAATAATTGCTTTGTTTACTGAAGATGGAGATAGGAAAGGAGCAAAGCCTATATGACTAATTTTCTCATTTGTTTGTGGTAATAACAGAAATTACAAGGAACATAGTTTAATAAGAGAAAGTTATGTATGTGTAAAACAATTCAAAGAATTTCCTCCATTTTAGAACATGCAGAATGGTGATAAAATAAGTCACATGTTGTTTTTTTATTATTACTGATTACCGTATTTTCCGGACTATAAGCCGCTACTTTTTTCTCACACTTTGAACCCTGCGGCTTATACAACGATGCGGCTAATATATGGACGGATTATTCGTCTATGAACACAGCGGATGCGCGCGCAGCTTGAGTGCAGAAAGCGCCGCTGTCTGTGCGGTGAACATGGGTTAGGGTTAGTTAGAACACTCGCTAGCGCTGTTGTCAGCACTAAAACAGTTTATCGCTGCGTGATAAAATAAGTTCTGCTGCTAAATGAACATTAGTGAGTGGGATACGTCTTAATGACCCGTATGTGTTAAATGCAGGTGAGGCGTAAATGACGAGACGAAACATCTCAAACTTCAGTAGCGGGACATCCGCTCATACCTGATCGATACAACTAACCCCGACCCCCGGGAGAGCCTGAAATCTGCTGAAATCCTACAAGACACTGACATGATCCCAGACAGGACAGCGGCTCTTTCTGCTCGAGACATGCGCAGTAGAGCGCCAGAGCGACTCTGGCGCGTGACGAACTGACTCAATGCAAAAAGACGACAAAAGCTTTAGAGGCAATACAAGCAGATGCTCGGAACTTGAAAACTTCTTGAAGACGTGGACACCTGCGGCTTATAGACAGGTGCGGCCTATATATGTACAAAAATAAAATTCTTTGAAAATTTAGTTGATGCGGCTTATATTCAGGTGCGCTCAATAGTCCGGAAAATACGGTAATCAATTTAAACTATGTCAAATCTACCCAAATATTATACTTCACTCTCAAAGAACACATACTGTGATTGAGTCTGCTGTACAGTTATAATCTATGACATTTTAAATCACAAATAAATCTACACTAGAGCAACAAGTCCACTAACTTCTGCATTAAAAAACTATGGTGCCCAGTGAGAGTAAACACCATCGCAAACATCATCACAACAAAGAGTCAAGTAGCTGTCTGCACCTCCGATGGATAGCTACAGATCACTCTAGCGAGTTGTGGATTAAAAAAAAAAAGTACCTAAATGACTGCGCAATACTGCCGAATCACTGATTAAGAAAATTCAATTGGAGAACGAAGTAAGTACAAAACAGTGGGCGTATGCTGGTGGCAGTGAAAATAGGAGTTAATCGACAATATTGGCGTCTTGAAAATAAGCGATTAAAAGATGCACGAATGACTCCAAATACAACTTAGAATGGATAAATGATGAGGGGAATCAACTATAACGTGTTTAAAAGCTCTGAAAAGTTGAATTTGCGTAATAGGTCTTTCATGCTTTGAATCTGATCAAAAATAAATGGACTAGCATCACAGACACTAACCTTTAAGTATATCTCTCCAAAACATTAACTTTTTCATGTTTCATGTTTTATATTTTGCGTTGCATTTTAACTGGGCTGCCTTGATCAGTACCGCTATAACAAGCCTTTTAAATGATCAAAAGCATATCAAAACACACTGCTGTAAAAGTTCATATTAGAGGAGGTGGACTACAAAAAGCATCTCTTAGGACCTACAGGGAGACAGGCTAGACTCTCCTTATGCTGCTGCTTGTCTTTACTTGGCAGCCTCTAACTGTTCTCCCAAAGCTCCAAACAGAAGGGGGATAAGACGAAAGACATCTTTATTTCTTTTTTTCCCCTTTTTGGGATGATGGATAGTCCAGACACAGTACAACGAAGTGTCTGTGGGATTGCCTTGCTGTGACCAGTGATCTCCCTTCGATTCCCAACCCAACTCCACTAAAGTACTAATAAGACACTTGGCATTTTCCCTTGCGCAGGCTAACTCCCATAGTGCACCTCTTCTCCTCTCTCTTCGCAGTTATTAAAAATGTTTTGGTGTGTACGTGACTGTCTTCATGTCTGCCCATATGCGTTTGTGTGCAATAGCATTAACATAGTTTTGGCTCAGCTTTGCGCACGTGTCTTTACATATTCATCCGCATATGTCAAGAGAAAGACAAATTACATCACGTTTAAAAAATACACATAACCACAGAGGAATAAGGAGAAGTCTCGGAAGATATCGGCGCCTCTGTATCCGCTGGGGTTTGAGGTTGTTTCCGTGGAGATTTGGAGAGGGATAACTGGTGAGGAAATTTCAGGAAGTGTAAGGAGCAAGGATTAGCGGCAATGTTGGTGATGAGATTAACTCAGACAGATGGAGCATTTCTTCAAGTTTTGAAAAGGAACACTCAAACTGGCACAAACTCAAGGCGAAGTTCACTCTCAACTTTGCCACTATTTTTTTTTTTTTTTCAAGATGATGCAAGATGATGCTGTGGTTGTGCCTGAAACCATAACTTCATTTGTTCAGTGCTGCCTAACAGAAGACGAAGGGCAGAGTGCAGCCAGTTGGAAATTTTGGACACTTATCTCCACTTTCAGTTTAGTGATTTGACAGTTGATTTTTACCCTTGAAATGTTTTATAGATGACAAAGTTGGAAAACTGCACTTGAATAAAAGCCAACCAATACCAACTTCATGACCAATGTTGATTCTAAGTAAAAAAAAAAACTTGTTACTGCATGTCTTATCAGCTGAGACCACAATATAAAATAATACATTTTACATACATACATACATTCACGATAATTGAGAACTAATTGTATTTTTGTGTAGGTTAGGTGGTTCACCAGTGATTTTTATTGGATAAGAACCATAAGGAAACAACAAGGAAACAACAACATATATGATTTTCCTTTTTTTTTTTAAATTGCCATTTTTACAATATAGTGTTTTTATAATATAGGTATTTTACTGAACTAGAAGAAATAAAAGTTAGTCAAACCATAGTAGTTGGCAGATATAAGCCAGTGCTAAGGTTATTTGCAAATATTGTAGTATAAAGTATAAAATACAAAGGCAGTAACATATATATTAAAAAGTGTGAACAAATCCAGAAAATAAACTTCAAAGCAAACTTCATAACTATGCAATTATTGTAGTAAAAAACCCAAACTATGTTCAGACATAACAGTTTCTTAGCAGTAACCCGATCCCATTACTCTCAACTCAAATCCATACAGAGTCAATCCTTTGTATCTTACACAGTGAATTATAGCAGCTCCGCACTAACCTCCGGCCTGTGTGTCTCAATACCTCTGACCTAAAGGAGTAATAAATTTGCTGCAGTGAAAAACATGACAAACACCGTCCCTTTAAATGCTCTATTTTCTCTACAGCAGGCGTCAGGAAGAATTGATGTCTTACTTTGGTGTGCCACAAATTACCCCAGGAGAGACCAGCAGCCCTTTCCGACAGACAGGAGAGGGCTGTGCTGTCCCAGTAGACTCGTCCCATACTGAAATGTGTGGATTTCATTGGACCTCATTGAACCCACCACCCACAAGCTCCTTTGCCTTATACTGGGGCTGTATTCACATGTTTGGGGGAATTCTATGTGTGATGGTCTTTTCGGGGCTTTGCAGTCATCTTCAGTGGTGGAAGAAGTACTCAGTTTTGTTACTTAAGTAAAAGTACAGATACCAAAAAAAATCTCCAACTCCAAAAGTAAAAATATCAATGAAAAAAATGAGTATTAAAGTACCTGTTTAAAAATGTACTTAAAGAGTAAAAAGTAAAAGTATTTTACACAGATTTTGAGATCTAATAAAGCTTCAAATGTATTGATTTTGATACAGATTTGTGCCGAATTATCAACTATCAGCATGTTAAAAACAAACTCTTCAGCCTTTTCAGCCCAGTTAAAAATTTTAAAAATGGCTATAGACTTTGAGTGTCACTGTCAAAGTACTTCTTAATTATACTGGTAATTGGAATTTCCATTTCCGTCTGTACTATGATAAATCAGTTCTCTTGTATACTCTGATAGACAAGCTTGAAGTACTGACATGTATCATATCCACAGGCACTATTAGTTAACATATGAAGAATTTTGCTTATACCATATATAAAATAATCACCAACCCTAAACATTACTGGTTTATCATCTGAAACCCAACAATTTAGCAAACAAATAAAAATACTGAACTTGTAACATCCATGTTAAATATCACTTTGTTGATTGTATTGTATAACATATAAGATATGTCTCATTCTCCACACATAAGGGTCCTTCCTGTATACAGGGTACACTGTGGGCTTCATTAGCTGACAAAGACAGAGACATCACACAGCAGCCAGCCCGAGAAGAGCTATTCTCTGGGGACACAACACATCAGAACTACCCACCAAACCACCATCCCCAGACCCCCTCCTCTCACCTGGCAATAATCACCCACATAAAGTATTTCCACATTACAATGCTGCAAAAGGCCATTACAATCATTTCACCAGTGCATCAGGGTTAATTGGTAGATTGGAAAATGGGTTAAAAGGGTTGGACAATGATAGAAGTGAGTCACTCAATGAGCAAGGACACAGCTGAAAATGTAATTTCAGACAGAACAGGGTGACTGATCAAATTCAAAATTTAAAAGTAGCTTTTTGCATAATAAAACCTATTACAAATAATTGAAAATGGCTTCTGTTGGGAGTAGCTTAAACGCCTTGATCACAAAAAAACAAAAACTCAGATGGTAGGGTATTTATCCACTGATCCAAAGGTTGGCATAAACATCATTGCTATCATGCAATGTCATTGTATCCTTGGGCAAGACACTTAACCTACCTCGCCCCCAATGTGTGCTTACACTGGTGCATGAACGTGTGCGTGAATGGGTGAATGGTTCCTTGATGTAAAGTGCTCCGAGTGCCTTGCAGTTGGAAAACCATTGACCACTGACCATTAACAGTGTTAAACACTGTCATATTAGAAATCACATGTAAACTACTATCACTGTAGTAGTAGTTTTTATATATATAAAAACTACTACTACTACTACTACTACTAGTGTGTGTATATATATATATATATATATATATATATATATATATATATATATATATATATATATAATTTTTTACTTAAATCTGGTTAAAGCTGGGGTATTTCAAACAGTGTAAGTAGAAAGTCAGTATTTAACTGGTATGCATGAGTTTTTGGACTAGACTGCCAAAGCTTAGTCAATGGCTCTTTCTCAGATTGCATTTAATAAAATACTTCACAATTAAATGCAGTGAGTTTGTCACAACGTACTGTTTGTTTTTTGTTTTTTTGTTTTTTTTTTACAATACACTTTATGAGGGCTAAAGTGAATTCACCAGTTGACATGAATAAAGCTGGGTACCCCTACATTTTGAGTGCAGACACTTAGAAATTACTACTAAAACCGGACATTTCTGACCTAATAAAGACCAATCATATTAATCATATTAGATTCAATTCAACATGAAGGCTTAAAAGTAATATGTTATAATGACTTTAGTTTTATTTTTTTGCTTATCAATGCTGTATATTGGTTTTTAACACCACATTATGAGTGTTTTAATAGTTTTGCTAATGTGTCGCCATTTCATTTTGTTGCTAGTTAAATAGTCAGCTTTCTACTTACATTTTTGACACCATACTCTCAACCTCACCACATCATCCATTTTTTAAAAACTTGACCAACTGTGTTATCAAAGTATCAGTAGAAGAGTTTTTCAGAACATCTTTGCCCTCTTTCCCATGTCAACTTTATCTCTAGTTTGTCTCGTCCCGGGGGTCATTTTGGGGTCGCTAAAAACTCCACACTGACAGAGTGTTGGCATTTAAGATGAATACACAGAAGTTTGAGACTGAAATTTTATCACAAGTACACAGCGCACAGACTTTAATCTTACCTGTTCTTGTTGAAAAGAGTGTAATGCCTCCCTTTTTTTAAAATTTGATTTAATTATGAAGTGTCAAATTATACATTCCATACACTTAAATCATTTTTTTTGCTGATCCTAAACTTCTAATTCAGAGTACACATTATCTGGCAGCTCTTGTCACTTTTATTAAAGGTGCACTTACTGGTGGATATATTTTGCACTAAAAATCTTGCATTTATGGTCACTTCTCCACAGATCGTATCTGTAACTTGGCCTTTGGTGTCACTGGCTTGTTTATTACCATACTGTGGAACATCCCAGACAGGGCAATAACATCTCCATGAAAACAAAGAAGTGACACCTTAAAGTGCACCTTAAAAAGTTTTTATTTTTACTTTTTTTTTAAGTCATGCAAAGACAAACTTGAACCGGATGTCTTTCATTTAGACAAAATCATCTGTACAGGTTAAGTTTTGGTCAAAATAAATAAGTGTTTGATTAGCCTATATCTTGCTATATGACTAACAAAAGCATAGGTGGAATAAATGGAATAATGTAATGGGGACATCACAAAGCACACAAGATTTAGCATCTTAATTTACTGTGAGCAAACATCTGATTAAAACAATGAATGAAACACCACACCCACCTGCTTCTCACTTTCCCAGCAGTTGTCACGATACTTTCCAAACCATGAAACCGACGTCAGCTGATTTTATTTGGCACTTGAAGGTCATGACACTTCCCAAATGTCAGAGAAGAAATATTGATTCAGCCCAAGTCCCTCCGAGACTTCTCAAAGTTGAGTCTCTTCATGTTATTGTAAAAAGGCTTCCCCAGACAGGACGTCCCAGGAGGATTCTGAAGGGAGAGAAGGAGAGGGAGATATAGAGAGAGACAGACAGAGAGAGGGAGTGAGAGAGAAAAAAAAAGAAAAGATGGGAAATCTCAGGAAATGAGATTTGTTTTGGGCCCTGTACCAGATTTTTCTCCATGTATTTGAGCAAAATATACCTTCCCTCAGTACAGATACATATTGTATAAACCGCTCTTCAAAATAATTCTAATTAGTGGGGTTTATTAAAGGTCCTATATTATGGAAAATTGACTCATGTGAACGTTAAGTCATGTTATAATGTTGTTGTCTACTCAAATACATACCTGGAGTAGCATTTTGTTTCATTCACACCTATTTGACTAAACTTTTTTATCAGTCTTTCTACATCTCTGAAGCTCAAAATGCTCTGTTTCACCTCATAAAGCAGTTGTTTTCAAGTTAACATCTACATTTTACCTTTAGTCCAGTAGACATAGGCAATTCCAGGGCTGAAATGATGAAAATGCTTCTAGTGAAGGTGTATAGAGTTTTAAAACACAGTGGAGTACTTCCTGTATTACTACATGACAAGGTGGAACAAGAACTCAGCCAAGATATGCTGGAGTGTGTGTGAGTCAAACTTGTGTGAATGAAACAAAACACAACTCTGAGTAGAACTAGAACAGAACAGAAAATAGCTTAATAAAGGTCTTTTAAACTCATCCTGCTCACTAGGACGCTTAAATAAGGTAAGTGAGCAATAATTTTGGACTACTGCAATTGTTTAAAATGAAGTAGTTCTGTTTTTCATGTTTTTAATATGGTACAGCACCTTTATATCACCTGTCATACAAAAACAAATATCCACAAACTATTTACCATGGTTTTAATTTAGTCTTGAATTTATCTCTATTTGTTTCTCTGCAGAGTTACATGCCACACATTTACACTGAATAATTTATGATGGAGCACGGGCACCATTACGTCGCATTATAAAACCTTACCTTTAAGAGATTTAAGATGTAGTGACATTTAACATTTCATTTGTTTAATTCAAACTGCTGCAGAAATAATTTGTGTGTTTTAGCAAGGAACATATTCATTACTTCTTATTTGGGACTGGGAGAGTGAGCCGCTGGAATGAAGAAATTTAAATGAAAAGATTCACATTACCACTAGTATGAAGATTAAATGGTTACATGAATTTGTGGCTGTCCTAAACCTGGATAAATGGGAACTGACTGAACATGTGATCTAGTGTAGAAATACAATATGCAGTTACAAAGACTTTAGACATTAAAATATTACATAATAATTGATTAATATAATTTTTATGTGTTTAGGGATGCACCAATCCATCTTTTTCAGGTCCAATACCCATTCCGATACTATCTTTAAGTATCTGCTAATATCCAATATCAACCAATATCAGAGCAGGGACTAAAAATAGATTTTATTTTCTAAAAACAAACAAAAAAAAGTATGACAAAATCTCTAAATGTGTTGCAAGTTACAATACACTTTTGAAAATCTGTTTAGATCATATCCGACAGCTCTATTTTTAAATGTTTTAAACTTAAATGTCTCATATTATGCATTATTAGTGTTGTTTTGGGGCTTTAAACATGCTCTTGAGTATCTTTACTTTGGCAGTTCATTACATAAGCATGCAGTTGTAATGAACGCGATTTAACAGCAGAAATGTCTGGCAATTATTTATGGACATACAAATAGCATTGGAGACCTCCGGATTTCTACTTATGATGTCACAATTCTGGGAAATTTGAAACTGAGTGTTTGTATGAGGCTCAGAGCCAAAGGAACTTGTACACAGGATTAGTGAAACAAGAGAGATTAAAGCGACCCCAAGGCGTTCCCAGGCCAGCCGAGAGACATAGTCCCTCCAGCGTGTCCTGGATCTTCCCCGGGACTTCCTCCCAGTGGGACATGCCTGGAACACCTCCCGGGAGAGGCGTCCAGGAGGCATCCAGAACAGATGCCCGAGCCACCTCAGCTGGCTCCTCTTAACGTGAAGGAGCAGTGGCTCTACTCCAAGCTCCTCCCGTGTGACTGAGCTCTTCACCCTATCTCTAAGGGAGCACCCAGCCACTCTGTGGAGGAAACTAATTTTGGCCGCTTGTATCCGCGATCTTGTCCTTATTACCCAGAGCCCATGACCATAGGTGAGGGTAGGAACGTAGATTGACCGGTAAATCGAGAGCTTTGCCTTTCGGCTCAGCTCCCTCTTCACCACAGTGGTCTGATACAGTGACCGCATCACTCCACTGATGCTCCACCGATCCGCCTGTCAATCTTACACTCCATCCTCCCCTCACTTGTGAACAAGACTCCGAGATACTTGAACTCCTCCACTTGAGGCAAGGACTCTCCACCCACCCGGAGAGTGCAAGCTACCTTTTTCTGGACAAGAACCATGGCCTCGGATTTGGAGAAGCTGATCCTCATCCCAGCCGCTTCACACTTGGCTGCAAACCGCCCCAGTGCACTTTGGAGGTCCCGGTCCGATGAAGCCATCAGGACAACATCATCTGCAAACAGCAGAGATGAGATCCTGTGGTCCCCAAACCGGATCCCTTCTGGCCCCTGACTGCGTCTAGAAATTCTGTCCATAAATACAATGAACAGAACAGAGCACTCCCACAGGACCCCACAAGGGACACGGTCAAATGCCTTCTCCAGATCCACAAAGCACATGTGGACTGGTTGGGCAAATTCCCATGAATCCTCGAGCACCCTGTGGAGAGTATAGAGCTGGTCCGCGGCTGAGACGAAAACCACACTGCTCCTTCTGAATCTAAGGTTTGACCATCGGTCAGATTCTTCTCTCCAGTACCCTGGAATAGACCTTACTGGGAAGGCTGAGGAGTGTTATTCCCCTGTAGTTGGAACACCCCCTCTGGTCCCCCTTCTTAAACAGAGGGACCACCACCCAGGACCGCCAAGCGATGTTGCAGCCAAGACAGCCCCACAACATCCAGAGACTTAAGATACTCAGGACGGATCTCATCCACCCCCGGAGCCTTGCCCCCGAGGAGCTTGCCAACCACCTCAGTGACTTCAGCTATGATGATGGACGAGTCCACCTCTGAGTCCCCAGCCTCTGCTTTTTCCTCAGAAGACGTGACGGTGGGATTGAGGAGATCCTCAAAGTATTCCTTCCACTGTCCGACAACATTCCCAGTCGAGGTCAACAGCTCTCCACCCACACCGTAAACAGTGTTGGTGAAGCACTGCTTCCCCCTTCTGAGGCGTCGGACGGTTTGCCAGAATTTCTTTGAGGCCGTCCGATAGTCCTCCTCCATGGCCTCTCTGAACTCCTTCCAACCCCGAGTTTTTGCCTCTGTCCGGGCTGCAGCATGCTTGGCCCGCCGGTACATGTCAGCTGCCTCAGGAGTCCCACGAGCCTACAAGGCCCAATACGACTCCTTCTTTAGCCTGACGGCATCTCTTACTTCCAGTGTCCACCACCGGGTTCAGGGATTACCCCCGCGACAGGCACCACAGACCTTACGACCACAGCTACGAGCGGCCGAATCGACTATAGAGGCCGAGATCAAAGCCCACTTGGACTCCATGTCCCCAGTCTCCCCCGGAATCTGGGAGAAGCTCTCCCAGAGGTGTGAGTTGAAGGTCCCCCTGACCGAGGGCTCTGCCAGACGTTCCCAACAGACCTTCACTATACGCTTGGGTATGCCAGGTCTTTCGGGCTTCCTCCTCAACTCAAGCAAGCGGACCCAACTCACAACCAGGTGGTGATTGAGCGACAGCTCTGCCCCTCTCGTCACCCGAGTGTCCAAGACACGCGGCCGGAGGTCAGATGACATGACAACAAAGTCGATCATGGATCTCCGGCCTAAGGTGACCTGGTGCCACATGCACTGATGGACACCCTTGTGCTCAAAAATGGTGTTCGTTATGGACAAACCGTGGCTAGCACAGAAGTCCAATCCAATTCCAGAGCCCAAGCTGTGCGTGGAGGTGAGGCCAACTATATCTAGTCGGTAACACTCAACCTTCCGCACGAGATGGGGCTCCCCCCCCCAGTGAGGTGACATTCAATGTCCCCAGAGCTAGTTGAAGCCCCTGCCTTCGATTGCCACCCAAATCTTCCTGCATTGGCCCCCTGTGAATCCTCCTGCGGGGGGTGGGTCCACGGGAGGACCGCCCCACGTCGCTCCTCCGGTCCCCATGGGAGAAGGCCCGGCCACCAGATGCTCACTGTCAAGCACCCACCCCAGGCCTGGCTCCAGGGTGGGGCCCCGGTAACACCAATCCTGGCGACGTAAGTGGCCTTGCTGTGTTTCTCATCATGGGGGCTTCTGAACTGCTCTTAGTCTGACCCATTCCCCAAGACCTGTTTGCCTTGGGTGACCCTACCAGGGGCATGAAGTCCCCGACAACATAGCTCCCGGGATCATTCGGGCACTCAAACCCCTCCACCACGTTAAGGTGGCGGTTCAAGGAGGGGTTTTTCACAATATGTATCCTTAAATAACACATGATGCAGTTTCAACATTTTTACATATACTGCAAATAAATAGTTCTAAATCAATAAATCTAAATCACAGTGCAGGTGAACCCTACTTCAGTCCACACAGTGGCAGTGATGACCTGCAGACACTTACAATTAAAGGGAAAAAGCTTCTAATGTGATGGTAGTTGTCCTAAATGTCTGGGTTAGTGTAAGGTTTACTGTCAAATGGTTACATAACATTTGAAGTATTTGCCACAGTGTCCCCTCCCATTAAAAGGTGAACAGTTCAGATTTACAGGTCAAATATATCCTGGCTCATCTCCTGTTATTTCAGAACAACCTTAAGGAACTGTAATTGCTGTCTCCACACACAAGACACCCCCATGTCCTCAAAGCATGTTTACAACCAACAACAAAAGCTCTCTAATTGAACCGACAGAAACGAAAACATTAAAGTCAAAGTTCAACTTCTGTTGGATTAAACTGTTCTGTGAAAACAACAATTTCTTACAAGATAAACTTTATTTGTGTGACATTTTCTTTTACATTATCATTTTATTACTTTGCCTGCAATGTCTCAAAGTATAAGTATAGGCCTGAAAAACATGCATTCGTACTGTGAGCAGGGTTGCCTTTGCACAGACCCCACCTGTAACTTGACCTGGTGGCATCAGGTTGTCACCATGGAGATAGATAAGTTTAATGCCATGCTGTGGAATATTCCAGGTAAAGCTATATTGTAGAATTGTCTGCTCTACAATGTCCAGACAACCCGTATCATAAGATTAAAATTCTGTATTTATAAAGGCTAGTTCTTCAGGTTGGCAAAAATAAATAAATAAATAAATAAATAAATAAATAAATAAATAAAACAAAACACAGGATAATGGTCTATGTAGTCTTTTTTGTATCATTCCCCAGAAGCAACACAACTTATTTTAAACCCAGTTGCTTACCTTGATAAAAATGTGATACAAAAATTCTCAATATTGTTAGAATTGTATTTATATGGTATGAATGTATATGTATATGTATTTTTTTTATTTTTTTTATCATGTATATATTTATAAGCCTACTCATTGGCCCATAAAATGTACAGTTATCTTTCATTCCACCAGTGGTTTGGACTCCCATATACCACTGTGAGTCTAATTTTGGAGGCACTTGAACCTTTGAGGAGAGATGAGCTCTTTTAATTAGAGAAGTTTAATGTTGTGTTTCATTGTGTCTGCAGGCTGTCTCTATTTCTCTCTCTGCAAAGAAATTAGATTCTTTTTTTTTTTTTTCCTTTGGAGCGAATGGGGCTTGAGAGGTTTCAAGCTGTGTTGTCAATTTTCAGTTTGCAGTGTATACACATGCAGTGCTCATATCTACATCATTTTAAATGCAAGGTAGGTTATTCATCATTTGTAACAGCACAGAAAGACTGCAGTAGAACAGATGCTCGTGACCTTTTTGATACATGATTGTGATTTTCTTTGCATGTTTTAGGACTATATTTACATTAACTCACACCACATTGAAGTTAGGATTAGACTGGAACCAGCACCAGGACTAAACCAGGACTAAACCAGGACTAGAAAAGAGCCAAACAGTCTATATCAGGACCAAACCAGGACCAAACCATGGAACACAGTCTTTGTTGCATTTTGTGTGTGTGTGTGTGTGTGTGCGTGCGTGTGTGTGTGTGTGCGTGCGTGCGTGTGTTTATGTGTGTGCGTACGTGTGTGTTTTCTGGCCTGAAGACTTTACTGGACAGGACAACTATACTGTGAAATGGGGAGAGACCATATAGACAGTAAATGGTCATGGCTGAAGTGGTAACAGTCATATAAGTGCAACGCCTTAAACCATCACAACCATTGGTGAGTACAGCCCTCTGACAGTTAAAGACCAGTTATGTGGGTTTTATTTAACGCATGCGGAAATATTTATTTAATGCAATTTAGTCTTGCTGATTAGTCACATCTTTAATACCACTGACAGCTTAAGTTAATAGAGTTAATTGTTAATTCACAACTAAAAATCCCTCTTTAAAATGGATTATATTGAGAACTTCACCCACATTGTCTAATATGAACATGGTTTACCACCATCGAGTGGGGAGTGAATGAATAATGGATAAAATTGTAAAATGACTTTGAGCGTCTGAAAAGACTAATGCATTATCATTATTATTATAGGGCATTTTAAGTAGTTTTGACTAATTTATTTACGTTTATAGACCATAACATTTCTCAGTGATACCAAAATCAGTTCATTTTATTTAGATTTTTACAAGTCTCAAATAGCTTGAACCTATTCTCAAAAACTATAGCAAATGCATCTGGCACCTGGATATGAGACTAGTGAACATTTGTCCTCAAAGTTGAATAGTTAGAATGGAAAAGTGTCTTAGTGAGAGCAATAGTGATAGTGAAATGACTTGGGGAAACTGCTTATCATATGTGGTTAGTATTTCTCACAGTGGTTCAAGAAGCGTCTTAATGTTGTGTGTAGCTCTAGTTTTCCAGTTTTATAAAACAGTCCCCATAGACACAATGAGATAATAGATGCAGTCTGGCGGATGTCAGCAGCATGATTTTTATAGAGCCCAATGACTGGTTTGGTCCCCAAGAAGGAAACAGGTCTTTTCCTACTAACGTCACAGCACCACATAATGGCTATACGTGACACAGTAAATAAAGGTATGTATAAAGTCCAAAATACTGCTTGATATCTGTCTCAAGCTTTTGGGCATCTTTTTGCAAAATAAATCTAGTATCATTTATTGGTATAAAAACACTTCACTTTGAGTGGTGTTATACAATCAAATTTTCATTGCATAATAGTTCTTTAATATTCCCATGTTGTTTTGCTACTTCTGAAAACATTCTGAAGACTGTTTATGGTATCGATATCTGCTCAAATGAGTTTATAGTTTTGAGAATGGGTTTAGTATTGATTTCTGTCTGAGTCTGATACATTTTCATATACATTCACTTTGCTTTGGTAAAATTAGTGATACAAACAGACAGAGAGTTAACTTTGGTTGGCAATGTCTAGACACTGTTTGAGGTGAAGAGGACGATAGTTTTGCTGCTGTGGTGGTAATAGGAGACATGGCAGAAACAGAAGCATGAAAGAATGGAGAGATATTGCATTTATAGCATGAGAGGTAGAGAATAATGACTGGTTTAGAAAGCAAAAGAATCTAAAATCATACTCATAAACATAAGAAATATATAAGGTGTTTAAAGCTTTGTGATCCATGACTGGTTTGTAAGGATGAAGTCACATCTGTCTGCTTTATTTTTAGTAGTAATAAATTTAAAGGTGCAATATGTAACTTTTCAGGAGGGTCCACCACTTGCTTGTCTCCATGGAGCTGTTATTGCTGTGCCGAGAATGTCACCAAGGCAAGTTACAGGTCAGATCTATGGAGAGGCATGCAAGCTCACTGTAAGAGTTTTTCACAATATTGTTGAGCAATAGAACACCCATAATTAAACAGTAAAAAGTTTAATGCCATACTGTGAAACATTCCTGGCAAAGTGGTGGCATCTTCCTGTGGATGGTGCATAATTTTTAACTTTAGTTTTAACTTTAATGTCTTCTAACTTATTTTTGCATAAGCTGTCAATGGCTAAAACATTTATCCCTCAAACAAAAACCTACAAAACAAATTACATCAAAGTTCTCCTTGTTACATATGAAAAGCTCTTCACAGTTAACAGAGTATTTGTCAATACAAGTGGTTCCTTTCTCTTACAATAATTAAAGTTTAGAAATAGGAGTAAAACAAATGCAGAAGTGAAATGACATTGAGTTTTTTAATTTGTTCCTGTTGAGAAGAGTTGTTGATTCACTTTCAGCCCACACACCAAACAAACTATTAACCACAAAAATGTATCTACTTCAGACTAATTGTACTATGACTCTGAAGGACAGCTTTTGTGTAGACTGTAATTACTGTCTCCGAATAATCTTTCGGTGACTGTGAATTTGTAAAGTTAATTGTCAAACAAGGCAAAATATTAGTACAATTTATCTAAGGTATTTATTTTCTTTTCACAATCTAGGTACTTGGTGTTGTTAACTGAAGTATGCTAACAATCAAAATAAATCCATATAACACAAAGGCGTGGGGGAATATTTTTTTCAGTGGACACTAACTGTCTTTAATATTTGTTTCATTATTTACCAAAAAATAAAGAGTAGGATTAGCAAGATATAAACTACTAAAAGAATGGTTGAGATTTAGTTAAAGGTGCACAGTGTAACTGGTGGAGGGTCTGCCAACTGCTTGTCTCCACGGAGATGTTATTGTTTTGTCTGAAATGTCCCGGTATGGCATTAAACGTATCTATCTTGCATTTACTAATTTTTTATTGACCTAAAAACTTGCATCACCTCTCCACAGATGTGACATGTAACTTGTCTCATTCCTCTGGTAGACTGATCTCTGAATATAGCAGCATTTGAAACCTATAGCCATAAGCCGTGTGCGTCTTTGGAAAGGCTACAATATTTGGCCCTGTGCCTTGCTAACACACGCTAATGACCCCTTATCTGATCCATGACATCTTCTGGGTACACACACTGCACTGAGCAATATCAAGGGCCAAATCTGCGCTTCACACTTATGTCACAAGCATTCATTAATGTAGAAATGTTCCGCAATGGAAAAACAACTGGGGATTTAAACTGTAGCACTGAGCTCTGTCTCTGTGGAGGTCATTACTGTTGGGGATGAGCGCTCGCTACTGTCAGAAAAGTGTAGAAGAAGAAGAAATGGGTGCAGTGAGGAGGAAGAGGAGGAAGGACAGGAGGCAAAAAGACAGCTATAATTGGACAAATACGTAACGCTCGGAAACTACAGAACGGCATGATGGAGCAATCAAAGAGAGTTTCAACCAAAGAGAGTGTCCTGGGCATGGGGAGGTCTTTGTGGAAAAATATATTCTTGATTTTAACAGTTACAGAAGTTATGTAAAAGTTATATAGTTTGGACACTGGCTGGGGTTGTGCTTGGATGGCATTATCACCACCCTAGTAATGGGTCAGACAACTACAAAAAATGAAAACTGTTCATTCATAGCCAACATAATGGACTTTTTTGCTCAATATATAATACTATAATAGCTATTTTGAAGCAGTGATGTTTGTGGTCATTATACTTTATCATAGTGGGTATTTTATGTGTATTTTTTTATATTTTGGCCAGTTGTTTTGAGATGAAGAAGAAGGTCAAAATTCAAAGATTCAAAGAAATGTTGACTTCATTAAAAAGACATAATTTGGCAAAATGGCAACGTTATTCGACCATTGGTGGCTCTAGATTATAAATGGGAAAAAAAATGATGGTATATATATATATATATATGATATATATAAATCCTAATTACAGTCAACTTCTATCTAACTTTGTAAAACCTTCCATTGATTGTTCTTAAGTAGATTATATAATATTGATAATATTAAAAAACCCCAAAAGCCCATAGAAAGTTGTCACTATATATTACCTTTGCATTTATGTCTAATTAGTACATAACATGTACATGAATAGACACACGGTACTACAATAGCTGTGTGGGCGTCAACTTCCAAAGCAACAATTTGAGGCTGTCTTATTTTTCTCATTTTATCTTCAATGTTTCTCTTGTGGGTTGTAATTTGTTTCCAATTCATTGTTTCCAATTTGCTTTACACAGATTTCTATTTCTATGTACCTTTCTTTATCTAGTCTAGTCTAGTTGAGGGTCCTCCATCTAACATTAGAGTTGTCTATCTCCATGGAAACAAGCAGAGAATGATGCTATCAGGCAAAGTTACAGGCCATCTGGCCTCTCTATCGGAGAGGTCAGAAGTTACATAGTACGACTTTGTGTGCGTATTGTGAATGTGTTAAAGTCGTACTCTTTAAACAAGACACATCAATTTGCATGTTGTACACCACTATTGGAAGCAGCTGCACATGTGAACCGGCTTTAGCCCATCTCTCTCTCTCTTTGTTGCGATATTAAACCTAATCACTGGAGAATATGTCTGATGTGGGAGTCTGCTGACCTCATTTCCAGTCTAAGTGATCTTTATTGGTTTCACTTTCATGTTGTTTGCATATTCAATCTCCAGGTACGTCTTGTAAATATATCCAGCCCAGAAGATGTGACTGCCACCCCCGTTTAATGGCTGTCATTTCCTTGATGCATTATTCACAAGAGAACCTGTTTCATTCATTTACATGTGGTCATTTGACCCAATGACTGCAGCGTGCAATGCCAACAAACTTTCTCTGTCTGTGCCATTACAACATTAGAGATTAGTACATAACAAAACAAAGCTGTTGTGGGTGGGTGAGTAAGAATTAAATAACATGACTAACTTTCTAACTAGATTTCAAACCTTAATGAGTAAAACAATAGAGTAGAATTAGCACAATTGTTAATGCTACAGTGATGTTCATAAACCCTAGGCTATGGTTTAAATAAAAAACACGTCCTATTTTGTTTTTTGTTTCTTTGAAAAGCACAATTTCCCGCAGTTAAAGGTGCACTATGAAACTTTTCTGAAGGGTAAGGTATGCCACGTGCTAGTCTCCATGGGGATGTTATTGCTTTTCTGAATGTTACACTGTGTGATCTAATTACTTTTATTCAATTACATATGTAAGTATATTGCTTAAATATACCTTATAAACATACATTATTTCTGTCAGTTGGGTCACCTATTCACAGATCCGGTTTGTAATCCACAGAACCATCTATGTCCATGGAGAATGTTCCAAATTATGTTTTTTTTTTCTATTTCCAAGGAATCATGCAGGTGACATGCCACTTCCAGGAAATTACATACTGTACCTTTAAATGAACACCCTAAATAGAAATGCTCAACTACAATTTTTGCCTCGGTACTATGTCCATGAGGTACCACATTATGGTGGATGTAGCTTGCTCAGTTAGCTCAGTGTGTGTGTATATGTGTGTGTGTGTGTGAGTTCAGTCCCCAGTGGAGAGTTTAATTGCGTCTCTGGATAATCCTGAGTTTGTTGTGGCCGCTGCCAACGGCCCTGTACTGAGGAATAATGGAGCATCTGATTGGCTGAAAACACTGAGGTAAATCAAAAGATTTAAATATGATATAGATTCAAACTAAATTATGATTTTAAAGCTTTCAGGGCTAAATCAATTTGTCTTATGTTATGCTTTTTTGCAATTGAATGTCACTTTAAATGGCTTTGTACATTCACTCGATTCACCGCAACACAGAACTGTGCAAATACTCTCATCTGAATTGAGATGGAGATTGAGTCATTTCTAATGGTCCACAGCCAATCCTCTGTCAGGAAAAACATGTGGTTTAGAGCAGAGGTAAGACTAAAAATCTGTATTGTTAATGTTTAATAAATTAAAATTGTAAGTTGTTTTTATTAGGTGGTCCCTACTGTACCACCTGCCTGTATCTGACCATCAACAATCAAACACACGCCTCATTCATTCTTAGTCTAGGCAGGTGACGTGTCTTTCCCAAGGTCAAATTGGCAGTTTGCATATGAGTCAACCACCAGCAATATGGACCTTGGACATATCCATACCATTGCAAGATCTGTTTCACATAAATATAAACATTAATTCCTGTAACAATTACACCATATTGTCATCTATTCAAATCCTGCATGTATTATAGCAAAATCCATTTTAGCTCATAGTCAAATATGGTCAATTTACTGTTACTACGGATTTTACATGGAATTTTAATTATCCTTTTTAAAGACACGATTAGAGACAATTTTCCTCAAATGTTAGATGACAGAGCCAGAGATCTATTAAACCAAAACCTCCTTAATGAGTGTCATAAGTTCTCTTGAAAGGTAACACTATTTTTAGACTTTGTCCCTCTGTAGAGATGGCTAAATAGTATTAACAAAGAATTAGAAAAGTGCACAGAATTTGATTTGAAGTTTTACATGTCACATTTTATTGAGCTTTATGTCTTATATAGAGCACATAGACTGGCTGTAACTCACTTTTGTGCAATCAGACTTAGGAACAATGTAATAAACTATGGGCAAAGCTACCAAAGAATGGCAGGGTTGCTAGATATGTCAGATTTTTTTTTGTAGCTTCGTTCTACCAAACTGTTTGGAAATGAAGCAAGGGCCATGCAGTAGGTTAACAGATTAATTATATGAATTAAGCACAATATTTACAATGCGCAAATAAAAATGGTCTATAAAAGAGTCCTAAAAAATATTAAAAGTTACTATTAAAATGTCCACAATCGGCTGAAATAGGGGGTAAAGCAAATAATACACTGAGTCACTCCCAAGCCCCCCAGTTACACCGGGTCACTTTCCAGCCTACAGCGGCTCCAGCATTTGGAGCGGGGTAGAGGTCTGTGTTCAGATCCGATGCGTGATCGGTCCTTCACCTCCAGCCGCTACCACACCACGTATTTGATTAACCGTGCCAGGCGTCAAATCAGTGCCACCACATCCTCAGTGCCTCCGCGTCCAATCCGCCACAGGTCGCCCAGCTCCCGATGCCACGCTTCCAGTGGGCTGAGGAAGGACAAGTCACGCCTTTAATGCCCCCTCCAAGCCACAGGTTAACCCCACACACCCACACGCACACACACACAAGTGTTAGTTGTGCCACGTTCCTTTACTTAGCTCTGTCAGGTGTTTCATCCATGCCGCTGCGGCTGGTCCGATCTTGCTCCCCTTTGGACTCCGTTGACGCATTGAGGTCGGGCTGTAAAACAGAGTGCCCCTTAATTCTCGGCCGTGGACAGGCCTCACTCACACCCACAAGATTCACAAGGTACGCTCGTTTACTCAGCTCTTGTAAGGCGATGTATTGGCCCTTGATGGTGTGTCCCTCCGCCTGGTCCTTGGCCCTGTCCAGTCCCGTTCTACATCACCTGCATCCCGTTTCCACCGCTCTCTCGTAGCCTGCTGCTTTTTTCCCTTTCCGTTTTCCGTTTCCTCTTTTGTGACCCCACGCCCCAGGTCTTCCTCTTCACTCGTGCCCTCTGTCTGTCTTTTAAGAAAATACTGGTCCCACTGCAGCCAGTAGTATTGAGTAGGAGGGAATGTTCAATTAGTTAGTCTGCTCCTCCAGATTTAGTTAGTCTTTCACTCCAATGCAACACAGCAAACTAAATCACAACATCACAAACAAAAAGGAGCCCAGAGCAAGTAAGAACCAGTTCCAAACTGAGGAAAAGACAGGACAACCTTCTCACATTTGACAGATACATAGTGTTGTTTCATCTCACAATAACAGTATTTTGTTCAAAGTCGAGTCTAAAGGAAAGGGGGTTAAATGGGAGGAAAGTAAAATAGAAATAACTTGCTTACGTAGTTACTTTGAAGTGAAGTTTTTCTCTCTGTACTGTAGATATGGTCCATGCATTATTTATAACAGTGGACAAAGGCTTTACAAATTGATGAGTTACTGCAGTCTAAAACTTCCATTGAGTATGGGTGCCTTTCCTTACCCATACTCAGTGCAGTGAATTTTGTAATGGGACACAGCAACTTTTAGGTATCTCTATGAGGACAAGCAGGTGACCAGGCCAAGTCACTGGTTAGACTGGTGGAGAGGTGATCCCAGTAACAGTAACAATGCATGCTTTTCTTTAGTAAAAACTTATTTGTCATTGAATAAATACAAGAACTGGAAGATTCCAAGCAAAGCAATAACATGGCAGGCCCCACTCAAAAAAAAAAAAACCCAAAAAACACCGATCTGAAGGTTGAGGGTTTGAATCCTGCTCTTGACATAAAAATCATTGGTTGAGCATCCACTGAGTTTGGCGGTATGACGCCAGCTCCCACAGATGAATGCTGTCCTTGGGCAAGGCACTTAACCCATCTTGCCCCAAGTGTACAATGGTGTATGAATGTGTGTGTGAATGGGTGAGTGGTTCCTTGATGTAAAACGCTTTGAGTGCCATTTACCAAGCACACAGTGACACAGACTTCGACATTTGTACTGACTTGACTGATTTGTCCAAAGTACACTGGATATTAGTACAACACATAATCTTATGTTTTAGCTCTAATATTGTAAAAGTACAACACTGCAATATCTAAATTACAGACCATTTCAACTTTGTGCAGTGTCTTGTCTATAACTGTGTCCGTTTTGACAGTTATAGAAAGTCATTAGCTGAAATCAGAGACCCAACCTCTACAGTAACGTAGTTTTCAAACACATACCTAAATAAACATTACACTGGACAGTGGACATTAACGTTATAGTCTAGGCTTCAATTAGCATAGACAATTTATGACAGTGTAATGATGGGAGGTCAGTGGAATAACATATGGAGATGGTGTCAGTGACGGTGTCAGTGTCAGTCACAGAAACAGTCATTCACATGTGAGGCTAATGCTGACAGGTGCCGGCAGGTGCAAGAGAGGGGCAGGTGAGAGCCTGTTTATGAATGTGTGTTGAACGATAGTTATAGTCATATTGTCAAAACTGTAGACGGGCAAGGAAATATTATCATTGGTTTATTTGGTGGGAACAGACCCCCAACATTTGTGTTTAGATAATCAATATAAGATAAGATAAGATAAGATAAGATAAGATAATCCTTTATTTGTCCCACAATGGGGAAATTGCAGTGTCACAACGCAAGTTACAGAAACAGTAGGAAAATAAGAGCATGCATCAAAATCAAGATAAATAATAATAAGTATTTACAATCAACTAAAAAACACAACACTGTAAGCTAAGCTAAAAGGCACAGGAACATTGCACAATAAGTGTTTTGATTCTGAGATGATTGTGTACAGTGCAGTGATGGACAGTGGTGGGTAAATAAATAAGTAGCAGGTAAAGTGACTTTAAATAATATTGCACATTGTTATTATTACTATGGAGATTACACATGGTTGCTATGGAGATGACACATGACTAGCATTGATCATTATACAGTCTGACAGCAGCAGGAAGGAAAGACCTGCGAAATCTCTCCTTTACACAGCGAGGGTGAATCAGTCTGTCACTGATGCTGCTCTCCAGAGCAGACAGAGCGTCCTGCAGGGGGTGACCCTCATGGTCCAGCATAGACATGAGTTTAGCCAGGACCCTCTTGTCCCCCACCTGCTGCACCGAGTCCAGAGGACAGCCCAGGACTGAGCTGGACTTCTTGATGATCTTGTCCAGTTTCTTCTTCTCCCTCTCTGTGACGCTGCTGCTCCAGCAGACCACACCGTACAGGATGGCTGATGCCACCACAGAGTCATAGAAGGTCCTCAGGAGTGGCCCTCTCACTCCAAAGGACCGCAGTCTCCTCAGGAGATAGAGCCGACTCTGGCCCTTCCTGTACAGTGCATCTGTGTTATGAGTCCAGTCCAGTTTATTGTTCAGATGCACACCCAGGTACTTGTAAGAGTCCACTCTCTCAATGTCTCTTCCCTGGATGTTCACTGGTGGGGGGGCAGTAGAGTGGCGTCTGCAGAAGTCCACCACCATCTCCTTGGTCTTCCCCGCGTTGATGAGAAGATGGTTCCGGTGACACCAGTCCACAAAGTCCTGTGTTAGTCCTCTGTACTCCACGTCGTCATCATCCGTGATGAGACCGATGATGGCGGAGTCATCGGAGAACTTCTGCAGGACGCAGCTGTCCGTGTTGTGTCTGAAGTCTGCAGTGTAGAGGGTGAAGAGGAAGGGCGCGAGGACAGTGCCCTGGGGTGCCCCCACACTGCAGGTCAGTAGGTCAGACACACAGTCCCGGGCCCTCACAAACTGGGGCCGGTTTGTGAGGTAGTCCAGGATCCACTCAGCCAGGTCACAGTCCACTCCTGCCCACTCCAGCTTGTCCCTCAGGAGCAGCGGCTGGATGGTGTTGAAAGCACTGGAGAAGTCGAAGAACAAGATGTATGACAATAAATATTGACTGACATATTAATCTACTGTAGGAGTCAAATGGTAAACTTTAAAATACGCTCTGTGATTTACTAGATGCTTATAGTGGTACTTAGATACTTTACTGGTTTCATTTTCAGTGGTAGTTACTGTGGTACATGTGGTGGTACTTTTGCTGGTAATTGTACTGATACATTCATTAATATTAAAAGTCCTATATTACGCAAAGTTGACTCTTGTGAGCTTTTAGCCATGTTAGAATGGTATCATCTCATCAAAAACATACCCAGAGTTGTGTTTTGTTTTGTTCACCCCCTGAGAAACCCTTTATTATTAGTGTGTCAACATCTCCAAAGGTCAAAATGCTCTGTTCCACCCTGTGATGTCATGAAGCATGTAGTCTTCAAGTTAACAACTACCTTTTACATTTTATAGTATAGATTGGCTGAAATCTACTGAGGTTTAATGACACAGTGAAGAACTTTTTGTAAGTAATAAGTAAGTGGAATAGAGTGTTTTCAGTCTGAGAACTCAGCATAAATATGCAGGGTCTGTGTGTTAAACATGTATGAATGAAACAAAACATAATTCCAGGTATGTTTTTGATAAAGAAACAACAGTATAATGGACATCAGAAAATAGCATAATATGGGCCCTTTAAATGAATAATGAATGAACAGTCGCATATATTAGCTACTATACAAATACACAGACTAATCTTCATGTAATCATAGATACTATAGGTTTTAGCTCCTCTTCTCGTTCTTTCTGGGCCATTTGCATGAAGCCCCCCACAGGAATGATGGGAAAAGTAAAAGTGCTGCTTGGCAAAACTTTATTAACACTCTACTCTTGCATTTATAGGCAAACAGGATGCAAGCCAAGAATGTGGTAATTGCAAAAGTATGTGTGGAATCTATTTTAATTCAATAATATCAAATGCAATCTAGATAATTTATGCGTTAGTTTGAAAAGGCCCCCACAGCACACCACACTGATGGTTCAGGCTAATGTCACTAAAGCTTGTATTTTGTAAATGTATTTAAATAAATGTTATGAATTGGTGCATTATAAATACATAAATCATATCACAGATGTAAAAGGGGAATATATGCCCAAGCCAGTCACATATAAACCTATATGATATTTTGCAAATGAATCTAACTTAAAGGTCTTATATTATGAAAAAAGGGACTCTTGTGAGCTTTAAGCCATGTTATAATGTTACCTTAGTAAAAACATACCCGGAGTTGTGTTTTGTTTCATTCATGTTTGTGTAAGCCTTTATTATTAGTCTGTCTACATCACCAAAGCTCAAAATGCTCTGTTCCACCTTGTGATGTCATAGTGGAAAGGTTAACAGATACCTTTGAAGTTTTGTTTAGCAGAGATGACAGTATCCAAATGATTCTAGTGAAGGTGTATGAAGTTTAAAAAGACAGTGAAGCCCTTCCTGTTTTACAACATGACATCACAAGGCAAAGTATTTTCATTTTGAAAGAAGAACTCATGAAACAAAACACAACTCCAGGTACTGTATGTTTTAATGAGGAAACAACATCACAACATAGATCAGAAAATGGCATAATATGAGCCCTTCTCCATTTAACTTCCATGTAAACAAACAAGTGACACTGAAGGCCAAATTACTGGTCATTTCCATGGAGACAAACATGTAGTGAACCCCCCACTGGAAAAAGTTGCCTAGTACCTTTAAAGTTGTGCAAAATACAAAACTCTCAGTGTTGTTTTTGGCTTAAACCCCATTTTGGCCCATTATCAGTAATCCCATTGGCAGCAGTGAAACTAAATGCCACAGAACTTGTTAAAAGCAGAAATTTGTGGCTGAGTTTGGCTTGAGAAACAGTCTTGTATGTGCATGTTACTCTGTCATCATTAAAGAGCCAGCAGAGGAGCGGGAGAGGGGCGTTTGACCCCAGCGGCCTGGCGACAATTTGACAAACTGTAATTACAAACTGTCTCTTCCGCACGCGAACACCAGGCAGAACTCAAGAGGATTTAAGCTTTTGACTTATTCATTTGACAAATTACCCCCTGAAAGGTCCTGGTCTCTGCGTGTTGCTCCGTGCACAATAGCAAATTATTACAGTTCACACCATGGCAACGGCAACATCATGTGGCGTTCAAGGACAGCTCTGAGGTCGTGAATCAGAGATCTGTGATTAGAAAACAGCTCATACTGACTGGATGTAACTAATCAACCCATTGACTTTAAAGGAGCACTCTGTAACTTTTTCGTTGGGGGTCTTTTACCTGCTTGTTTTATGGATATGTCATTGCTCTGCCTGGAATGTTCCACAATAAAACGTTAAACAGCCCTACCTTACATTTATTCAATTACAGGTGGTTTTAAAGCTCAAAAATAGCTACAAAAACAGGCATTCTGACTGTGAGTGTGGTTGCCTCTCCACAGATCTGATCTGTAACTTGGTTTGGTTTGGTCTCCAGAAAAACATTTGTCAGGCCCTCCATCAAAAAAGTTACACAATGCATTTTTTGTGTTTTGCTTCATAGCACAGATTAATTTAGGCTGAGTTCTTCTCTTAAACAGAAAACACTGTTCCACCTTGTAATGTCATTTGGTAATACAAAAGTGCTACTCCGTACTTTTTAACTCCTTCACTAGAATCGTTTGGATGAATTGCTAATCTCTACTGAACTAAAGGTAAAAGTAACTGTTAACTTGAAAAGTACCACTACATGACATAAGTTGGAACAGAGCATTTTGAGCATTTTGAGCTGTGGAGATGTAAACAGACCAAATAAAGACTTACTCAAACATGTGTGAATGAAACAAAACACATCTCTAGGTGTGTTTTTGAGGAGGTAACATTATAACATGGCTTAAAGCTCACAAGAGTCAATTTTGCATAATATAGGACCTTTAAGTTTGAGTACATTTGCACAGACAAAAAAAAAATCTGATAACTAGAATAATCAGATAACTCAGTAATTAGTGACGTGTCTGTTAATTAGTGGAACTGCTGTATTTGGAAGACAATGAATATAAATGACATTTGCCGCATTAGTTTCACATTTTTACATAATTTCCCTTGTCAGAACCTGCACCAGTGTGAACAACCAGAAAGAAATCAAATTATTCAGATGAGATAACCAGCGGTGGAAGAAGTAAAAGTACAGATACCAGAGCAAAAAGAAAAAAGCAAGTTTAGTTAGTAAAGTAAAAGTAAAAATATCTACTGAAGTATTAAAGTAACCATTTAAAAATATACTAGCTGTTTAAAAATGAGTAACAAGTAAAAGTATTTCAGGGATATTTTGAGGTCTTACAAAGCTTCAAATGTAGTGATTTTAATACAGATTACTGTATTTTGTTCAATAGAAACAATTGCTCAAATTACAAATAAACCCCTCGCCTTTTCAGTCTCAGACAACAATAAAAAGTACTTTTACTTTTCAGTCTTGTTCAAAGACGTAGGTGAGTAGAAAGTAAAGGTAGTAGTGAAGTAAAAGTAAAAAGTGTCCACTTTAAAATGTACAATAAATACAAATACCTAATTTTTTTTTAACTTAAGTACAATACTACAATACTACTTGTACTACAGATGATCAGATTTGTGAAGAGAATGTAAAGAAAATGTAAACAACCACACAAATCAATTAATCAGTGGGTTCAACGCATCAACATATCTTTATTCTTTTAAATGTATGTTGTTGCCATATTGCTGCATGGCATTTAAAATGATAATAAAATAAGACAAATATAGATTGTAATCTCATGTAATATAACAAGACATAGTACATCTTATTAATCTAATACAGTTATAAAATGTTACTTTAGCATATATTTGGCAGAAAACATTTTAGATATATTATATATAGAATTCTTTTAGCCACTTAATACTATAAATGTTGAACAATAGCTTTTTAGAATTGTATTTTCAATTGCACTAACCCTTACTGAGCATTCACCTGCAAAAAGAACATGCTCTTGCCCTTTTCAACTTGAATCTACCTTCAGCATCAATTATCATTTTCATAGACCAGAAACAAGTATTTAAGTGGATTTTTTGAAGAAGCGCTCTGGTTTAAACCCATAAATACAGGCAGAACCTATGACTAACCTAAAATATGAACAATGGGTCTGGAATCCCATTCACCCACAGCTCTTCAAACTCAATAGACTTAATAATGATGATGTGGGCTTGCTTTATAATTGTGTGCATTTTTCAGTCACTCATCAGTACATTTATAGTGTACTCTTACTTTGGAACACAAGCCCACAGTGAGTAATTTTACAATAAGTTTTCTCTTGACAATGTTAAATGATTTGAACATTTGTGCTACTTGCGCCATTCCTTATTCAGATACATATTATTATGTTTTGCCTCAAAATTAATTTTTATTGAATAAGATCTTGGACCACTAATCATACTTTGAAGTAATAGTACTTCAATTTTTAGCTACACTATTCACCACTGCTTAGAATGCTGTAGTGCCTTCAGACTTCAGATTTCCCCATCAGAAGTGAAGTTGTTGCAGCAGACTTAACTACTGTCTCATTCAATGTTTTGAGTGATTATAGCCTGGGGCCCATTTAAACAGTGAATATTTTAAAGTCACTACTTCTATTGTTTGCCTTTATATTTGAGCAGATGTGTCTCCTCTGTTCTCAAAGTGAAATCTTCAGACAGAAAGAACAACATTTCCCAGCGGCCCTTGTCATTTCCGTCACACGTTCCAAACCAATATAAATCATGCCACGGTACTATTATTTGTGAAAAAGAGTGTGTTACATATACATAATTCAGCTGAGATTGCACAGTGGAGTTAAAAACAGATCGGACTTCTTTCAGATATATTTCATGTGTCGAGAGAAGATGTAGTAGAAGTAAAGTGCTGGTTATGACTGAGCGTTGTTTTTTATTTCAAACTGAGTTAAATTACAATGGAAAAAAAAACTTGTGAATGGAGCTTGGGTGCTTGGGTGCTTGAGTGCTCCTCTGGATAGATTCAACAAACACATTCTCCAACAGTCAGCCCCCACAAGCTCCTGGTGCTTCACACTGAACACACGCAGGCGGCTGAGTGCCAAAACTCGCCTCTGCACTTCAAACTGTATTTTAGAAGAAGAATCTTATGTGAGTACTGTAGTACCTGAAGCACTACTTTGTACTAATACGATATTATTATTATTTTGATTTTGATTTTGAATTTATTTAATTGTCTAGTCACCATCATCACCATCATTAAAACTGATGAAGAAGAAAAAGAAAAAAAAAGATAAAATCCATAGCAATACAAATATACTATACAAACAGACAATCGAGATTCTAGATAAAAAAAAACCTTCAAGACATCATCATTGCACCATTTTACAGAAGTATAAACTGTTAAGCTGGGAGAATGTCATCAAGTATTCAAACCTCTGTCTAATATATAAAATAATTAATGGTTTGTCATCCCCTCCACTCAATCAGTTTATAAACAGAAGAACGAGCTCAAAGAGGGTAACACGAGGGTCTGCCCGAGGAGACTGTTTTGTTCCTCTGAGGAGAAGTGTCTTCAGAGTGCCTTCTCAGTTACAGCTGCACAGGAGTGGAACTCGCTCCCTCAGAACATCAGAGAGATGAGCACCTATATTCTGTTCAAAAAACATTTAAAAAACTGGTTCATAACGCATCAAACATGTCTGCATTAACAATACTAATGACTTCCCCCTGACTAACCAAACTAGAACTTGTGTTTTCTCTTGAATTGGATGTTGTGGAATGGCTGTTGACTGTCTTGTATGATGCCTGTGTTTTGCTTGTCTTTTCTGAACACTTTTGTTGACAGTGTTTGTTATATCTGTTTTTAATGTTTTTCTATAGTATATTGTAATTTTCGCTGTATAATATTTTTGCTCTTGTTTTTAGGGAGACAGGTCTGCCATCTGTCCAGGGACAACAGATGAAAAATAGCCTTTTGGCTAATTCTGGTGCATAATGTACACTGTCCCTGTCAAATAAACCAATAAAATAAATATCAGATCTCATTTATAAAAACATTAAAATCATCACAAACATCACCCAGAGTTGTGTTTTGTTTCACTCATACATGTTTAATACACAGCTTCTGCATATTTAGGCTGAGTTCTTCTAAACACTCTGTTCCACCTTGTGATGTCATGTGGCAATACAGGAAGTGCTCCACTGAGTTTTACTGAACAAAATGCAAATGGTAACTTAAAACTACCACTACATGACATCACAGTGTCACAATGCTTTGTAGATGTAGACAGACTAATATTACAGGTTAACTCAAATGTGTGAATGAAACAAAACACATCTCCAGATATGTTTTTGATGAGGTAACAACATTATAACATGGCTTAAAGTTCACAAGAGTCAATTTTGCATAAATATAGGACCTTTAAAATATAAAGGAAAGTAAAACAAGCTCAGTAGTAGGTATAAAGAAATGTGCCATCCGTAAACACCATAATTTTCTCATGTAGTAATTTATTTATAATTTCTCTTAAGTTTACATTCATTTGTGCCAATTTTATACCAGTTATACCAAAAAAGAAAAAAAAATCACTAACTTGATTGACAGGAAAATCCACTTCTCTTCTTGTGTGTGTGTGTGTGTGTGTGTGTGTGTGTGTGTGTGTGTGTGTGTTGATGATTTATGGTTTAGTGCAGTTTTTCCTTTGACAATAACTGGATTCAGATGTAGTACAGATGGCAAAGATGGTGGCGTAAACATACACTCACGTTATTTATTGGCACTTGAAGCTAAAAAAGAAGTGTGAAGTCTGGAGGGCTGGGGTGGAGACTCACTTTTACTGCATCTTTATGGAGAAACTTGACAGACTCCTGATGGATTCACTGCTCTTATTAGATTTACCACATAGTTAACTGATGTGTTCAATGAGACAAAAATATGCCATGGAAATTAATGTATGACCATGAATTTAGGAACAGGAACAGAGGACAAAAAATGTGTTGAGAAGACTTCAAATCAGATATGGAGATTTTCTCTAAACTAAATTTTCTGTCTCTCTTGGTTGACCTTTTTGTTCTAAACTTGTTCTAAACTTTTTTTTTTTCTCTCAGTTTGACCCATTCTTTAACCTGTGTCTCTGGGTGTCTATTGTGCTATATGTTTTAAGTTATTGATACTGATTGTATTAAAACAAAGATCAAATTCAAGTCTAATCAATCTGACCGTAAAAACTGAGTTACCTGGAACTACAACAGGTGAGATAATTTGTCCTGTTATAAAAGTTCTTCTCATATAACATGACAGTCCTACTTTTTCTCACCTGCTCGTATTGATCACAGGCTCCTGAAAATGTGTTATTTAAATCCATTTAGTATTTTTTGGCCATGTCTTCTCTGTGTTCCTTTTGTCTCCATGATAAATAATGAATATTCCTTATTCCAAGTATCACTTGGGGGAAAACAGAACTCTAAAAGGAATCCACAAAGAGAACATGCAAAGTCCACACAGAAAGGCCCCATCCAGCCAGGGAGTCAAGGGTGTGACCTTCTCGCTATGTGGAAAAAACATCAGCCACTTTAACACTACACCACCTTCACTTTCTATTTTCAAGGACATGTAATTCCTTAGTTTTGCAGTTAAAAGCACTGGACATGAGTTCTACCATCTTAAAACCTCAAAAACAGAACTAGTTCACTTTGATCTGTTCATAGCAACCCATGCCTCACTTTTCTAAAGCATTCCTAGCATCCTAAATATTCACTGCTTTGAGCTTATAAGTACTTTTCACAACTTTCCAGGCCAGTGTAGTTTGGCCATTACACCACTGATAACAACAACTAGCATGCTAAAAGCACACCAGAGTTACTTTTTGGATTGTGGCCGATAAAACTGCTTTATTATTACAGTGTAAAGCGGTCTCAGTTTGACCCTAAGGGTGCTTTCACACCGACAGCAGTTGGTGTACACCAAACGTTCCATTCAATCATTTCATTTTCACTGGTGTTAAAGCACCAGTTGCACTCAGATCCTCACTAAATCATACGGACCGAGACCTCAAAAAAGAGGTGGTCTCGGTCCACTTGACTCCGCAACAAACTCTGGTGCGGTCCCTCTGGTAAGAACGCAAACTCAGGTCCAAACAAACTATTTGAAATGCATCATGGAAGGGGATACTAATCATTTCATTTCCTGTTTGTGGTGAGTGAAAAAGACATGGGGCGAACCTCGAACCGTGGCCAAACGTGAGCCTCTGAAGAAATTCAAGCCCTCATGGACATCTGGGGTCCGCAAAGCATGATCGGACATCAGGTGCGCTGAGCCCTGTGGGGCGCAAATCTCTGTGCCAGTTCTTTCGCCTGTGGATACCCAACTTGCCTCTCCCCACCGGGATTAGCCGGGGGGGAGTTCAATGTCTCCCGCATTCAGCCCCCGCGGCAGGTGTGGAGCACCTGCGGGCCTCCGTCGTCTCCAGACCTCAAACCAACCCTGTCGGTGAATTTGGTCTCAACCCAAACCGAGACAAACGAACAACTCTTAGCAGTGGATCACTTGGCTCGTGTGTCAATGAAGAACGCAGCTAGCTACGAGAACTAATGTGAATTTTTCAGGACACATTGATCATCAACACTTTGAACGCACCTTGTGGCCCCGGGTTCCTCCCAGGGCCTGCCTACTATCAATCGGGAGCCCCCTGCTCCCGCATCTGGGGTTTGTCGCAGCGCAGGCCTGCCCGCCTTCGTAAATCACAACTCCTGGAATGTTGGTGATGAGGAAACAGTTATAACATAGATCAGAAAATTACATAATGCTCTGAGAAAACATAAAGAACAAAGCTATCTGTAAACTACTTTTTACTCCTACATCTTTTGCTCCAGATCTGGCCTTGACAACACAAGTCACGTTAGCAACCCCTTACAAGACATTCGAGTTTGTAAACCACCAGTGTTTCAAATGCTACTGCTATAAATATTCTCCCAGCTTTAATAACTCTGCTTTGATCTTGTCGGCAATTACAAGAGGGATGTGGCACCTTCTCAACATCTGACCGCCTTCACCGAGGAGCCCACCTCTCCTGGGAAAGCCACCATTGGATTTTTCCTTTCTATTTGCTGCATGAGTGGTTTGTGAGCTGAGCTTTTGGGCGCCTTTTGTCTCTCCTCTCTCTGTCTGTCTCTCTCTCTCTCCCTCCCATCTCTCTCTCTCTCTGTCTCTCCTCTGTTCACTGTTTTACACTTGACATTTCTTCTGCATATAGGTTGCTCCCTACAGACGCCATGAAAGGGAAGAATCAAGCAAACAAACCAAGAAAGGAGTGTTTTGGTAACATGGGAAGATAATAAGGGGGTAGGAATAATAGTAGTAGTAATTCTTGAAGAAATAGGCCTAATATTGGCTTAGATAAACATTGTACTTTCCAAAGCTCAAGTGTATTAAAAAATACTCAATCATTCCAACTTCTTGTGCTGAAATCCCAAATGCCGTGGGTTTTTAAATGGCCCATATGCAACATTTGAGCTTTTACCGTATTTTCCGGACTATTGAGCGCACCTGAATATAAGCCGCATCAACTAAATTTTCAAAGAATTTTATTTTTCTACATATATAGGCCGCACCTGTCTATAAGCCGCAGGTGTCCACGTCTTCAAGAAGTTTTCAAGTTCCGAGCATCTGCTTGTATTGCCTCTAAAGCTTTTGTCGTCTTTTTGCGTTGAGTCAGTTCGTCACGCGCGAGAGTCGCTCTGGCGCTCTACTGCGCATGTCTCGAGCAGAAAGAGCCGCTGTCCTGTCTGGGATCATGTCAGTGTCTTGTATCATGTCAGTGTCTTATAGGATTTCAACAGGATTTCAGGCTCTCCCGGGGGTCGGGGTTAGTTGTATCGATCATGTATGAGTGGATGTCCAGCTACTGAAGTTTGAGACGTTTCGTCTCGTCATTTACGCTTCACCTGCATTTAACACATACGGGTCATTAAGACGTATCCCACTCACTAATGTTCATTTAGCAGCAGAACTTATTTTATCACGCAGCGATAAACTGTTTTAGTGCTGACAACAGCGCTAGCGAGTGTTCTAACTAACCCTAACCCATGTTAACCGCACAGACAGCGGCGCTTTCTGCACTCAAGCTGCGCGCGCATCCGCTGTGTTCATAGACGAATAATTATTCGTCCATATATTAGCCGCATCGGTGTATAAGCCGCAGGGTTCAAAGTGTGAGAAAAAAGTAGCGGCTTATAGTCCGGAAAATACGGTAATTTATTTATAATATTCCCTCATCAAAAACATAGATGGAGATGTATTTATCTTAATTCATGTTTCTTTCAGTAATCCTGTTCATGAGGTCATCCTGCTCTGAGCCAGAAATCAATATTTCATGTTTTCCTGGATTGTAATGTCAAAGGTAGAGATCAGTTTTTAAGTCCATAAATCATCATTGCCAGATTCATTTTAAGCATTTGTATCGTCAAATCGTGCCCATTACAAGTTATATTAGCATGCCAGTCAAGTTTTTTTTTTATGGTTCATTCCCACTGTGGCCAGTAAATGGTGTGCTAACAATAAACCCCAGTATCCAGTATACACAGCCCATCTGATAGAACATGATCAGTGTTTTCTACACTATTTTCTACACATTATTTTAAATGCTAAAACATCAGATGCCAAAGCAAAGGTAGTCAAAGGCCTGTTTAAAGATCAGTAACAATACAATGTCCTTTCAAATCAAATCATCAAATCAAACTTTATTTATCAAGCGCTTTTCATACAAAAATGTAACACAAAGTGCTTTACAGTGATTAAAAACAATCCCACATTTCCTTCCACCCATCCAACCAGCCCCCACAGCTGCCCGACCGCACACAACCAAACAACCCAAACGATAACACACACGCACATGCACGCACGCACACACACACACACACACACACACACACACACACACACACACACACACACACACACACACACACACACACACACACACACACACACACACACACACACACACACTAACATGCTAAAATACCTAAAACTACATAGTAAAATGTGAGGCTGAATACACACAAGCACACTAAGTCAAGAGTCAGAATGAGGTGTCTTGCTCAAGGACCCAAAGTCATTGTTTAAATCTACTTGTTGGAATTGAACCCACAATTGTCTAATTTATGGCCAAATATGACAGTAGTATAGGGACAGTATAAGTAATAGTTTTTATACTATCAGTAGTGGTGGTGCAAAGAGTTCAGTGATTTTATAGTATAAGTAGCATTGTCATATAAATTATATATTAACTCAATGTTTTAGTATTTTTTGTACCATATTTCCTCCATTAACTGAAGTCATGCAATGACTTTTTGACTTTTTCAAGTTTTATTCTGCAACATGTTTTCTCCATATAGGTCAGGCTCCATGCATGAAAGGAAAGGAGTCACACAAGCTCACAACAGGACTATTTAGACAACCTGTGAAGCTCCACAGTGAGAGGGAAGAGCTAATTACCTTATTTGGTTTCCTCTCCTGTGCGCGGTTAATTAGGAAATGAAGGATGGTGTTTTGTGCGTAGAGAAATAGCTGCATAAACTCACTGAAGCTCCTTGATTATTCTCAGGTATCTTATAACAGAGTTTGAGTGAGGAGCCAAACAGATCAGATGTGATTAGCCCTGTTCACTGCACATCAGTTGTGAAATATGGGAGCTGAGGAGGCCCAAACATGTAGTATACAATAACAACTACATACAAAACAAATGTTAACAAATGGTAATTCAGTGACCTTTGGATTTGAAAATATGTAGGATAAAAAGTGCTACCCTACACATAATTCTGTATTTTGTGGTGGTCTTTCCTCTCTGCTCACTGTATACAACATTAATAGAATAAATTTTTGAATGCTCCAACTTTTTGAACTTTATCTAGTTAGTATTAATACTTTCAGCTAACGACTTCAACATTCCCTGGGGTTGTGAAGCTAACTGAAAGCACTACATTGTATTTTTTCTTGAGTTTTCAAACCATCTTTTTTGACCGTGTTTGCTAATGTGTGCATTGTGCATCACTATGGTAAAAAAAAATTCCAATAGAGATATGTGAAGGAAACCCCCAGTGTGATGTCACTGCAAAGTATCAATATATGGCTGTAAGATACATTCATTTTAATCTAACTTTTCTGATAGAGGGTCTGTCTTGCTTTTCCCTTTTATTTTCCCCATATGGTAGTGCTATGTCTGGAATGTTCCACAGTATGGTATTCATCTTTTATCTCTATGGAAGCAGGTGATGCCATCAGGCTAATTTACGTGTCCATTCAAGAATGCGGTTTTAATGGTATTAATATGGCACTAACAACACTTGAATAAAAAGTTTGTCTCCATGGCAGACCCCCAATTTTTAAAGTTGTTTTTTCACAATTTCACAACCTGCAGTCCACACTTGATTGGTGTTCCTGTTCACATTAAATTACAGCAACATGATTCAACTGACGGCCTACTTATAATATGCCTCTATATAGATTTCACTATGAGAATGACAAATCACAAAACCCCAAATCTTTACCTTTGTGACTATACATGTGTATTTCTTCATCTTCCTTGAGCCTTCCGGGCCACCATAGATTGGTAACCGATCTGATCTGAATTTTAAGCGAGGGATTCTTGCACCAGTGCGCAGACACACAGACAGAGACACAGAGAGAAGGCGTATTGGGTGAGGCGTTCAAAGCTCTCCATCATTCTCTGGTGAAGTCAAACAGCATGGCCTCCAGATAGAGTCATTTGTAAGATAAATAAAGCTGCATGCGGCGCCGTGGCCTCCTGATCCAGACAAAGGGAGAGCGCTGGGACGTCCCGCTCTGTCATCTGTCCCATGAACGCGCCTCTGCCTCCCAACAATCAGCTGCATGATGTGTCTCCAGAGAGGGACACGCCTGGGGAAAGGACTGCCTCTTAATCATGAGAGACCCACTTCCCATGTGCTAGTACTGCTACCACTGCAAGCCTGTGTAAAGCATGTGCCGCAAACATGTGCTGCTTTTAAAACCATTTGCATACTAGTTGTGTAGGTAGCGTGAATCTATTTTCAACTCAGAGGGCTGGTTTGGATTTCAAGGTGGTGTGGAGGTCATTATAGAGCCACTCAAACATGGAAAAAAAAACAGGGCTATGAGGATAATTTGTAACTTATATGCTAGTATTTTCTTAAAGCTTCCATCTGTAATTACTGGCTGACCCGCCTCTGTTGTTTTCACACACCACCACTAGATGCTACTGTATCTTCTGCAGTCTGATGGTGCGCCAGCTTTGTCCTGACAGAAGAAGACCAGAGAGCACAAATGTAGATGGTAGCTTTAAGATGTAGGAATGCTAACCCTTTTGCTAATAAAACTATATCTATGCAGCAGTTACTCATGTATGTGTGGGTGAATCTATGTTACATCATGCACGCTGCCACTGTGTCATTTTGCAAGACATGTCACCCAAATTTCAAAATTAGAAAACAGATATATAAATATTATATTAAATAAACAAAACTTGAATGTAGGTGTTTACCATTTTAAATTTGATTGCATGATTATAATTCATATCCCTCTGTATTAGTAGCAACTGAGGGCCATGGCAAGTAGGAAACCTCTATATATGCATTTCATGTTATGTGCATGTTAAGTTTTTTTTTTTTAAAAGCCCGAGCACCAGAAGCTGGCAAAGGGCCTGTTAGTATTGCAAAGCAATGCGATGCTAAGAGTATGAATGAACTGACGTGAGGTGAGTTGCCCACAGTGACCAGGGACCCTCACCATGACGTAGGAATCCGTCAGAGCTTTCCGAAAATTTCTAGTTTAATATATAGAAAAAAAGCAGAACATTGTTCTCATATCAGAAAGTTTTTCTTCTAACCAGTCCACCCATTTACCTAGTGAACAGTGGCGAAAACTCACAAAAATTTGCCCAACATTAGTCAATCGTGTAGATTGAGATCAAATTTAATATGGGGAGAAAAAAAAATGTTTTTCATGTATTTTTGAAATTGTGCACAAAAGTCCATTTTGGCACCCCAATCCAAAAAGTCAGTGACACCCATGCCATATTTTTCATGGCATAGCCATAGCAATGACAGAAACTGTATCCCGTTCGCACATACAAAGTCTGATTTGGCTCAAATTTGAATCATTTGTAAAACTTTCTGGCCAAAATCTACTAGTGACACAAAATAAAACAGCACGATAGCGCCTCCTACAGAACACAACAAAATTTTGCATGGAGGGTCAAAATTTGACTTACTTTGGGTCATCTCAATCAAAAAAAGTCGATGTAAACTATATGGTATTTTTAACCCTGTTGTCATGGTGATGCACGAAAGTCCCAATGTTATACTAATGGGAGAGATCCCCAAAATTCCCATTCATGATAAAAATATTACTATCATGGAATATTGTGAAATCTTCATGTCATCCCCATCAAAAAAGCCAATGACAACCATATGGTATATTTCACTGGGTTGCCCTGGCGATGCGCGAAAGCACCCGTGTTAAAATGGCAAAATTTCAAAATTTTCTGACATTTCAAAATGATAAAACAACTTCTTAGTTTAATTGAACAACGTGAAATTTGGCACAGTGATTTTTCAGGTCACCCCGAACAAAAAGTCCGGGAGCCAAAGTCATATTTTGCAGGGTGTTGCCATGGCGATGTCCCAACGTGTCCATGTTTATCCATGTTAGCACATCAGCATCTCCAATGCTGCTGACTTTATGTATTTAGTACAAGTACAGTCCAAAGCCTCAATAACACAGAGACTATTGGCGTACCAGCGCCACCCAGGGGGAGTGCCGGGTGCAAAGCTCGCCCTGCGATGGGCGTTCGATGTAAACTTGAATTAAACACAAGTCAAGGTATATTAGTATAATATAAAAATAGTAAGGTGAGAGAAGTTAACCTACACTGAAAAAATTGACAATTTTTTCAGTGTAGGTTAACTTCACTGAGGGGTCGCTCAAATTGCAAACACAAATTTGACAACAATAATGTGACTTTTTTACGATTCTGTGTCCAGCATGTTTAAATCTTACTAAGGTCACTTGATTTTGGTCGATGTTAGACCTGTGTGTTTTAATCTGGCTGAGGAAACATGACTTTGTGATCTTTTCTGGTGAAGCTCTTCTCTCTGGAATTCCCCTCCCTAAAACATTGGGAGGGAAAATTCAAATGTGGCAGGACACAGGACAATTTCAGGAGCAGAGGACACACTCAGGACACAGGACAGTTACAGGAGCAGAGGACACACTCAGGACACAGGACAATTACAGGAGCAGAGGACACACTCAGGACACAGGACAATTACAGGAGCAAAGGACACACTCAGGACACAGGACAGGTACAGGAGCAGAGGACACACCCAGGACACAGGACAATAACAGGAGCAGAGGACACACTCAGGACACAGGACAGTTACAGGAGCAGAGGACACACTCAGGACACAGGACAATTACAGGAGCAGAGGACACACTCAGGACACAGGACAATTACAGGAGCAGAGGACACACTCAGGACACAGGACAATTACAGGAGCAGAGGACACACTCAGGACACAGGACAATTACAGGAGCAGAGGACACACTCAGGACACAGGACAGTTACAGGAGCAGAGGACACACTCAGGACACAGGACAATTACAGGAGCAGAGGACACACTCAGGACACAGGACAATTACAGGAGCAGAGGACACACTCAGGACACAGGACAATTACAGGAGCAGAGGACACACTCAGGACACAGGACAGTTACAGGAGCAGAGGACACACTCAGGACACAGGACAATTACAGGAGCAGAGGACACACTCAGGACACAGGACAATTACAGGAGCAGAGGACACACTCAGGACACAGGACAATTACAGGAGCAGAGGACACACTCAGGACACAGGACAGGTACAGGAACAGAGGACACACTCAGGACACAGGACAGTTACAGGAGCAGAGGACACACTCAGGACACAGGACAGGTACAGGAACAGAGGACACACCCAGGACACAGGACAATAACAGGAGCAGAGGACACACTCAGGACACAGGACAGGTACAGGAACAGAGGACACACTCAGGACACAGGACAGTTACAGGAGCAGAGGACACACTCAGGACACAGGACAGTTACCGGAGCAGAGGACACACTCAGGACACAGGACAGTTACCGAAGCAGAGGACACACTCAGGACACAGGACAGTTACAGGAGCAGAGGACACACCCAGGACACAGGACAATAACAGGAGCAGAGGACACACTCAGGACACAGGACAGGTACAGGAACAGAGGACACACTCAGGACACAGGACAGTTACAGGAGCAGAGGACACACTCAGGACACAGGACAGTTACCGGAGCAGAGGACACACTCAGGACACAGGACAGTTACCGAAGCAGAGGACACACTCAGGACACAGGACAGTTACCGAAGCAGAGGACACACTCAGGACACAGGACAGTTACAGGAGCAGAGGACACAGGACAGTTACAGGAGCAGAGGACACAGGACAGGTACAGGAGCAGAGGACACAGGACAGGTACAGGAGCAGAGGACACAGGACAGGTACAGGAGCAGAGGACACACTCAGGACACAGGACAATTACAGGACAGGTCTCTGTACCTGTGACCTGGGCGTTTGATTCTGTTTAAAATGATACAGAACTATGGAAAACTAAAAAGTGCATTTGTGTTATTTTACTTTAAACCCTCAAATCAAATACATTTGATGTTGCATGTTAAAATAATTGTGTACGCAGAATTAAATTATACATAATAAATAAAACCATAAAAAGGCAAATTTTCAAGATAAGGTAACATAAGATAAATATACGTATTCAGCATGATTTGATCAGATTTCATCAATATGAAAAAGTGACGTTCATGTTCTGAGAAAAATATGTGTAGAGGGGATCGAAATAAGTTTCAAAGCCTAAACATAATTTTATTGCATGCAACCACTTTCCATATTTTTTTTACGCAAATCCAGCGACCTTTTTTTTTCCAGTGTACAACTTTTGGGAAATGAAACAATGGATACTACATGACTTCATTTGCATAGTTACTGCACAGTCCTGGCTCCCTTTTTTCACTGTTTCATGAGCAAAATGCCTGAGTGGCTAATTACAGCATCCAGCTCCTCTCTTCAAATGGAGTCTGGCATGTACTGGTGCAGTCTGACAGAGGAAATCCATCTCTCATCATACCCCCTGCATTTGACCTGAGTACACCACAACACACAGTAGCAGAAAGCATTAGATAGACTGGTCATTTGTAACAGAGACCCGTAGGACCACATGGAGAGCAGGGCGAGGCGTGACCACCCCAGGCATGTTTGATAGACACCGACTGAGAGAGGAATTGCATGTGATGTCAGATCAATAAAAGCAACGCATGAGGAATCGGTCAACCAGTCAGGAGCCTATAACCCCCGGAAAACTGTTTGAGTTCAATGAAAGGTTTGTATTCTGTGTTGATATGTTGTGAAAATAAGAGGAAAAATGACTAGTTACGTTTACTTGTGTGTGTTGGCATGCTTTCACCTCACAGGAAGAAGGTTTCAGGTTTGATTTCTGAGTTTGCGTGTTTCTCCCTGCGTCTGGGTGGGTTTCCTCTGAGGACTTCGGTTTCTCCCATCAACCCAAAACATGCACAATAGATAAAATCCTCCAGCTAAATTAGTCCTGACCAAGCCTAGCTCAAGATCATGGAGATGGGTCCCCAGTTGCTCCAGCAGCATTGAAGGATGGGTCAAATGCAAAGGGAAAAAAAAAAGTAAAAAGTTTTTTTTACTTTTATGAGTGGGCAGGGATTTACATTTTGAGTTAGCTGGGGGGACTTCCTGATTAATTCTCTAATACTTATGCAAATAATGGATTAGCATGAAGAATTCACTTTAATATTTGTAACTCATTGTGTTTTTGTAGTTATCTTGTACTTTAAAGGTCCTATATTACGCAAACTCTTACTCTTGTGAGCTTTTAGAGATGTTAGAATGTTGTAGTTGTGTTTTGTTTCATTCACGCATGTTTGAGTAAACCTTTATTATTAGCCTCTCTGCATCTTTAAAACTTAAAATGCTCTGTTCCACCTTGTGATGTCATGGAGCTGTAGTTTTCAAATTAACAGCTACCTTTGACATTTTTTTCAGAAGAGATTAGCAATTCTGGAGCTGAAGTCATCCAAATTATTCTGTGGAAGGTGCATGGGGTTTAAAAACACAGTGGAGCACTTCCTGTATTACCACATGACATCACAATTTGGAACAGAGTGTTTTCTGTTTGAGAGAAGAACTCAGCTTAAATATGAAGGTTTAGCATAATATGGGCCCTTTATCTTTACAGTAAAAATAGAAGTGGGGAATTGTCTTATTACATACCCAAGCCTTAAATGACACCAATTAGCCTTATTATAGTTCACATCGAGTAAATTAAACTACAAAATGGTATAATTTAAGAAGTTTGGTTAAGATTTTCAGAACATTTTATTTTGGGTTTCAATGTCTGATAATGGCTGTCCCAAAAAAAAAGTTCTGCTATTATGACTGTAGTTATAAACGCTCTGGCTCAAAATCATAGACCTTAGGTCAGTCTTGATTAAAAAAAAAACACCATTATTCACAGACTTTCATCATAAGTGCTCATTTTAAAACAATAGCTGTTAATTTCAATGAGCAGTTTCTAGAGCAGTTTATTCTATACTGATGTAAGCCCGTGTAGGAGCCCACCTTACAGTTCAATAGAAACATAATTACAGCGTTGCAACAACAGTCAAATGATAGATTTCTTTGGCCTTAACTTGAGCCAAGGAATTAATAACACTACATTCAAACAGTGCCTGGCTCAGACCCAGAGTTTTGAGATGGGCAGACAAAGAATAATAAGTCGGCATTACGTTTGAATAGAAGAAAAGTAGTCAGAAATTGTTCTCAAGTAAGAGTAGTAAATTATATATAAGATGTCACTCGTATAGAAGTACAAAGTAATACTTGAAGAAAATGCTAATCATTTGGGGAAACTACTACTCGAGCAGAGTCATTGTAAGAGGAACTGTCTGGACAAAGTTGAAGTGGAAGAACAAAACATGAAACATGAAATTGGTTACTTGTAGACTTACAGTGGGAATGAACCAAGCACTGTTATACTGTAAAATGTATTATTCAGGTTCCTGAAAACTACTTAGACACATTTTCTTCAAAGTAAATATACTGCATTTCATAGTATCCAAGCACTATACTCACACTTGTTTACATTGGTTAACCTTAAAGCATATTAAAACTAATACTGTATAAATATAAGTACTGATCAGGTAAAAAAAAAAAAAGTAATAAAGTGAAGTCCATCAATTTTTTCATGTGCATCACCATGATACATACATTTTTGTTTCAATTCCTCATAATCATTATTTATGTCTGTCCGGTGGTGGCCAATTGGGGGCAGTAAGCCACCAGAAACTGTCTTTTCCACAAAATGAGAAGGAGAAGTATAGAGCGAATAGTCTCTCTCTTTCTCACACACGCACACGCACACGCACACTACTGACAAAATGACTGGTATTAAAAGCAAAGGAGGAAAAAAAATCAGCATTCATTGTCAGTGGAGGGACTCAATTAATAATCACACCTCTCTGAGATGCTAGGGGGTGTTAGGTAAACAATCAATGGCGGGGTGTGTGAAGGGAAAAAGCTGCCCTCATTTTGGGCTGTTTGGGGCGAAGATGGGAGGAGAAGGAGGAAGAGGAGGAGGATTCAATAAAGGCCTAGAGCTTCAGACAGAAGGTGGAACAGCGATTAATATTCCCGGGCAGGTTTGGTTAGAATGGGTTTTATAGGCCACTCACAAGCATCTCACCCCTAGCAACTCCCCTCCCCTCGCTACCTCTCTCTCTTGCTCTCTTTTTGCACAAGTCCGATAATTACCTATTTAGATTTCACCCCAACGGCCTTTTCCGCCACAAGAGAGGAAGTGAGAGTGATAGGAGTGGGAGGAAGTAGTAATAATCTTAGAAAATATTAAATCTGTAATGGCTCTTAAAAGGGTACAAGATGCTTTTCATTGTTTTGGTGAAATGTGTGATGTTTGTTTATGTTTGTCCCATAATCTTCTCCATCTTAGACCTTGTGATGTAATTAGGTGGTCCTGAATTACGCCTCCTATTTTTAAGTCTTAACACAAAACTAATTTTGTTAATTTCATTGCTCAAATTGTCCTCAACTTTGAAAATAGTAAATAGTAGATAATATAGAAGATAGTATTTTTTTTTTTTTTGCCTCATAGTAAATATTTGACATCTGATAGTATATTTTTTTCAAACCATCACCAAATCTAACATCAAACTAGGTGGTCAGCAATCAGCTCACTCAGGTGCAAACCATTGTTGTGGTGCTGACTTTAGGGCTTTGCAATTAATTAAATTTTAATTGAATCGAGATTCAATTGTTTCATTCAAGTCCATTATCTGCTTCAGGCCTTTTTAATCTCTTGGCCAGGTTATGTTTGTAAATGAGAATTAGTTCTCAATCATTTTACCTGCTTAAATAAAAGTTAAGTAAATCAAATAAATAAACTGAGAGGTCTACGGCCAATCCTCATGTGGTCAGACTTTGGAGAATCATGGCATCTCTGCTGGCCTGGAAACACCTCGGGATCTTCCTGAAGGAGCCGAGGAAGTGTCTGAGGTGAGGAAAGTCTGAGAGTCCCTGTTTAGACTGCTGCCCCCGCGGCCCTGCCCCGGAAGAAGATGGATGGGTATTTGTTTTTAATGGTAAGAAAAAGAGATTTCAAAAAGGGTACAGTGTTATTACCTCAGATAAAACTATAAAAGTCTCCAGTATTACTTCCATATCTTCCCCATTTTGACTGAAGAGCTGATAAGACTATTTCAGATTCATAAGTTACCTGTGAAGTTTGTGTCCGTCTGGGAGTTTGTGTTACCCCATTGTGAGGCCGAGCAGATGTACTTTGATGAGTGCAGAGCCAGCAGAGCAGACCAATCGTTTGTGGATGTCCTTTGGCCGCTTCGTCTAAATCAGTGCTCAAAGAGGGGACATTTGTTTTCACTATAGAGGCCTATTCATCAACAGTGATTGATATCCGGCTACGCTGCAGTGCCGCAGGCTGCTCCCATCCATCCACTGCCAATCACACCATTTTGCCAGAGAAACTCAAAGTGCCGAGAGCGCTGGCACTGTGTATTGAGCAGACAGACTCCAGGGACTGTTCTGGTCTGAGATATAATGTATATTTCATATTGCATGCAGGGTCTCCGCGAGATGATAGTTCGTTGAAAAGCATGTTTGCAGAGTTACGGTACATGCACTGGAGCACTTTTTCATCTCAAATTGGACGCAACTGGGAAAGTCTGTGAGGACATGAAGAAGATCGATAGAAATAAGGAAGTCTTTCACACACTATATGTGTCTTTTAGGCTTGTGGGAATACAGGATAACTACTATGATTAGACTACCTGACTTTTACTGTCATAAAGATGTGAAAATCAGAACTGGTTCATTTTTAAAAATTTGCAGTGGTCCAAAGTTATTCCTATCTTATGTATCTGTGTATATAAAAGGACATAGCTAACCCGCTAGCATTCCAAATAGGAAGTGGACATGGGGGCTTCACTGACTCTGGCTCCAATTGACTTTACATTGAGAAATCACCCCTCTCTCTGTAACTGCTGCAGTGAGCCAGTCAGTTTGGTCTTAAAATGTTTGTATTAATCTGCCCTACGTGATACTGGTGCTATTATTTTGCTATCCATAAATTAGGTTTATTCCCATTGCCAGGGGCGGGCTGGCAATCTGTGCATTCTGGAAAAGTCCAGAACGGCTGTCCAGTGTACTTAGACTTAGACTTAGACTTAGACAAACTTTATTGATCCACAAGGGAAATTATTTGGATACAGTAGCTCAACATCACAATATAATATAATAACAGAGTAACAAAAATAGATGGTATGGCAAAAAGAGTAAGAGACACGTGTCAAATGAGACATAATTCTAAAAATGTATATGTACAAGTCGAAATAAAATAGAAATATAAGTAATAAAGTAATAAACTATATAGTCACAGCTATGTACAAGAGATAAGAACGACAGTGCAAATACTATGCTGATTGACAGGGCATGAGGTAATCTGTTACTTGGGATAACTTGTAGTACAGTTGTAGGGAGTATTATCTGTTACATAAGGGTGAGTTGCGGAGCTGTAGGAGCCTGTTGGAGAATGAGCTCCTCTGTCCTCTATAGTCTGGTGCAGTGGGTGAGCAAGAGTGTCCATGATGGAGAGCAGTTTGTCCACCCCACCTGTCCTCAATTTCCACTGTGGGCCTATTTGTGGGGGAGAACTCCAGGACCGTTTTTTGGTCCCAGTCCGTCCCTGCCTATTGCCAGGGTAATGCTAATAAACATGTTCTGTTAAGTTTAGGAGCAGTTAATGTCAAGGTGAGGGTTTGGAAAATGGTTTGGGTTAGCAGTAAGTTTTAACATAATCATTGTAACCAGCAGTACATCATCCCTTGAGTCCCTCTGGAGCAGACTATCTATCACTAACCATTTTAAATGTTATCATGCATTAACCTTACTCCCCATAGCTCCCTTGGCACCTTGTCTGCTGAATATTTATATACTTTATTTACAATATATTTTACTTATCACCTTTTATCTTATGCATAATCCCAGCACATTAATTTTGACTTCACCAGCTCTAACAGGGGAGTTTCACAGAAGAATGGCCACAGGGAGGAGAGACGTCATAAAGCATTAAATCAGGGCCATATTAACCTAAAAGCCCCCCACTGTTTATCTGCACCGTGTGAAGAGGTCGGGCCAAATCAGAACGCCATATTCATTCTTTTATTTGGAGCACGCCCTGAAGGTGCTTTAAATTTATTGTCTGTGTTACGACCAGGAGCACTGTCAAAGGCACCTTAAAGTTTTGTGTGCGCATTGATAAAGCATTGTTATTAATGAGGCCTAATGGAAGATTCCCAGGCACAAGTTTGTCTGTCCTTTGGGTATGTGAGAGGGGTAATAAGAGGTTCACAGTGGCACTTGTGTTTCAAGAGCAAGCAATGAATGGAAACCAGTGGTAGAAAGTAACAAAGGAAAAGTAGTAAAATACTCTAGTTAAAGGTGCACTATGTAACTTTTTGGTTGGGGGTCCGTCACCTTCTTGTTTCTTGTTACAAAAGTATTTTTTATAATTGCTTGAGACCTTTGAAGCTTTACTTTTTACTCTTTAAGTACATTTTATATAGGTACTTTCATACTTTTACTTCGTTTTTTTTTTTTTTTACTCCTGTATTGGTACTTTTACTGAAGTAACAAAATTTTGTACTTCTTCCACCACTGATGAACTGGACTTTGGCAAACTGCTAAAGTGTGATTCAAATATTAACTTTATAAAAAAAAAAATCCATGAATTTTAGATCAGTTACTGAAGGATTGGGTCCACAAGATATTGTGGTTGTAAGAAAATGAATTCACCTTCATTTGTGGCAATAGAGAAGATGTAGAAGTCCCTGCCAGATCCAGTAATTACAGAGATATTCATGAACTAGGACAAGATATCTGCAATCTGACTCTTTTGTTGGGAGGTCTGCCACCATGAATGTTATTACTTTGCCTGAAATGTTACAAAGTATGGCATTAAGACAATTATTAATCTCCATTCAGACAAGCAGGAGATTAGGATAGGTTAGGTTAGTTTATTTGTCATTTGTAGTTAAAAACACATTGGAAAAACATGTGGAAAAAGCTCAAAGCGCACCCTTAGACATTAAAAATGAGGCCTAGTTACAGGTAAGGTCTGTGGAGACTGGAGAGTAGCCCTGCTCAAAGTGAATGAAAATGACAGACAAATCAATAAGCTCCAAGCAGGTAGGGATCCATCCAACAGAAAAGCTACTTAGTGCACCTTTAAAGCAAAAATATTTCCAACATTTTGAATATTTATTTTATTATTTACTCCTTCAGGACAGTTATTGTTGTAGATGTACTCAAATTATAAAAAGAGCTTCATAACAGTACATATAACATATATATACATATATACTACTACTACTACTACTACTACTACTTTTTAATGTATTTATTTTTCATGGCTGATGCTGATTGTTTAGAAGTATGGTTATAACGATGTCCAAATCTCAATTTTCATAATATCTGTCTCATGGTTCTATATTCATTCCAATATTTTGTGGAGGTTAGGAAAATTGTGAATATGCTACTTTTCTGCCATAATCCAAATATTTCAGATTTAAAAGTGCTGAGACAGTGATTTCATCATGTAGACTGACATTTAAAGCTGATTTTACCATTGAGTTCTTCTGGACAATCAGACAAAAAGTACAGTTTGCTTCTCCCTTTTATATTAGACTTAGACAAACTTAATTGACTTAATTTCCACAAGGGAAATTATTCAGACACAGTAGCTCACACATCACAATATAATATGATAACAAATAGCAAGAATATAAATGGTAAATTCAAATTACGTAGCAAAAGCAGTGTTATTAGAGTTAGGAGCAGTGACTGAGAATTTAAATAATTGTTTTTTAATTATTAATTAAAAATATTACAAACATCTACAAAATAGAAGAAAGCACTGACACACTCATTACTTTAATAGTACAAACCAATATACTGTATTCCTGCCCGCTGCTGTTATGACACTGCGGCCAATTGTACATTTCTTTTATGAATCTGTTGAAGTTTATTTGTGTGCTTGTGGTGCAGTCTTCTTCAGAGTTGTGCGATTGTTACTTGTGGATCCACGGGCCTCATGCTGCTTTGATCGATCAGCTTTAGATAAACCAGGATAAGACGTCTGGAGGCATTCTCTATTGATCAGGTCCTCATTGTGCACATGCTCCTGTAATGACTGAGGGCTCCAGTCTGAGGAACACTTTAAGCTACACTTTACAAACACTTCAACACTTTTTACTGTATTTATTTGTCATAATGCATTTTAACACTTTATTTTTTTGTTGCATTGTCTTCATGGAATTAGTAGAATCCTAGAGATGAACCACCAACAGCCGACGTTTTCAAACCTTGTATATTGAACCGCAGGTATTTATTGCTTAAAATACACTGAAACATGCATTCGTACTGAAGTCTTGCTTCTCAGCAGACCTGACTTGTAACTTGGTGTGGTGGCATCATCTGTTTGTTTTTTTGGTCTCTTGTTATTTTTGCTACTTATTTTCAAATTATTATTTATCATTTATATTGTTGTTCTTTGTTATATTATATTGTGATGCGCTACTTTCCCTTGTGGATTGTCTAAGTCTAAGTCTAATACCATACTGTGGAACATTTCAGGCAAAGCATTACATCTCCATTGGGAAAAGCATGTGACTGGCCCATCCGAAAAGTTACGTAGTGAACCTTTAACTACACAGAGCACATACATAAAGTCCTTTGCACTACTATAGCATTGATCCAGTGGAAAATACAGAGCTGGAAGTTACTACAGTAAATTTTCACAGATAAGAGACGTAGAAATACGATTAAAAAAAAAAAAAAAGTCCACATATTTTTTGATTATGTGTAAATTTAATGTTCTTATAAAGCAGATGTAACTGAATTCCAGGATTGCCTTAACGCTGCACAGCTGTGAGACTGTGCTAAATGTATACATTGTACATATGTTGAGAATTAATTGAGCACACAATTGGTTTATTTTTAAAATACAAGTAAATTTGTGTGCTTAATATTTGTTTTGGTTCCTCCTTTAATGTCTCCTACTTCATGTAAATTCACATTAACATCAAAAGAACTTCAGTCACCAGCATCAAGAAATAGTGAAGCTCCATTTTCAAGTTCATGCTGATTTTTAAACACAGATTCCAATTTGATTTGCAATTCATTTTCCTTTTTTTGGTAACTCAACTTATTACTTAAAAACTGTAGTTTTAAAATAAATTTGCACGTCAGTATGCAAAGTGACACTGCTAAATTATAGAGAACGCTTTTGCATGAAACTTTAGTCACTTTAATCATTCATTCATTTTTGTTTCATTTTTCACATGGATCAAAACATTTTTCAAATGTGCAGTTTTAAACTGCAGATTGACTTACCAAATCTAACCAAAATTGCAAAACATCAGCCACATGTCTACACACATAGATGACAGAACACACAATTCATTAAAGTTTGTGGTATTGGATGTGGTATTATTACAACATTTCCAAAACACATAAGAATCTTTAATGGAGCTCAACAGTCCCACCCACTTCTAAGTCCACTCTGGTTCCGGAAGTAAATTTTCCATTAATTTTTCCCATAGACTTTTCAAAAAATGTAAATATTAAGAATTCAAAGGCATCATCGAGGGTAACCAGCTATGTGCTAACTAATGTCCATACAGCAGTTGTTTTAAGTCTAAACAGCACATTTAAAACACAAGATTTGGCCAACTGTTCAAAAAACTTAGATGTTTATGAAGTTTCAGATACAGATTTTGAATAAAATTATTGTGGTCATTAGTAACCACAGCTGATTAGCCCTGAGCAAGCTTTCAAACTTTGCTTTGAATAGTATTTTTTATTTTATTTCATTTTTTAGAAGGTCTATGGAAAAATGAATGAGAAATGTACTTCTGGAAGCACAGTGTGGGTGGTTACCGTTGTTCCATAGACAGGGGTTCATAATGCTATGGTGGACTGTTATCCAGTATTTGGACTATTGGACCTTATTGTATTGACCTGCATCGATGCTGTTTCATTGTAGCTAAAGTTCCCTTATTCGTCTGAGTGAGTGAGTCATCGACTTCACAAAAAGTGTTTTTGAGCACAAACTCTCTGCACCCCACAGCTGCTGTCTCAAGTATGAGCCATTCAACAGGAAATGCTGCAGTCACTGATACAAAGCAAAAGGACCTACTGTAGCTGTGTTGATGAAATTGGTGGCTCAGATTTTTAGTGGTAAGTTGTAAAGAAAAAACATGTTCAGATTGGCTGGTTTCACCCTGCTCCTAAACATTATTTAAAGGGATGAAGAGCGCGTATCAGAGGATCAAAAATCTAGCTTAAAGCACTCAATTAAGTGACACAAGATGGTGGGGCTTTGAAGATTAAAAGCGATTGAAGTGTGTTTTTTATAATGTAAAACTTCTGAAATATCTACTATAACACCACATAGTCTGGTAGACTAAGACTGAGTCAAAATGTACTTTGTAGCCCGGGAGTACTCAAGAGTACATACCTATGTTCCCTGGTACTGTTATTCCCTGCCCAGTACTGCTGTTCTTATTATGTATGTATGGGGGAACAGCGGTACTTTGCAAATAAAAAAGTCCCGATGTTCCCTGGTACAACAGAGCAGAGAGTGAGACTTAGAAGAGGCTTTCCTTTTGTGTGTCCAGACTTGGACACTGCTGTGATGCTGCAGGTCACAGAGGGACACTTTCCGTTATTCTTGTCAAACACTGTATATGAAGTCCCAACCTGTTGAGCTGCACTGAGACCTTTGTTTGAGCTTTTTTATTATTATTATATTTTACTGCACAATGTGCTTAAAATACCCCTCGTGGACAAATACAGTGATTTTGACTGATTGAGATGCATTAAGATTTTATTGTATTTTACTGTATTCTACTTTGCTATATTCTTACTTTGCTCTGCCCCAGCATGAATTGATGAAAAAATGAAATATATATGCAGTAAGTAAAAGCAAGTCAAATATAAACATTGTATAGTAAGAATTATTTTAAAAAGTCTGTATTTTTCTATTTTTGTCCGGTGAATCAGCTCTGTTTTTTATACTTCATAATATAGATAATGATATTTAGGTATAGCCCCCATCACTAAATGTAAATATGACCATTATATGACCACTGCTCCTGTCTCGTAGTGTGTACAAACCATACAATCCACACTTCAGTATTTCCAAGTTTATACCAGCAAAAATGAAATAGAAATTAATTTATAAGGTTGTTTATTGAACACTGTAATATCTAAAAATAAAAGACTTTAGCTGATATTACAGTTGTATGAAAAAGTTTGGGCACCCTTGACAATTGCCATTATTTTCATTTATAAATCATTGGGTGTTTGAGTCCACAAAGTCATTTTGATCTATCAAATAACTAATGGACACAGTAATATTTCAGCAGTGAAATTAGGTTTAAGAGATATTTAGGTTTAACAACAATATGCATCAAAACAAAATTAGACCGGTGCAGAAATTTGGGCACCTTAACAGAATAATCATATCAATATTTAGTAGAGCTTCCTTTTGCAAAAATAACAGCCACTAGACACTTCCTATAACCACTAATGTGTGTCTGGATCCTGGATGAAGGTATACTGGACCATTCTTCCTTACAAAACATCTTTAGTTCAGTGAGGTTTGATGGTTGCAGAGCATGGACAGCCTGCTTCAAACCATCCCACAGATTTTCAATGATATTCAAGTCTGGGGACTGGGATGGCCAATCCAGAACATTGTACTTGTTCCTCTGCATGAATGCCTGAGTAGATTTTGAGCAGTGTTTTGGGTCGTTGTCTTGTTGAAATATCCAGCCCCGGTGTAACTTTGACTTTGTGACAGATTGTTGAATATTATTCTAAAGAATCTGCTGATATTGAGTGGAATCCATGCGACCCTCAACTTTAACAAGATTCCCAGTACCGGCACTGGCCACACAGCCCCACAGCATGATGGAACCTCCACCAAATTTCGCCTTGTTATGACCAAATAACAAAATTTGTGTTTCATCAGTCCACAGCACCTTATTCCAAAATTAAGCTGGCTTGTCCAAATGTGCTTTTGCATACCTCAAGCGACTCAGTTTGTGGCATCTGCGAAGAAAAGGCTTCTTCAGCATCACTCTCCCGTACAGCCTTTCATTGTGCAAATTGCGCTGTATTGTTGACCTATGCACAGTGACACCATCTGCAGCAAGATGACCTTGCAGGTCTTTGGAGGGGGTCTGTGGGTTGTTTTTCACCATTCGAACATCCGTCGTCTTTGCCTCTCTGATAGTTTTCTTGGCCTGCCACTTCTGGCCTTAAGAAGAACTGTGCCTGTGGACTTCCATTTCCTCACCATGTTCCTCACAGTGGAGATTGACAGCTGAAATCTTTGAGATCGCTTTTTGTAGCCTTCCCCTAAACCATAATGCTGAACAATCTTTGTTTTCAGGTCATCTGAGAGTTGTTTTGAGGCCCCCATGTTGCCACTCTTCAGAGGAGAGTCAAAGAGAAGAAGAACAACTTGCATTTGGCCGCCTTAAATACCTTTTGTCATGACTGGATGCCTCTGTCTATGAAGTTCAAGGCTTAATGAGCTCATCAAACCAATTTTGTGTTCCAGTTACTCTGAGTTGATTAGTTACAGGTATTTAAAGCAACAAAATGACAAGGGTGCCCACATTTTTGCACAGCCTATTTTTCACATTTGATTTAATTTCATACAAATGAATATTACTACACTTAAAATCTGTGTCTGGAAAACCACCCAGTCCTCGGCTTTTATGGGAAAATGAATGACATGCCACTGTGATCATTTTGTGTGAAGACTTTTTCATACAACAAGAAAACTTTTTCATACAACTGTACATTACATTATATATTATTATTTAGTCAGACTTTGCACATGTGTTGTTATAGTGTTCACTGTGGAGCAGGACTATGGTGAAGTTGTAGTGTATGCCGACAGGACAAACACCATTTTTGGACTCTAAAATGAGGCTCCATTATCAGAGTGAATATACAAACACACGGGTAATTCTCTTTACATTGCACTATCTCAGCGTAAAGTCAACAAAAGACAAAATTACCTCAACACAGTTTGTGCCAGAGCCATTAGAGACCAGAGGTGTGAAAAAGCAGCCTTCATTTGCTGTAACTGTGTTTGGGTATTCTATGGATAGTGTATGTGTCAGCATGTTTTCTTTGCTGCAGAAAATTGGAGTAGAAATGAGTTGAGATTTTGTATAGTAAAACATGCTTCACTCCAGGTGTCCTCAGAGCTTCTTTCAGGTACTTTCAGGTATTTTACGATAAGTGCACTTATCTCATGGAGGGTTTGCTGCTTTCTTGTCACCACAGAGATGTTATTGCTTTTCCTGGAATGTTCCACAGTCTGGCATTAAACATATATTTGTCATTTCTTCATTTCATAGCTCAAAAATACATTGAAAAGCATGCATTCTATAACTTAGCCTAGTGGCGTGGCCTGTTTGTCTTCCTGGAGATGTTATTGTTTTGCTTATAATGTCCCAATATGGACATATGGCATTAAAAGTATTCATTCCTCCACCAGAAACATAGCCAATGCATTCTGAACCTACAATGTGATAGACACATTTACCAATAGTGACCAGCACTTATTGAGGCTGTCCTTTTTATATCTATTTTTTTCCTTAAGAGCCAGTATTATGCTGTTTTCAAATCTATGTTATAATATTGTTTCCTCATCACAAAGACACCTGGAGTTTTGTTTTGTTTCATTCACACGTTTAACACAAAAACCCTGCACATTTAACAAGTCCAATCTCCATACACCTTCACCAGAATCATTTGGATCATTTCAGCCCTGGAATTTCCCATCTCCTCTAAACTAAAGGTAAAAAGTAGCCCTTAACTACTGCTTCAGCATTTTGAGCTTTAGAGATGCAGAGTCTAATAATGCAGGATTACTCAAACATGTGTGAATTAAACCAAACAGGTCTGTTTTTGATGAGGTAACAACATTCTAACATGGTTTAAAGTTCACAAGAGTCAATTTTGCTTAATATAGATGAACCTTTAATAGACATTTTTGCACATTTGTACCAAACGATGGACGTGGACGATTTCTTTTTACATCAATTCTGAAATCTGGTTAAATGTGTAAGTTTATGAAGACTGAATAATTACTGTTAACTTGGTGTAGATGTCAACAACAATACTGTAATAGCACAACATTTTTTAACTCTATAGGCAACAAACACACGGAAATAGTCCCAGGTTTCCAAAAAAGAGCTGTGTCAGTGTCAGTTTCTAGCTCTGATAAACACCCCAAAACAAATAAAATTAGAGGGATTTTTATTGCATTATTATTTGCTAAAATTCACCTCGAAAAGACAAAATGAAACAAAATGATCTCAAAATAAACACATCTAGAGTTATTTTTGTGCATATTCTGACCTGATCATTGAACATTAACCCAATCCTTTTTCTTACACATCTTTTGGACGCTTTCCCGTACTGCTACAGATGTTACCGATCAAATTTACTAAGTCTCAGCTTCATATATGTGTGCATAACCAAACACCTGGTCTAATTGTATTTAAGCTGGGATCTGTTAGGCTCCGCGCTACATCCTGGGTTTTCTGTGCATCATTCAGCCTGAGTGAAACTAACAAGGAACATCTGCTGGCTCTACACATGCGCTGCTTTAATGGGCTAACTCCTCCATTCGTCTGTGCTTAACGACTCTATCACAGCTCCACACAAAGTCAATGGGACAGAGCACAAGGACTGTTGGCTCAGGTAACAGGGCTGCCCATGTGTGCTACGGGAATCACACCTCTGCAGTCAAAAATGCACTGCTGTTTTCATAATACTCACTTTATACTTGTCCAATATCCAGCTAAAGGTTAAACGTGGAAAAAGGTGAGTATCTGCTGCCTCACCAAAGAACTACGATCACTACTAATACGACTGCACGGTCACATTTTTATACAGCACTTTTCCACCTCAAGACACTCAAAGTGCTTTACATCAAGGAACCACTCTCACACACATTTCATACACCAGTGTGCACAGACAATGGGGTTGAGGAGGGTTAAGTGTCTTGCCCAAGGACACAACAACAGCATTCATCTGTGGGAGCTGGAATCGTAAGGCTACTACTACTACTACTACTACTACTACTACTACTACTACGCAACTAACTGCTACTACTACTACTACTACTACGTAACTAACTGCTACTACTACTACTACTACTACTACTACTACTACTACTACGCAACTAACTCCTACTAGTGCTATTACTACTACCACGTAACTAACTACTACTACTACTACTACTACTATACTGTAAAGCACTTTGAAATACTTTGTGCATGAATGGTGCTATAAATAAACTTGCCTTGCCTTCTATTTCTAACACTACAACTACCTTATCTACTACAGTATTTCTTCTAGTACTACTAAGACTCATCCTGCAGTGTCACTAGGGCAATCTGTCATGCGATTTTTGCTGAGTGCGCTGTTTTCCTCTACAACATAAAATAAGTACTATCGCATCCCGTCTAAGGTGAGGACCCCTCTGTAAAATAGACTGTTAATTCCATGTCTTTAAATAAAGGTCAAATACACTATACTACTACTACTACTACTACTACTACTACTACTACTACTACACATCCATGACTGGTGGGCTTCATGCTGGGACCAGAAAGTTAATAAAAAATAATGAAAGCAGTTCTTTGGAGCTACCGATTTAGATTTTCCATTACTATGTGATGTTTTGGGTCGAAAACAATCCTCAGACATGCAGGTCTTTCTCCAAAAAATAAAAAATAAACAACTTTTTTACCACCAAACTGGATTAGGGACTGTGATTCTTGGTGTGCATCCTTCCTTGTGTGAGATCATAAATTGGAATGAAGTAACAATTAAGTATGCTACTAATTCTTATACAGTTCTATTGTTGTCACTCTTGATTCTAACTAGGCTACCAACTTTACCAAAAAATACTGGACACATCAGCTTGTTCTGTTCGATTTCACGCAATATGGAAACATTCATAATATGCCCTTTGCTGTCACTATTCAACAGACTTATTTTTACATATTTAATGTATTAAATATTTTATCTTTTTTAAACTCATTATTAATGGTCTTATGTTACATGAGATTCACTCTTGTGAGCTTTAAGCCACGTTATAATGTTATTACCTCCTTAAAAACATACCCGGAGTTGAGTTTTGTTGCGTTCACATGTTTAGTTAATCCTGGTTTATTAACCTGTCTACATCTCCAAAACTCAAAATGCTCTGTTCCACCTTGTGATGTCATGAAGCGGTAGTTTTCAAGTTGGCTGAAATCATCCATATGATTCTAGTGAAAGTATATGGAGTTTAAAAACACAGAGGAGCACTTCCTGTATTACCACATGACATCATAAGGTGGTTTTCAATATGAGAAACGTGTGAATGAAAAAACAAGTGGCTCCTATAGCCCCCTGAGCTGTCCTTGGTCTGACCTGTATTTACTTCAGTATCACTGTGACATGGGCCTTGTTGAAAAAAAGTTGATCGAATAATCTGTATTTGATTTATTTTATTTAAACACGTCACACAGCGGCGCACTCTCAAGGACTATTACCTGCGTTTGTCACTGTACCTTCAATTTGTTTCAACTTCAGCATCAATTCTCACTTTATGGGCTTTCTGCCACCTCCTACGTGACAGCTATAATTTACTTCTCGGATCCCACAAAAGGGCTACATTTCTCGGGCTGTTTTATAATGATGGGGACTTTTTCCACTGAACAAGATTAATTCAGTGGTTGTGCGAAACACCTTAGCTCACACATCTTTTGCAGTGTCGGTTTAAATTAGACTTTTTGCATGACTTTGATGTCCTGTGATGCTATCTTTTTCTGGCCTCAATTACTTAGCATAGCGCTGCACCCTGTTTGAACTGGAGCGCTGGATTCAAAATTCATGCTCGACGGTGGCCATTATATGCATAATCCATGTTTTATGTATTTGTTATTAAATTATAAACAACTCAGAGGATAAATAAAGCAGAGAGTGAGATAGTGGACTTGGAGTTTAATGCTTATATTTGTTGTTTATGTGTTTTTAGACATATACTATGACATAATAAGCCCCTATAGTTACACTGTCAATTCCACTCTCCAAATATTTAAGGTAAATGCTTATACATCTGTAGGTCTGTGTGTGGGCCTTTAGTGCACCAAGAGGTTAATTGAGATCGACTGATAGGATTGGATTCCCTGCAAATGTCTGTCTGAATATGCCAATACTACTTTTAGCTCTAAGTAACAGTACAAAACTAAAGCTGCATTCTAGGTTTTTCTTTCTCTAATTTGTTGACTATACAAGTGGTGGTTAAGCGCGTTTTATTGCTTGAGTATATATTATCTCAATGCAAGTAAAAGTTGCTCAGTCAGATTAAAACGTAAAAGATAAAGTAATTGTTGTATTTAAGATATTTAAGTATAGAAAGTATTTTTTTTTTACAAATCATTTTAATGTTTTGAATGATAAAGTCCAGATTCTCAAAAGCAAATATACTAGCTACTAATGACCTTGGAATATTTTGATAGTTTGCAGCAGAGTTCGTCAACATTCCCTGAGGGCGTGATGCCAGCTGTAGGCACTGCTCTGTCTGAAGCTCTGTTACTCAAATTTAATCTGAGCTTTAACACAATCTGACCAGAAAGAAGTGATTTTGCTAGATTTGTGCTATTAAAGAAGTCCCTCATAACATGACAATCACACGCTAGCGAACATTAGCCAGCCGTTTTCCAGTTGGTCGCTCTCACCTCAAACAAGACCATAAAAACTCATATGTATCACAGACTCCTGAAAATGTGCTGTTTAAATCCATTATGTTTTTTGGCTGTGTTTGCTAACATGTACATTGCATCACCGTGGAAACTTCCATAGACAACCATGTAGAACACCCCCAGCGTAATGTCACTGCAATGAATCAATACTATCAGGAGAAGAGGAATTGGCTGGTTCCATTGTAAACAAAAACTAAGCTGCATTTTACTTTGCAGTATATATGGAACAACATGGAATAACACAGGCTGCCAGTTACAGGTTACATGTTGTAACGACAAAGGTAGTATTAAATGAACTGAACTTTATTGTGGTAATGTTTACACTGGGGTGATTTACGGGTTATTTATGAGGTCGTGCACTTTTGGTATTGTGAATCTTGAATCAGAATCTAAATGTAGTGTAAAATCGTAAAAGCTACTAGTTTTCTGTTTGTTGTTTGTAATTGACAGGCATATGTTACTGCGGCTTTTTACAGTGAAAACCATTAAAGCTTGAACCAGCACAGTCATGGCAACCTCGAAAACTAATAACCGAATCTTCTATTTTACCCCAAGGCTCTGGTTGTAGCTGCAGAGGCTACGCTACATGCTACACAAGTAATAACATCTATCAATAAAACAGAGCTACATTATTGACACAGCTCTCCTCCTCGTCTTTATAGGCCCCTACTGCCCATGTAAACAAATATGAAAGAGGAAGAGGAGGGCTCCCGTATGGGCTATATAAAGTTTACTACTCAACCGAACCACGCAGTACGGCTTTAATTAAACTTCTGATAAATATTTAGTGCTCGAGTATCAGAGCGTAAGGGGATTACGTACTTTTTAAGAAGAATCCACTGGTGACAAAACAGAAGACGCTTGTTGCCCTTTTGAAATTAATTGAAAACACCGTCCTCATGGAGATCTCTGTTACTGCAAAAGTGGAGAGCATTTTGAACAATATAACAACAATCAGGTAAATAACAAATCATTGGGTATATCCTGAAGATTGAATTGCATTAACTGGTCTCTCCTAACCTATAAAAAATAACAAGAACTATAAAAACACAATTTACCATCATGAAAGAATATTTTTTGTCTTATTTTGATGGTGCACTGCGTAACATTTCTAGTGGAGGGTTCGTCACCTGCTTGGAATGTTACTGCTTTGTCTAGAATGTTCCACAGTATAGATTAAACCTATCACAAGGGAGACGAGCAGATTAAAGCACTACGCTACATTACAATTCAGATCTGTGGAGAGTCGCCCCTATTCACAGAAGGCATGAATGTATTTTTGAGTAATAGAAACACCCCTAGTACATAAATGCTCGATGGATATGTTTAAAGTCATGCCATGGAACATTCTACGCAAAGCAATAACATCGCCATGGAGACAAGTAGGTAGCAGACCCTCCATCAGAAAAGTTACACAGTGTCCCTTAAAGTCCTTGGTTTATAATTAGTATTAAGGTATGCACAGGTGATTAAACCAGTTAAGGTCCCTAAAGGTGTTTGTTTTCTGGTGGTTGGGTCTACCATCTGCTCTTCTCCATGGAGATGTTATTGCTTTACCTGGAATGTTCCTTAGTATGGTATTAAACTTACCCATCTGGCACTGGATCAATTACATGCATTACTGCTCAAACGTACCTTAAAAATCAGGCTTATTCTTACAATAAGCAGGGTCACCTTTTCACAGATCTTACGTTTAACTTTGCCTGTTAGTCTGCTGCTTGTCTCCATGGAGATACCGTGACTACAAAATGGCTAATCAAAAGATAAACAACAAAAATAATAAATCATTTGAATATGATTTTTAAAACTAAAAATCAGATTTGGTTTAACCTCACCTAATGTTCATTGCTGTGTCCTTGGGCAAGACACTTCATCTATGTTGCCTACTCTAAGCAAAAGAAAGGGTATCCAACTTTAATGTACCCCCTGTGCTCTCTAGTGGCATAGTGGTTCCATTGCACGTATGTGGTTGTGGCTTTGACTGAATGTCTCTCCCTTCATTTCACACTTACACTGTCCTGTCCAATGGAGCGTTTGAGCCAGAAAATCTTTGAAACAACTTACCCTATCTGATCATAGCCAACCGAAAAGATATATACGAAGTAACAGCTGTAAATTGCACCTCAAAGCAGCCATTGTGGTGGAGGAAAGTTGAATAAACCACACCATCTGCACTCCAGCGCTCGTGTGAATTGAAGCTGCAGATGCGGTGTATGAGAACTGTATTTCTAATAAACTCTCGCAATGGATTTGAGGATCCCATTCTCACATGGACAGCCCGCCCTGGCCTCGGTCCACACTGCTCTCAGAATGTGACAAGAGTTTTCTGGGCTCAAATTGGATCATTCAAGACCAATGATATGTCCAGTAAATTGTATTGTCATGGGTTTGTGCAAATGGCATCTTGTGTTGTGATCTGGGTATCTCCAGATATCATTATGAGTTTTAATCACATGTTGAGTTTTCAAACTTATCAATGTAGTAGAACGGCTATAGTTTAAAAGGTCCATATTACACTATTTTCTGATCTGTATTACACTATTTTCTGATATATCTATAATGTTCTTTCCTCATCAAAAACATACTTAGAGTTTTGTTTTCATGCACAAGAAGTGCTCCACTGTGTTATAAAAGCTCCACAAACCTTCACAAGAATCATCTGGATCATTTCAGCCCTGGAATTGCCAATCTCTACTGAAGTAAAGGTTCAAAACTACTCCTACATGACATTGCAAGGTGCATTTTGAGCTTTGGAGATGTTGACAGACTAATAGTAAAGAGTTACTCAAACGTGTGAATGAAACAAAACACAACTTCAGGTATGTTTTTAAGGAGGCAACAACATTATAGCATAGACTAAAGCTTATAAGAGTCAATTTTCTGTATCAAGTTTGTGCTGAGGAACATACTAGAACAAAGTAGTGAATGGAGAGCTGGGATCTATCTCCACTTTGTAGATTTTGAAAAGAGCTTCGATTTTATCCATAGAGGGAGCTTGTTTTGTGGTGTAAAATTGCACATAATGATACATTATGTGCTCTTGTCTGTATGGTTGCTTTTACAATAGTGAAGAAAATTGAATAACTTTGGATGACTTGCCCTGAAAAGTTTGGTATGTTAAAGCAATGTGTTGTAATGTATGCTTATAGAATTATTTGGTAACGCTGGATATGAAGGTTCTTTCGTAGTGGTGTTAATAAGCAATAGTCATTGTTTTTAAGCATGTGTAAACTTTTGATTGGAATAAACCCAGTAAAGCATGTGTGCAGATTTGTAAGCTGGACACAGTGATATGCAAAAAAAAGGCTCTCTAGCACCCTCCAAAAGTTTGCTTTAGAGGTGCTTATAAACACATGACTAGTGCTTATTATAGTCTCATAAATTCTTCACTAAGGAACCTTATTTTAACATGTTGCCAATATATATATATTTTTTTATGACATTATAGGACAGTTGCTCTTAGTTTTCATATTAAAATCCATCACTGATACTGTATAGCAGGTATAGCAAAGGTAAAGTTGTGTTGAGGTTACTATCTATTGCAAACTAGAAACTCTATCCTGAATCTCATTTTTTTCTTGTTTTGACCTTCAGGTGATGTTCTTTTTTTTTTTTTTTTTTTTTTTGCAAAAATTCAAAACTTAAACACTATAATTTTTGAAATAGCTTTGAAGAGTGAACTCTCAAACCCTCTGACATTTTCTATTTCCAATTTCCTTGTCCACCGATTTGGCTCAGGAAATTGAAATCATTTGATAATATTAAATTCCTGTACAGTTGGGTCTGAGTTTCCCTTATTTCCCCTAATTATTAATTATTTCAAATCCTGCTTAGATTTTTTGTAAATATAAGGAGAAAAGGTGCTGGACTGAGCATTTGTTGGGTCTTGACAAATCCTTTCTCAAATAGTAACGATCCCTGTGGGGAAATTTATCCTGTGTATTTAACCCATCCTTCCACTGGGGCACCCAACCCATCTCCATGATCTCCTTGCTAGGCTTGGTCAGGCTCACCTCAGCTGGAGGATTTGACCTATGGTGCATGTTTTTTGAGTTGATGGTGGAAACTGGAGTGCCCAGAGGAACCCCACCCAGACACAGGAAGAAACATGCAAACTTTCACAGAAAGATCGAATCCGGAACCTGGAACCGCTAACTGAATCACAGTCACAATGTTTGTCACAAAATTTGTGATTCAATATTTTTCCCTAGTGTTGCATCCCTGTTTGTGGGTTTGGTGTATAAGCTGATCCTGGTTCTTATAGGTAGACTCACTGATTCAGAGCAGAGGCACCTCATAGTGGCTTATCAGGCTTAAATCATTCGTCCAGACTGCACAATGAACTCTGAGCACCTGGACTTGTCCCGGGAGAGCAGGTCTAGACTGAGGATTGAACATTTTTAATCTTACCTCCTACAGATGAAAGTGAGGAGGGGTCCCAGAGTCTGAATGAAACCATAGTGAAGCGCGACATCACCCTCACCTCATAACACCTCCCATAAAACACAACAGAGATTTCATTTGTGCTCCAGGAGAGAGGCAGAAATGTATGGGGATATGCAGGAGATTTCACTACTATTTATTGCATTGTATATGGAGTAGTAGATGATAGTATTAGATTTTAGACTAAAGTTTAAAATACACTTTGTTTGGAACTGCAGCTGTGAGGCGGTGCAACCTCCAAAAAGGCTGGTGCAGTAGTTGGTCACATTAAAGGTGCTATATTACAATGGATTCTTGTGAAAATACAAATAATAAAGTATGTCTCTCTCATAATGTTTTACCTCCTCACAAAAATACCTGTAGTTGTGGTTTGTTTTATTCACACATTCACACATGTTGTAATTATTAGTCTGTCTACATCTGCAAAGCTGAAAATGCACTGTTCCACCTTGTGATGTCATGAAACAGTAGTTTTCAAGTTTCAAGTTCAAGCTTTTGTTCAGTAGAGATTTAAATCATCCAAATTATTCCATTTAAGGTATGGAGTTTAAAAACACAGTGGAGCACTACCTGTATTACCACATGACATCACAAGTTGGAACAGGGTTTTTTCAGTTTGAGAGAAGAACTCAGCCTAAATATACAGGGTTTGTGTGTTAAACATGTGAATTAAACAAAACAAAACTCCAGGTCTGTTTGTGATGAGGAAACAACATAATATAGATCAGAAAATAGCATAATATTGATCTTTTAAGCAAATTGGCCAGTTCCTCCCAATCAAATGCAATTTTACTGTTATTGAAAAACAAATATTTCTTTCTAATACTGATGACTGACTGACTGGTAAACTGATGAAATCAGAGCTGCCAATAAGGGCTTGGTTTATAATGCTGAGATTGAGGTGCCACAGGGACTGAGTAATGCAATAATCCAGGCTTTATCAGCTTCTTCGATGAAACTCCATAACTTTCTTCTACATTTATCAAGCTGCAAATCATTTTTTCTTTTATGAAAATGTACCTCACAACACAATACAAGCAACATACTTCTTATATAGTTATATTAGCAGTCACATGATAAGTGATGGATAAATTAGTAGAATTCAGTCTTCTCTTTGTACACTAGGTGGCGCTACAGGGAAGTACCCATGATGCATCTGGTGCGGTGACAGTGTGACAGTTGATTGGATCAGCCTCATACATTTTGTACCTGTGTTTTTAACTTCAAACGAGCCAGCAGGTCACCTCCTCATGAATATTTTGGAGCTGGCGCCGCTCGCGCTGCATGACTAAGTGAAAGCGCTCCCAGCTGTGTGCGGCGCTGTCTGATGTAGTTCATGATCGAGCAAAACTAAAGTAACTAGACTGAAGTTAAGACTGAGGCGCTGTGCAGAAGTTAGAACACTATGAAAAAGTACACCATTTGTCAAGCGTATGATCAGACAAATCTTTACAATACTTAATTCGTAGTAGTTTAAGTAGTTACTAAGCTTTAATTCTTTACAATTAATATGCTAAACCTAACTCCTTACGCTAACTCTTTAGTTAAGTAGTTACTAAGCCTGAATCATACTTAATAAACTATTTGTTCATTATGAGTTAAGTCTTTGTTATGCTTTATTAAGGCTAACTAAGGTGTAGGTATGTGTGAAGTAGTGTTAGTCTTATGTCAAAAATGTCTTATGAAAAAAAGACAGCTTATTTGTTTTGTTAATGAAATACATTTGATAGATGACTCATTATTGACCAGTGACCTAAAGCACCTGACCCCGCCCATCAGAAAAGTTACACAGTGCACTTTAAAGTCAACCAGTTAAATTCCACCAACTCAATCCTTGAGTAAAACTTTAACGTCACTTCCCACTTTCCAGCGTAGATCCTACTTACACCTAAGTTAAAAAGACTCTACAAACCCACCAAATTTCAAGGTTGTGACAAAAGCGCTCCAAAAGTCCTTTCTTGTGAGTCCAGTGTTGCTAATGGGGTGATACGGTGGGGCTAAAGATAACATGTCCTCCTTTCTCCTCTGGCTAAAATCCCCTCATCAGTGTCCCACACATCAGGTCGGGTCAGAGCCGTGTTAGATCTCAATCACAGTCAATTTACACAGGATGGAGGCTTAGCACGATACAATCAACAACCTCCCGTCACCGCGGCGACGACAGCTAATTAATTAACTTAGCCCCGGCCCGACAAAGGAGAGCTTATGTGTCACCATTGTTTCATCAGTGTTTAATAAATGACTGAGGTAGGGAGCGAACAATATGCTTCTGTCTACACCTGAACAAACAAACACAAAATGTGAATGGACACGCCGTGTATAGAGCTAGTTTTTTGTCTAGCATTTGTTTCTTAGTAATGCTGGCTAGGTTAGGTTGCAGTTGGTTTGATAGAATTCAGTGTGTTGATACTTTTGCAGTGCTGGGGGTGTTCTACATGTATGCCTATGGTGGAACGTTCAGCAGTTACCATGGAGACACAATGCACACATTAGCAAACGCTGCCAAAAAACATTTTATCTTTCTGGTCAGATTTTGTTAAAATAAAGCTCAGATTAAGTCTAATTTGAGTAACAAAGCTTCTGACAGAGAAGTGCGAACAGTTAGCAACACATGATGATGCCATAAGCTGCAAAGTATCGCTCAGTATCACAACAGCAATTGCCTCACAAAAAAGTTGTTTTGACTTAGAGAAAACAGCAAAATCAATTAAACCATGAAACAGTTAAAAGTGCAATAGAAGGAAAATTTACATGGGCCAGCGTTGGGGTGTTAAAATAAAGTATTAAAATCATAGCAACAATATTTTAAGAAACTACAATATACATTTTTATCTGAGTTAATATATTTTTTGACATATTTTCTGAAATGTAATATCGACAAAAAAGTTATAATGAACACTAAAACTATGACTAAACTATGACAGATTTTTTTTGTCAACTAAATAAAAGTGAACAGAAGGCATGACCAAAGCTCCCAATAGAAACTCAACATCTGTTTGGTACTTTGTGAGCGTGGCAGTGCAATATAATCATTTGACAAACTAAATTCGTGAGAAAATTGAGAAATTGTTGAGACCTATTGTAGATTTTTAAGAAACAGCATTTACCATGATATGTTGGCGATCATTCCACCTTGAGTCGGGCCTGGTTAGTACTGAGCTGGGAATCTACTGGTAAACAAAGTGTTGTAGTGCGACAGTAGTGGTATCGGTGCATACTGTGGCTGTGTCTTTAGGCAAGACACTTAACTCACCTTTTATAGATGAATCTGGTGTGTGATTGGTAGTGGTTGGAGGGGCTGTTGGTGCAGATTGGAAGTCTCGCCTCAGCCAGTCTACCCCAAACAAAGTGCGTATGGCAGATTTTGATGATTTTCTAATTTTGACTTCATTCGGTGGGACTATAACTATTGTAAATATACTTTTTTGTTCTACACCGTCATCAAGAAGCAATTTGTGAAGAAAAGTTGCAAATTATGTTGAAAATTACAGGAAGAAGAGTTCTAAACATTGATGACATCGCACTGCAGAGTTCTAGGCGCATTTTACACGCAAGAAACACATTTTTTTTAATGATACTTAAAACATTATTCCAACAAATAAAGGTGTTTTCTCATATTTGTATTTGTCTTATAATAATTCCCATAAGTGTTATTTAGCAAGTACTGTTATACGTGATGTTTTGAGGACTTTTCACCATTCAAAAGATATATAGTATTTTGTGATAAACTGTTAATCGCTATAGCAACAGTTCTAATTTTTCACCATTCTGAAACACATAGATATCAAAATCAGTTTCACCCTTTTCATAGACGTGTATACTTGCTTTACTTTACTTCCTTTTGATAAATCTCTGCTTTGGTAACTAGTTTTCCCAAATGGGGACTCGGCAGTGCTGCCACAGTCTTTCATCTGGTACTTGTGCAGATATGAAGACAAAGGGAGTGTGTAGTATACGCCATAGATCCATATTACAGACTGACTGACGGCTGGGTTTAAACCTACACTTTAGAGAGGGCCCCTTCCTCATTGGCATGCATGGAGCCGTTCCCAATAAGAGCAGCGCATTTATTTCATTTCCATACTCTCAATCCCATTCATTTAGACAGTCTCCGGTGTACCAAAGCAGAACATGTACCTTTTTTGAGTTTAACAATCCGACCAGAGCTCCAGAGACACATGGCAAATGGGAGGGCTGGACCAGGAAATCAGCTTACTCTGGTAATTATACTCAGCATTTGGAAGCAGACGGATGAAAAATAATACAAGACAAGATGGTATTGGTTTTATAGTTGGGAAATCTAATTACTTTTATGTCCAAAGTGTGTTGTTGTTTTGTATCTCCTTGCAAAAGCTGGCTGTAATTAAGCTGGGAGTTTTTCAGCAGCAGAAGACACTAAGGTACCACATCACAATGAAAACAATTAAAGAAGTGGTAGAACATAAATAGGTATATATTGTAACTATAATATTGTAACCTGCAGCCTTGAACCTAACACGGACAATATCGTCCTTCTGACAGAGTGATCCAGTGGCAGTGAATGGTTAAATTGCTCTGTTTGTTTTACCTGGAATGTTTTATAGTATGGCAAAAAGCATGTTAAGTTTATCAAGTTACAGATGTTTTTAATGCTTTCCAAAGTGTGATTGTTCCATACTGTATTTGCTCCCTTAAAATAGACATATATCATAGGTTCTCAAGTGCAAAATGCAATATCACAGTATCACAGTTGCAGCAGTGACATAACCCATGTAGCCTGTACCATGTGTTGCGTAACCCTATACTAACCCTGCTTCCTGGTTATTCGCTCCTTCCTCTGTATTATCCTCACATGTGCATCTCTCTAACCATCTATGTCATCCACTTATCCTTGTATGAATTCCCATTTCCGGTTCATGCTATTCCCTCCTAAAAACACCCGCCTCTCTCTGACAAAAGCGTCATGGCTGCTGATTAGCTTCCTGACGCTTCTTTGTCTCCGAACCAAGGCCAATATTGTGAGTAATAAGAAGGAAAAAATCTTTGAACAATGTCAGCTTGTTTGCACAGGTGTGCGCAGTTATTTTTCCCCCTTTTGAAAGACTCATTAAATATATGCAAATGACACTGTCACCCTTTGAAACATGCAAATGCTGTTCTTGCATTGTGAACACTTCGCACTAACTGGAATTTTATTCCTTTGGCAGTATGAAAATTGGACTGTTTGAGTTCTTCAGGAACTATTTCTCCCCAATGTGTATGTGCAGTATGTGAATTACTGTGACTTTAAAGGTGCACTCTGGAACTTTTCTGGTGGAAGGTCTGCCCCCCGTTAGACCTGTTTGTTTTGCCTGTAATGTTTCACTATATGGCACTACATTTATCTATCTATCTACAGGTGCTTTATTGCCCAAAAATGTCTTGAAAAACATGCATTCTTATTGTGAGGACTTGCCTCTCCAAAAATCTGACTTGTAACTTGGTCTGGGTGTTGTCTGCTTGTCTCCATAGAGATATAAGTGATAAACTGTGAAATATTCCAGACAGAGCAATAGCTCCACGAAGACAAACACTTGGTGAACCCTCCCACAGAAAAGTTACATATAGCACCTTTAATGATTTTGTATAGTTTCCTAATTTTTTTTTATTTTTTTATTCATAGCAAAGTAGTTTAAAAAAACAGAAAGATGCATGACCTAAAATCCAAACTTCTCAAAACCATACAGAATTCAAATCATGGTACTATTTTCTTTTTTATAGTGAGCAAACTTTTCTTAGTTTTCCTACCGTCTGTGTCCTATAGCTGAAGGTTTGCTACAGAAGCGTGGTGCAGCATACACAGACTGAAACACACTTATCGTTGGGGTCCATCACCAGAAGCTTATCTCCAATGTGAAGTTAAAGGCAGTGCTATCAGCGGTGATGCACTTGAATGGGGACATTAAGCGAAGCGTTTAAAGCAAGCAAAGTCAGTCATTCAAATCGATACGTAAAGATGTGGAGATTTAGAGAAAAGCACCAAAACAAGGGAATTTGTGTTTGATGCCATAAAGTTCTACGCATTATTTTTTATTAGAAACTGTGAAATGCTAGTTCATCTGACATGCTATTGTCACCACCAGGCCAGTTACAGGTCAGATCAGTGGAGAGGCAATCGCTCACAGTAACAATGCATGTTTTACAAGGTGTATTTGAGCAATACATTCCCCTGTAATTGAATAAATACTACATAGATAAATGTAATGCATGGTGTGGAACATTACTGACAAAGCCATAGCATCTCCATGGAGACGAGCTCACATACCATCTGTCGAAAAAAAAAAAAAAAACTGAGCCCATATACTTAAACCATGTTCTAACTGTAACTCAATAAAATGCATGTTTTATTGTTGCTAAATGTAAAATTTCCAACAGTTACCCAGTCTGTTCATTCTGGTGTATATTTATGTGTGCTATAATCAAATATCTGGAGCTCATTCCACCCGCAGAGAAGCATTCAATCTGCACAGCAAAACAACAGATGTAGGAAAAGGCAATATGAGGCTTTATTTTAGAGAATTCTGCCTTGTTAACCTTTTCAAACTATTGATTGAATTCTGTTATTCCGATTTCTACATATCCCAGTGTTCAATGTTCTCGCTAACAATGTCTGATGAATGGTGGAGTCACATTTATATGTCTGTGTTACATGTTTTGATTGTGCCAAACTGAGTATTCACAGACAGTAATAGAATTTAAGAAGAAATTAGCTCAGATTTAAAGACTCCTGATGTGAAGGAAGAATATCAAAATATATGCAGTTACTTTGATGAGATTGAGGACTTAACAGAAAATGCACTTTTCAAATGATTTATGTCAAGCTTAGTGCCAAATTTATATTATGGGGCGACAGCAGCTCAGTTGGTGCTCAGAGTGTTTGTCCAATGGTCTGAAGGTTGTTTCGCTTCCACATTATAGTAATAAACATATTTATATTTCATTGCATTTGTGTAATTGTGTTAAAGGTGCACTGTGTAACGTTTCTAGATTGTGGGGGTGGGAGATGTTATTGCTTTGTCGGGACTGTAACATGGGTATGCAATTGATCTAACATGCATTTATTCTATTATAGGTGTTTTTGTTGCTAGAAAATGCATTGAAAAAGATTCTTACTTTTACTTTACTTTTTCATTCTTACTGTGAGCAGAACACAGAGAATGCACGTGTGATAAATATGTGAATGAAACACAACTCCAGGTATGTTCGTGATGAGAAAACAACATTATAACGGACCAGAAAATAGTGTAATATAGGCACTTAAACTTGTAATTGTAGATATTCTGTTCAGATTTCAACCTAATTCAAAGTACTTTTTCCTTCCGATCACACGGCTGTATTTAGTGTCTCCTATTTACCCCCCTGTTTGGTTGGCTCCTCTGCTGCCAGTGGTGTCTCTTGACCTAATTGTCCCTGGCACCTCGTCCTTTCTCGTTCTTTCTCTCCTGGAGCTGAGTTTTCCTCTTCTTCTCTCTCCCATCTTCCCTTTATCCCCTCCTCCTCGCCCCCAGAGCTGGCCACACATAATGTATTTACAAGTGCACTGTTGATGCCTGGGGTTAACACTTCCTTTCAAATAGTCTATGAGACCTCTGGATTCAGCTACTGGTCTTCCAAATTTCCATCCCTGGTCCCAAACTGGACACTCCAGGGATCTGCCAGAGTTCCAGACCTCTGCAGTTATAGTGTGTGTGGATATCAGCCTAGTTTTGCCCCGATGAGCTGTCTCAAATAGGATTATGGACGCTTATGGCTTCTTTGGAGAATGCTATTCCATTGGCTGGGTCTTATCTGTGATGAGCAGTCATGGAGAGATGGTGGAGGAATGAGACAAACCAAATGATCCTTCAAAGAAAGCTCCTATAACAGCGCCCAGGCAGAGGGGCTGATCAGCAAAACAGCACGGCTCCAATTAATCTGATTTTGTCTGCGAATTATGAAAGGGTGATGTGAAACGTTGTAGGCTAGTGGTTCGAGTTATTTGTAAATAGAATGATATAGAGTACAGCATGGAAACAAAATTAAACCAAATTAGAAATAGCTGTAAAGTGTAGCATGTAGCAGTATATCAGGAGTTAGTCAGATCTATGGAGAGGACTGTACTAGGTCTTATGAACATTAGACAAAACCAGTCTAATTTGAACTTAAATATCTAAACTATATAGGGCAATTTTACACAAATCAAAACCAGAACTGAACCAAGACTGTACATTCAGATATATGCAAACCTGGTGTTACTGAATGAGACAACCAGTATTTCACAAAAAGCACTGTTGTAATCTATAGTTATCCCCGGAATTTTTATGATTTCCATGCTGTCGAGGGCAAGTATTATTCTAAGGAATGTGAACTGGGTTATTTAAGGATAACTTTGTAATAGTTACTCAAATATCCAAGTCAAAGATGTGTACAAAATACTGCGGGTCACACACTAAGCAGCTAAATAGCATGAAACTGACTTGGCAACCAAACAAAGGGACTATTTTCTCCTCCGCAGCAGCCGACTCATAATGAATTTCACTTTATATGCTTCAACTTGTCTTTTGTGATTAAAATGAATTAGAATAAAATAAGCACATTTAAATAAAGTGTCAGACTGCTTAAATCTGTAGCTAAATATTTAACTTTTAACATGCTGAGTTCACAAAGCATTCATTCTCACCTTAAGTCATGTGCAAAAACATTATAACCCCAAGACACTAAAGTGACATCAGCATCATTCGCTAACATAGATTTTAATTGCAAATGCAGATTGTAGTTTGATATTAATATCTGGATTCGGGACAAAGTAGGATAAAGTTTTTCTTGGCTATTTAGTCTTTGTGAATGATTCATCCTTTACAAGCACAGTTTTAAAGAAGATGTATTATGCAACCTCTGCTTGTTGAGTTTTTTACCTGCTTACAGTGTTGTTTATTCATCAAAAACATTCTTGAAGTTCTGGATAACACTTCATTATCAACTACAACTACATCTAATTATACTTAAAATGCCTATATTATGATATTTTCTAATCTGTGTTATAATGTTTCCTCGTCAAAAAAATATTTGGAGTTTTGTTATGTTTCATTCACGCCTGTTTTACACACAAATCCTGAGTTCTTCTCTCAAACAGAAAACACTCTAGTACAGGAAATGCTCCACTGTGTTTTTAAACTCCACACACCTTCACTAGAATCATTTTAATTTGCCAACCTGTACTGTAAAGGCAAAAGGTAGCTGTTAACTTGACCACTTCATGACATCACAAGGTGGAACAGAACAGAATTACTGTGTGAATGTGTGAATGAAACAAAACACAAGTCCAGGTATGTTTTTGATAAGGTAAACAACATTATAACGTGACTTAAGGCTCATAAAAGTTAATTTTGCGTAACATATAACTTTTAAAGAAGACATATTGTGCTTAAGCCTGCTATATAGTTATAATCTATAGCATCCATGGATCATTATGCTATAATTTGCACATTTTAAATCAAAATTAGAAAACTGTGGTGCCCAGTGGGAGCAGATGTCGCCATAACATTATCACAACAAAGAGCCGTGAAGTTGTTGGCTCCTCCTATGGATAGCTGCACACGTTTTCATTTGCACCAAAATGACTGCACAATGCTGCTGAATCCTACGTCTTTCACCAATTAACAAAATAAAATTAGAAAACAGAATAAGTACAGAGCAGTGGGTGTATGCCGGTAGTGGTGAAAACAGGGTTGATTGGTAATATGGCATCTTGAAAATAATTACTCAATTACTCAAACATGCACGAATCACTCCAAATACAACTTTGAGAGGGTAAATGAGAAAGGGAAACAACTACAACATGGTTAAAAGCTCTGGAAAGATGAACAGACTAAAATAAAATTCACAATGAACAAATATGTTATAAAGAATGAGTCAGGCTTAGTAACTACTTAATGAATACGCCTAACCTTATCTCCTTAATTAAGTATCGACAGCAACAATTTGGAAAACCTATCTGATATATATACTAGCACAAAGATTTGAATTTCTATAGTTTCTTTTCATTGGCCACAGCAACACATTTTCCATCTGATATGGAGTTAGATGAGTGTGATGAACGACAGACTGGCTTTTGTCAAATGATCTTCTGAATGCAAATATTCACTGTGATATTTGATCCAGGCCTGATTAAATGGCAAGAGGAAAAGTTGTGGTCAGAAACACTGCCAATGTGCATATTAAAACTTCAACAAGCTGTAGTTTTATAGAGCTGTTTCTCACTTGGGCTCACCTCAGACACAACACACTTAAATGGTGTGGAGGTGTATCGTGTAGGATGCCATTAAATACTGTACATAGTCTGCTTTACTTCCCATTACTCATTATCAGCATGTTCAACATTGCTTTAGCTATTTTTAAGAAGCAGGCTATTCAAATGCATAATGTATATGCACTGATTCAGGTTTGGTATATAATATAAGGTATCCATGGGTTTCAGGGTTATGGAGAATTTGCACAGTTGCCATAGCAGTATTTTAATGTAATGCCCACAAAATGTACACACACAAAGTTGAAAACCATGAATACATTACATTATTACAAATATGTTGTATGCATATCAGAAAAAAGTGTGCAAGTAGTAATTAATAGTAGTAGTAAGTAGCAGTAGTAGTAGTTGTTGTTTTAGGACTGTTAAGAATAGATTTAGCATTTACACCCTCTGTTGTATACCTTTTGTTGGTTTTAATGTTTTCTTTATATGCACAGCACTTTGGAAACTGCTTTGTTTATAAAATGTGCTATATAAATAAAAAATCAAAAGTGGATTTAGATTTGGATTCAAAATAGCAGAATGGGTAGCGGCAATACTGATCAAAGTATTTGGTTTGTCATTTGAACAGGCTCTTCTCCTCATATATACTGGATTATCTTGTGTAAGTACCTCTTTTATACATGACCCTGTGACCTCTCCACTGTTAATATCATTCAGTGTGTTATATTCTTGGAGAGTGAGAATAAATTACTGGAACACTCAAGGTCAGGAGCCACACTTCTTTCTCGTGATATCCTCCTGGGCCTCTCATCCATCAGGCACAGTGAGAATACTGTGGCACATTTACATGCTCCTCTGTATCAGGGTCATGTCTATGTGATTTTCAAAGTAGATTTAAGAAGGTTTAAGGTTGAACACTGAAACATAACTAAAGAACGTATAGGACTTTTAACATGAGAGGTCAAGATTCAGTTAATTATATTTCTAGACTTTTTGATCATTGCTGTTAAAATGATGAATGGACAATACAATTTTACATACAGTTACCGGTACTTTAAAGATCCTATATTACGCAAAAGTGACTTGTGAGCTATAAGCCATGTTAGAATGTCGTTACCTCCTCAGAAACATACCTGGAGCTGTGTTTTTTTTCATTCACACATGTTTGAGTAAACCTTTATTATTAGTCTGTCTGCATCTTCAAAGCTCAAAATACTCTGTTCTACCTTATGATATCATGAAGCAGTAATTTTCAAGTTAACAGCTACCTTTTACCTTTCCTTTAGCAGAGATTGGTAATTCCAGGACTGAAATTATCCAAATGATTCTAGCAAAGGTGTATGGAGTTTAAAAACACAGTGGAGCACTTCTTGTACTACCACATGACATCACAAAACAGTGTTTCCTGTTTGATTCATTGGTCTTATACTGGGGTGCAGGGTCTGTGTGTTAAACATGTGTAAATGAAACAAAACACAATTCTGAGAATGTTTTTAATAAGGACACAATATTATAATGTAGATGAGAAAATAGCTTAATATGGACTCTTTAAGGTTAATGTATCTCATAGTATTTTTGAGGATCTTTTAGCAATTTTTTTTGTGACCACACTACAATTTTATTACTTATTTAATGGAAGGAAACTTATTTATGCAATACACTTGACAAATTCACTGTTTTGATGATTCAGATAGATGTATTTCATGTTAACACATGCACAAGTAGTGGTTTAACAAAGAAATACTGTTGCTAAAATGTATTTGGTTCTTTAAAAAAAAAACAGCAATTGAGATTGGGGGCAACGCTGGTTTTCTCTGTTAATTACATTGTACTTTGCCAGGAAATATCCAAAAGGTAAAGTCACAAATGTTGAACTAAACCCTAAAACTCACTATATTACAACTTAATTTTGCATTTAACAATATTAATTTTAGCTGCGTATTAATTAATATTGACCCATAGAAAGCTGTGATATCATCTGAAAACCCAGCAATATGTCACAGAGAATTATGTGCAATATATTGATTATGGCACATATTGCCATATCGTGATACTATTGTATCATGAGCCATGTATCACATATCGTATCGAATCGTGAGGGACCCTGTGATTCCTAGCCCTTGCATATATTGCACAGACAGGAATTCATCACGCATGTTTTTGATGGTATAAAGAAAGACAAAACACCCTTCAAATAGAGACAGTTAGCTTGGAATTTGAACCCACAACCTCCCTGCTTTTCTAGAGAATTAATTAATTTAATTAATCATTAATTAATCATTGCATTTATATAGCACCTTTCAAGACACCCAAAGCACTTTACAGTTCATTATTTATTCACTCCACATTTGGTGGTGTTAAGCTACTACTGTAGCCAGAGCTGCCCTGGGGCAGACTGTTGGAAGTGAGGCTACCAATCTGCGCTATCGGCCCCTCTGACCACCACCATCATTCACGCACACACCACTTTCATACTAGGCAAAGTGCCTTGCCTAAGAACACAACGGCAGATTTTCCCAGTGGTCTCCCATCCGAGTACTAACCAGGCCCGGCCTTGCTGAGCTTCTGAGATCTGACGGGATCAGGCTTTAACAAGTCGGTATGGCCACAAGAAAAGTAGTAACCACTCTGCAACAATGCATTCTCACATAAAACAAATATCCCAATATATATCCGATTACAAGTCTATGTCATTACCAGAATTTACAGAATCTAATTCTCAAATGACTCTCTGGAACTCTTAAACCCTTTTAATTTTTTTCTGCAGCATTGTTACACCACATTTGAGGAAAGTGTTGATTGAAAGATGTGTTAAATTGAAAAGACACTTGTGAAGCCTGTGTCAGTCTCTTGATTACTATTCCAGACAGAAAATGTGCTTCAACATGTCTGACGATCTTTCATTGGCAGATCGGTGAGCGTGCCTCGCAGTCTAAACCAGTGCCATTGTCTCTTTCAATAATCCCTCAACAACCTTTCTTAGCTTGCTTTACATGACAACGCTAAAGTTACGCGTGACTAATTACTCACTAGATTAAATGCCAAGGTTATATCCTGGATCTGAGCCTTGCAGGTGCTCAGTGCATTGCGTGAGTGATAAAGCAGCCATTTCAGCCCCATTTATACAAGCGTGCTTTCACAAATCCTTCTTTGCATATGATGACATTTACGATATGGCCCAAAGGGAGAGTGAATATGAAATAAGTAAAAGCTATTGGCCGGCTTCAAATGAGACGCAATGACTGTATATTTCTGTCCAGGGTTTTATGGCGAATGTGGAGCTCGGTGTGAAATAGTGGGCTCGATCAATACTGGCCTCTCTCAGGATCTCATCCATTCAAGACAGCCTTCTGGTCCCACTGAGAGGGCTCCCCACACCCACTGCAAGGAATGAAATGGAGAGAAGGCCTTTAAATACAACAGGGGAGATTGGTTTTGTTATTATGGAAAGATAAAGTGAGTTCATGTGAGGAAATCTTGCATTGCATATTGATACTTTGCAGCCGATTCATTCACATTGACTAGTGGCTTTGTTAGACTTTAATGTGAGCTCTATTTTATCACAGTCTGACCAGAAAGAACTGACTTAGCTGGAACTACAACAGGTAAGATGATTTGTGGTGTGAAACAAGTGCATCTCAAATAACATTACAATCAAAAGCTAGCTAGCATTAACCAACAGTTTTAGTCACTCTCACCTTTTCATTGTTCATTGTGTCACTGTGATAACTGCTGAACATTACGCAATACACATACATGTAGAAATGAATGTAAAATCCTGATTGATCAATATGATTAACACATTTTTTTGTCACATCGCCAAGTCCTCATAGTATTTGAATGTAGAAAAGTTTGATTTATGATTTGATAGGTTTGTTTTTTGTAATAATAAAAATGTACTCCCAGATGGGGGGCAGTTCCTCAATGAAAACATTACATTTTCTTAAGATATTTCTAAGAAAATCCAGGAAAATTCTTAAAAGTTGAACCAGATCATTTGTATTAAGAACTAGGCTTTCAAATTTGCTATATTACAACACAAATCTGCAATTTACAACACACATAACAATACTCCTATAAAATGTTATGATATCTTCTGAAACATCACCCAGCAATTGATACTATACTTTTTTCTTTTATAACACAGCAAATATATTAAAATAAGAAACACATATCGCCTAATAAGTTGGGGTAAGTTATCACCCAGCAAGGATTCAAATATTAGAAAGTTAGTGCACCTTAAATGAAAAACTGTATCACATATATATTGTTTTTCTTGCTATTTCCACATTTTTATCTTTATTTTTGCTAAACTCCCCCAAACCTTAAACACCCTTTAGCAATTCTGAGTGCACTTGATGGAGCATGGCATGGCACAGTTTGTCATGGTATATTTTTAGGTGTGATTTTGCAGTAACCTGTGCTGCTCCTCCTTGTCATTACACGCTCCTATTACCCAGAGGTGAGGCTGACATGTGCTCCAGGCGTGACCATCATGCACCTCTTTACAGGGACAGCCTGGATGGAAATAGAACCCCCGTCCTCTCTGCTCTCTGTAACTGGAACAACGCTTTAGTGAAACGATTGCAGTTAAGTCAATATGGCCCCATGTAAATGCTAATGTTACAAGGAGCAATACTGATAAGCTTACCTGCTACTTCCAAGCAGACTAGTTACATGCTTGGGGACGCACATTCGTACATGGGCCCCAAGTACCATAACCATTACTAAAATTTAAAATTATACTTAGTTGAACAAGTATTGATAGTGAAAAAAATCATTTAAAGGTGCTAAATTACAGGAAATTGACTCTTGTGAGATTTGAGCCATGTTACAATGTTGTTACTTCCTCAAAAACATACCTGGAGTTGTGTTTTGTTTCATTCACACATGTTTGAGTATTATTACATCTCCAAAGCTCAAAATGCTCTGTTCCACCTTGTGATATCATGAAGCAGTAGTTTTCAAGTTAACAGCTACTTTTCACCTTTAGTTCAGTAGAGACAAGCAATTCCAGGGCTGAAATCATCCAAATGATTCTAGTGAAGGTGTATGAAGTTTAATAAGAAACTGGACATCATGAAATCATAAAGTGGAATAGAATGTTTTCAGTTTTCATGCAGGATTTCTGTATTAAACGTGTGAATGAAACAGGTATGTTTGTGATGAGGAAACAACATTTTAACATAGATCAGAAAATAGCATAATATTTAATTTAGAAGGGTCTCGATCTATTTCAGAACTAGTATAAGACCAATTACTCAATATTTGTTTATATAGGACCTTTTATGCATAATCCCAGAAAATCATGTTTAAAGAGAGTATCATTAAAATTAGCTATAGAAGTTACATATTCAACCTTTTACAGCTGAAATGTGACTGATTTACAACAAAAAAAAATACCCCATATCTCCCCACTTTGGCACAGAAACTGTACACACGATAAGTATTGAGCCCCAAAATATATTGTTCCAGCTTTCATATACTGAACGATAAGCCAGTATAGTAATTATGGTGACAGGCCTAAAGATAGTCTTTAAATTAACCATGCCAATCTCCACCAAAGTTAATCACTGGAAATAATTAACATTACAAAAAGCAGTAGGAATTCATTTTAGGTAATAATCAGCGTTTGTCTCATTTATAACAGCCTAACCCCTGAGTAATAAAGTGGCCTTCTGGTGAACCCCATTACAAACTGCGTAATGACACATCAAGTATTATGATGAGTATGAAGGATTTCCACAGTATTCTGGCAGGGCCTAATATCTGTTCAGCCAATAAATAAAGAAACAAACACAACATTTTGCCAGCTATTTCTAGGCATGCTACTATCACAACACATCTGATTCTAGTGTCAAGAGAAAAGGTGAAACGTCCCCAATAAAACCAAAGGACAAATCCTCCTGTACAAAGAGACTGGGCAGGCGTCATTCATTCAGAGGTGGAAATAGGCCGTTGTCTTGGCAATGCCTTTTTGAACAGGTTTTGGTGAAGCACAGATGCCCTCCCAGTGAACCCCATTACCTCACGTCTCATCACATATAATGAGGCATTTGATGGGTTTCTATCCAGATGTCTGACCATCAATAACAGTCCACATATGCAGCTCTTATCTGGGCCTCCATCTTCCCATTTACACAGTAGACCATCAGAGGCACACACTAACAAAGTCCTCATTATGGTCATTGTCAGCTTCTGATGGGGAAGATTGCCGTTTTCAATCTCGCAGTGAGGCGTTCTCAAAGTGGTGGTCAATATCTGAATTGCCCATGTGGTTGAATTGAAAATGGACAGTTGGACAATTATAGATGTATGGCTAACCAGCGCTAACCGAACCAAAACCACATGGCATGGTTATTCAGTTGGATTCAGACATCTTTTTAAAAACATAATTGCAATAGTGTACTGCAGCATGATTTGAGGAACAATGGGCATTAAAAAAATCAATCAATCAATCAAAAATAATAATAATAAAAAATAATCTTCATAAATAGCATATAGGAATAGTTCTATTAAGGTAAATACAAAAGAAAAAATATATATGTATCGTTTACTTGTAGCAGAAAGAGATTAAAGGAATACGATATGTGTGTATGTGTATAATAGTGATATATGTATAGGCCCACTAAGTAAATACATCTGTACCTGAGATGAGAAAATCACTCTTATATAAACTAATCAGTAGTAGCAGTATATTTACTTCCACCCATATTCACAAAATGACATACAAATATATAGAAAATATGCATCAAATTAAACTACGTTTATTATGATTAAGATACCATGCAGTGTGCTGGTTAAGACTAATAACTGTGCACTAACACATGCCATGAGTGCATTCATCTTCATTTGAGACGCACTGGTGTAAACAGAGAGGGGCTTTATGACAGGGGCATTTTACAAAATGAGGTGGGCTTGTGACAGGGCAGAGTTCACACTGGTTAATGGGGCTTGCATCACCTGAGTCATTACATAAGCATAAGCTATGCGTTAGTATTCACATGTAGTTATTTGTACTGTGCTAGAAGATTAGCTTGTAGTGCGTGATTAAAGTTGATTGGAGTGCTCAATGGAAACCCTCCCAGACACAGGAAGAACATGCAAACTTCCCACTGAAATGACCAATCCAGCCTGGGAACCAAACCGGGAAACTTTTATCTGTCAGGCAGGAATGCTAACCACTCACTCACTCACAAAGATACCAAAAATATTACAGAAATTTGAAGAACAATTTAACGGTGCTAAAGGTGATCAAATTTTTTGGGTGAAGGTCCATCTCCTTCTTTCTTAACACCTTAAGGAATTCTATAAAACAGTATCTAATTTTTATGCGTACATAAAAATGACAGTAAATTGAAACTCGAAAGCCTAAAATCCTGCTTTCTTCATTGATATTATTATTATTGCTTTGCCTGGAATGCGATGGTGGAAGGTAATAAAATAAAAGTACTTAAGTAGATTTTGTAGATACTTTATTTAAGTACATTTTACTGTGGCTACTTTTTAAGTTTACATTTGGAAGCAGGTACTATCTACAAGTACTTTCTACTTTTTAATGGACTAAAAAGTAAAACGTATTTCTCATATGATTTTATTTTTACCATTTTGTGATAACATCCTGCCTAAAGGTTTTGAGTTCAAACTTCTGCTTTCAGCAAACAAAAATAAATACACAGAATTCAGTAGAAATAGATTTGTGTTTGGCACTGTTAACCAAAATCTATATTTTTTTAATCAGTATCACTGCATTTAATACTTGAACAAATTAACAACGTTTTTGCCTCTGTATCTGTAATTTTACTTTAGTAACACAATTGAGTACTTCATCCACCACTGCTGGGATGTTACAAAGTCATTAAACTGAGCTGTAAAGTAGCCTGGTATAATCACCTGCTTCCTTCCATGGACATAGACAACCTTAATGCCATACAGAAAAACATTCGAGCAAAACAATAACATTAACATATCCACAAGAAAAGTTATATGGTGAACATTTAAAGTCAGTGTCCCCATGAAGACCTCTATCCTAATCTCCAGATGAAAACCACGTCATCAACTATAAGAGGAGCATCTGGAAACACCTACTTTAATAACACTGAATTTCTCTCTCATCCCAACCAGACCAGTGCCTGAACCAATGAGATAACAGTTTGAAAGTGTGTGTCAGCCAATCAGCAACGCCCACAAGAGTCACTCAGCCAATTAATCCCTTTGGTGACAAAAGCTTTAGAGGCAATGGCCCGGTTAGCTCCTGGTGAGAGGGGATCGGCAACCTGCTGTGCCGCTTTCATCTCGTGACAGGATAAGATACCTCATGCTCCCTCTATCCCTGCAGTATTAAAACTACTGTGTGGAAGTTTGTAAAATACTTTAAAGGGGGCATATTACGATATTTTCCCCATCACAAACAGACCTGGAGTTGTGTTTTGTTTCATTCACACATGTTTAACACACAAACTCTGCATATTTAGGCTGAGTTCTTCTCTCAAACAGAAAACACTCTGTTCCAACTTGTGATGTCATATGGTAATACAGGAAGACCTACACTGTGCTTTTAAACTCCACGCACCTTCACTAGAATAATCTGGATAATTTCAGCCCTGGAACTGCCAATTTCTACTGACCTAAAGGTAAACTACTGATGACATCACAAGGTGGACCAGAGCATTTTGAGCTTTGGAGATGAAGACAAACTAATAACTCAAACATGTGTGCAGTAACATCATTCTAACCTGTCTCACAAGAGTCCATTTTACATAATATAGCACCTTTCATTGTTGCAATTCATGGTTATCAAAATGGCTTCTAACGTGAACAAATTTGGTTTTACCTCTGTGTACAGGTCTGGGCACCATATCATTAAAATAGCTACAAGACAAATTGAGTCCCCTGGTGAGGGTCTAAGTCTCAAACTTTTCATACCAAGTACCACCTAAGATAACTTTTGGTTTTCTGAGTAGAACCAGATCTAATCCTGAACTTTATAAGGTTTAAATTAGGGCAACCATGAATAAATTTGTCTCTAAATTAAACATATACTCAAACTGCAGAAGGGCTCATGTTTGTTTGCTATATTTTAGAGGTTTTAAAGATATTTGATACTCAAGTTGATGCTCAAGTCTGGGCACTATACCATTTCATTGCAAGACTGGACCATCATTACAATTTTCTATATCAAATGCAAATATTACGTATCTCTCCAACTGCGCTCTCATTTTTCAAAAAGCAATATTTTCATCAATTTGCTTTCAGAAAGATAGATATATGCAAGAGGAGACGCTTATACCACAATTTTGGGTCTTCTTCTTCTCCTCAGCAGTGACTTTAGACTAAAAAGTGCTCCTTAACCCCCCACAGTGCAGAGCAAAGTAGGCAGATCGCATTTGGATGTCACTTTTAAGTCTTGTCTTGTAACATTTCAAACTGTATACTATATGAACAAGAATTAGAAGTCACTGTTAATTATGAAACTATAAAAAAAGCAATAGTATGATCGTATTCAAAGGAAATGTAGTTTTTAAGAAGTGAAATGGGTTTTTTGAATATTCCCATATTCAGTTGGGTGCAAAGTATACTTTTACACATATTTCTTGTTTTCCAAGGTCGCTACATCCAGATAAACTCTCACAGACGCACAAATTGATTTGATATGATTTCTATAGAAGTAGCACCTTCACACTCTTTCATCTCACATATAATCTTCTATCTTCACTGGTGGAGTTTAGAAGGTCATCATACAAAGAGTAAAGTGCATATAAGTTAAAGTATAAATTTTGTGCCTAAAATGTTTCACAGTACGGCATTAAACCAATCTATGTTGAATTAATTCAACATAGATTGAAAAAGTTGCTCAGTACACCTCTGAAAAAAACAAAAAGACATGTATTCTCCATAGATCTGACCTGTAAATTGGTCTGGTTGTATCATCTGTTTGTCCTCATGGAGATAAAAGAGTTTAATGCCATACTGTGGAACCTGCTAGCACCTACATAGAGACAAGCAAAAAGAAATTATAGATATTAACCATAAAGCAGGACATGGAATTCTAACTTGCCCTCTGGCTCTGGTTTAAAATATAGACCCCCACTTTTGCAGTCAAAAACGTTTACAAAGCAGTCTCTTATATTACTGCATGTCGACAACTTCCCCAATCAACGCTTTTCACAGTCGAAAATAAACATACTCAGTGTGCAATCCAGACCTGAACATCTTCCTCTCAGCGCCGTATACCCATGTGTATTTCCAAGTCCCATATGCTTGAAATGTAATTTAATTTAGAGAACCAAACCAATCACATACTTGAACTCAAAATTACCCACTGACTGAGTACATCTCTTTTCTGGTACAGATGCAGATGTAGGCTCATATTAATGCTCTGAAATGTTTAGAAATGCACACAGCGTTTTTTCAAGGTGTTCTCTGTCACAATCACTGGGAGGAGAGGGGGACATTTATCATTAAGAGTTTGGGCTCAATACCAGACAACAATGGTGGTTTCAGATGATAGAGGATTTACTGCTAGAATACCAATATCTGACCGTCTAACAGTGCACTTTTCCAACAATGAAAGGGAAATAACTGCAGCTGTGGTTACAAAGTCAATGTGATCATTAAAGGTTTCAATTACATTATACAAAACTTGGGAAAAAAAACAAAACAAAACAAAAAACTCATGAGTTAAGTAAGTTTGTTCTTTGTGTAAAGGAGCACTAACTTTGCTGGTGAAGGGTCGACTGCCTGTATCTCCAGGCTATTGCTTGACTGGAATGTTCCACTGAATGGTATTATTATTATTATTTTTTATCTCCTTACCAATAAAAAGCAAATGGATGTAGTCCTTTGGTATTTTATGGTAAATAGTAAATGGTCACATTTTTATAGAGCGCTTTTTCACCTTCAAGGCACTTTACATCAAGGAACCACACACACACACACACACATTCATGCACCAAAATATGCAGTCACTGGGGGCAAGGTGGGTTAAGTGTTTTGCCCAAGGATACAACAGCAGCATTTATCTGTGGGAGCTGGAATCTCACCGCCAACTTGTGGGTGAACCATTTATCCACTGATCCAAAGGCTGATGGTGAAGATGTATTCTGTTGTCCCTGGGCAAAGCCCTTAACCCATCTCGCCCTCTGGGTCTGCGTACACTGGTGTGTGAATGTGTGTGTGAATGGCTGAGTGCCTTGAAGATGAAAAAAACCCCTCTATATAAAAACTATTTACAGCACTAAAAACTCCTGTAATTTAATCAATTACATCTCCATAGAAATGTAATATGATGGGTCCTCCAACAAAAACGCTGAACCTTTAATAGTAATATAAGAATAAGATTTGGTCTGAAAGCTGTAGCCGTCCCCACCACATTTACTGCACACAATTGCTACATTCTCCCCCAATTACGGAGCTTAGTTCCATTTTGAGAATCACTTATTCTGCTCTAAAACCTAAACAAGTTGAGAGTGGAAACCAGCATCTGTCTAAAACAGTCCCTGCTCCGACGAGACAATGTTTTGACAAGCCCCAAGCCGCTGTGATAACCAGCCATATCATTTGTGTCGTCTCCATTTGTCCATCTCTGAAGACTGCATAATCGTACACGTCTGCCAGGCCCGCCGCTGCTTTGAGATGTGAAACAGGAAGTGACAGAAGGGCTAATGGAGAGGGCCTTTTGTCTTCATGTATTCAAACAGTGTCCGAGCTCTGTCCCGCCTTCGCATTTGTCCTGGACAAGACCCGAATGAAAGAGAGGTCACCCAGATAGTGGATAAGCTGCTGTCTTATTGTGTTGACTGAGATTTGAAGTGACACCGAAGAAGGGAGGAGGAAGAGGAGGGGAAGAAAGATGTGTAAATGGGGTTAGAAATTGAACATGATTGAACAAGAGCTAAGTTTGCATGCTTAAATACAAAAGATACTAAATAAAAAGGGCTAAAATAAGGAGATTGTATCAGGCACCCACAATACTGTATTTTAAGGCAGTGAATCTCATAGTGGGGAGTGTCGTAAGATTATTTTTAAGATAGTACTTTAAAATGATAACTTATTTTAATAGGTAATAGAATATTCCAGTGAAATTAATAAGTCAAATAAAACAATAAACTACTCTAATTCCTGCTCGTGTATCTTTGTTGTGTCCTTGGGTATCGAGGCCCTGTTGGTCTCTGCTTTTAGTGCACACTGGAATATGAAAATGTCAAAGTTAATTTAATAATCAACTGAATAATTCCCCATGTGGATCAATAAAACATTCTGATTCTGAGTGTATTGTTTACTTCACAGAGCCTTTTGGAGAGGTACACACTTAAATGACAGTGGCTGTGTGTAGTGGGTACCATTCCTGCATCATAACAAGAAAGTCCCAGGTTCGATTCCTGGTCTGCATTGGGCTTTTCTGTTTGGGGTTTGTATGTTCTCTCAGAGTTTTATTTTGACACAATCTGTCACAAAAACTACCTGTCAGGCTGTTGCATTGTCACACCTTGTTCCTTCCATATTTTCAAAATTAGCCAAGCGCATGCCACCCGTCCAGTATTTATCACTCAGATTTTATTACTTTTATTACTCAGATGTGGAACGTTTCCCTCACCCTGGCTCATGTCAGATTGATATGTGTAGCACTGAATTGAGTTCTGCACATTATCAGTCTGGAACGGCTCTCACTGAAACTGTTCCAGGAAAGGCAAAACGGCACGGCGAATATTTGAATATTTGACTGGTCGAAGTGTCACAACAGAGGAACAAGAAGAAAAATCAAACTTTTGTTACATTCAGTTGAGAGAAAAGCACAGACATCTTCCCTGTCCACAAATATACAAAGCGTACATTTTTCACAAACAAAATGGTTTGTATTGACACTAAAATAGACTGAAGTATGTCAGTTGGCGTTGCGTTGGCGTTAGTTTTGGTTCACTTGGGCGTTTCATCTTTAGTCTTCACACAAACCTCAATGCTGCTCTGTGATTGGTGGTCGCCGACCAGCATCAAGATGGATTCTCATGAGTTTGTGAAAAGTGTCTGACAGGTCACATGGTAAACAGCTCTGCATGATGGAAAGCTATATTTATCTTAACACACATCGCATGCTAGTGGAGTATAAAGTTCATTTGCATAACACAACTGCAGTTATTTTGTGATTAATGTCTACATTCAGTTGTGGAGCCATCGCCATAGGAACAAATCTGCTCTTTTTGAAGTCAAACGTGCATGTGTCTATGATTAAGATGCATGACATCACACATCTGTATTTTCAAAGTTGATCATTATCAGAAGAGTTGATTTACAAGTCTTTCCCCCCTTTACTTCTCTTTATTTTTGTACCCATGCACAGTCTGTATAATTCAGCGTGCTTTAAAGCCATAGATTTGTCATGTAGAGCTCTACATCACAGCGCTTGCAGACTATTGTGTCAGAGCTGATAAATTATAGAAAAGATTTGTATTAGTCAAAGTGAATATTTGCATAGAGTGAATTAGTGTAGAGAGCATTATTAAAGCCAACGCATTCATTTCTCCCAGTCATTAATGCTCGATCACATGAGCTTGTGGCGATAAAGGAACATGAATATTTAGAGGAGGCACTACAGAGCAAGAGGGGAAGAAGGTCTCAAATGTAAAACATAAAGACATATTTTTGGGTAGTCTGCCAAACATATTCAACAAAAGTATTTCAAATATTTAACAGGTGTCAAAATTGTACTTTTACCACAATAGACTTGGGCTATGGACATGAAACAGTTCAAATAGTAGTGCGTTCCATAAACTGGTCATAAGTCATTTCAGTGATGGAAAATTAAGACAGTTGCCTAGTGATGAACAATTTAAAACAAACTATTATATACTTTGAATGGGAAAAGCTCTCAAAATGTTGCATATAAGAGAAAGCTGACACCTAAGAGAGATAAGAAACAAATACTATGAATATATAGTAGTATTTTTTTGTATTATATACATATACACACATTATATCCAGTATCTGTAATTTGTATGTTTCATCTTTTCTGTGCTAGCCTGGAGATCATGGTTTTCTAATAGTAGTGTTAAGATTAAGTCACACTGGTATTGCTACAGAGGCTTTATCGCTTTACCTTGACCAATCACATTTATCTCACGGTTAGGTTAGTACTGCTTTGAAATTACATTACAATGAAAGTACAAGCCAAGGAGGACCCAACGTGATTTTTTTCTGTGCATGGCTTGTGACTAAGTATAATTATTGTGAATCAGACAACAGAGACCAAAACTACAGCGTCCCAGCTTCACAGAGAGCCCAGCTATTTGTCTGTACTCCAAAGGGGCCAGAAACAGCTTCAGTTTGAATTGCTGTAATTTTAGTCTGGCATTTCAAGAAAAACTACCTTTCATCATGAGCGGTTAAAATGAGAAAGTACTGCCTTTTTCTGTGTAGAATGCAATGAGGAAGTAAATTTGTTTAAATGTGCATTGTGAAACTTTTCTGGTGGAGGATCTGTCAAATGCTTTCCTCCATGGAGATGTTATTGCTCTCTGGAATGTTTCACAGTATGGTGTTAAAGCTTTCTATTTTCATGAAGACCAAACCAGACCAAGTTATAGGTCTGATCTGTGGAGAGGCGACCCCGCTCACAGTTAGAATGCCTGTTTTTCTAGGTATTGTCCAGCTATGGAACCACCTGTAATTTAATAAATGTAAAGTGGAGCTGTTTAATGTCAAACTGTGGCAAAGCAATGACATATCCATAGAAACAGGTAGGTGATGGATCCCTAACCAAATATTACATAGTATATACGTAATATCTTGTACACTCGAGTATTGGATTGCATATTTTATCCTGTTATATCTTCCAGCTCTCATACACATTGTATGAGGGCTCTCCTGGAAATGATCCTGCTCATTTGAATATCTCTTGAGCTGGTGGGCCTGTAGTGCCTGACCCACGTCGGTCAGACCCCTCTCCGTCACGGTACGCCCACAAGGCTAATCGCTGGGTAAACAAATAGATCAAATGTGTAGTAACAGTGGAGAGGTGAGATTCTAAAGAGACAGTGAATCAATGCTTTTTAACATGAACAAGCCTCTGATGTGAGTCTCAGTATGACCCCTCAACACTGAGCGACAGAGACTGATGTGTGAGAATTAATAGCACCTGATATATACTGCAGTATATTCAGAACATATTTCCCTAACACAAGGCTAAGCTAAGTGCATTCAACAATGTATGCGTAGTCCAAAAAGTGGTGGTCATGTTAAAGTCGCTATGTCTGCCAAATGTGGGAATGTTTCAGACAGCCCCACATTCAAACACACATTGTGATGTCATGTGGTAATAAAGGAAGTGCTCCACTGTGTTTTAAACTCCATACACCTTCTGTCTCTAGTCTCTCTACTGAACTAAAGGTAAAAGGAGCTATTAACTTGAAAACCACAGCTTCATGACATCACAAGGTGGAACAGGGCATTTTGAGGGTGAGAATCAATAGCACCCTGATACTATAGTATACTCAACATATTTCTCTAACACATAAGCTAACTGCATTCAACAATGTATGCGTAGTCCAAAAGGTGGTGGTCATGTTAAAGCCACTATGTAACTTTTCTGGTGGTCCATGGAGATATTATTGCTTTGCTTGGAATGTTCCACAGTTTGGCTATCTGTTTCCAAGGAGACAAGCAAACAGTGCTACCAGGTGACGTTACAGATCAGCTCTGTGGAGAGGTGACACCGCTCATAGTAAGAATGCATGTTTTTCAAGGGATTTCTGAGCAATAATAACCAAAGTAAAGAAATAAATGCAAGAAAAGTGGGTTTAGTAAAGTAAAGTTAGAACATGCAGCTTTAACTATATATATAATAGACTAGGTTAGGTGAAACATTTTATTCAAGCAACTGGCAAGTATTTCTGTATCTCTATATCTCTGCCTCCATCTAATCATGTGTGGTTGAATTATACAATTTTTTAGTTTTTAATTAAAGTTTTCAACAGGGGAAAAAATATTTCAGTTAATTCCACATAGTTATTTTGTGGCAAAGGCTATTGAACTCATATATACATAGGCCCAAAAAACATCTACATTTTTGCACCAGTAAAAAGTAAAAAAAAAAAATGCTAATGGAAAATGGTATTATTAACTATACAAGAAGGAACAGTGACCTGCAGATGTGTTCAATGGAAGTAGTTTTACTCCAGTTATGTCTGTTATTATTATGAATCCTCGGGTAAATACTTCAGAGCGCCATTGTTGTCATAGCAATGCTCTAATGGAATGAACTCAGTGAAGTTTCATTTGGAAAGAGAACAGTGTGCACCAGTCCTGACTCCTCGTGGTCTTGTGAGGATTCTGCCTTTGTCTGCTCTTACAATAATATTTCAACAGAATAACAGAAACATGAGAGAGCTAAAATAATGCCTCAGAAAAAATATCTGAGCAAATACTGCAGACGTCTTTCCAAATACAACTCCCAGCATGCACTTGTCCTGCTATTTTGTGTTTAAAAAGTATTTTGTCTATATAGAAGCAATCAGATCATTCTGGTAGAAATGCACTTGTAACTTTATAAAGCTCCACCCCTGGTTCTGGAAGTAAATTTGTCATTCATTTTCTCATAGACTTTCCGAATAAAAATAATATTAAAAGTATGACAGCTTGCTCAATGCTAATCAGCTGTAAGAACTACAATTTAATGTAAAATCTGTTTCTGAAACTTTATAAACCACTAAGTTAACATTTCACAGTGTTGGATTCTAAATGTGCTTTTTGGATTTAAAACAACTGTGATTTTCCACGTAGTTTCTGCGTAGCTGGTTAGCCTTTGCGATGTCTTTGAACTCTTAATATTTTAAAACCTCTATGGGAAAAATGAATGGAAAATTTACTTCCTGAAGAGGAGTGGGCAGCCACTATTGAGCTACAAAGCAGTAACAGTGCATAAGCGCAGCAGCGCAGAAGCGCAGCAGCGCAGCAGCGCAGCAGCGCAGCAGCGCAGCAGCGCAGCAGCGCAGCAGCGCAGCAGCGCAGCAGCGCAGCATACACGCACATGCGCTCAGGTATCGGTATTTACCCGGTCAGACAATTTACACCAGCAGTGTCAGCAGCTATCATTGTGCTACGTGTCGCTCAAATTAGGTTGGAGTTCTAATTTTCAGCGTCAACAGAGTGTCTCCAGGCTTTTTAGTAGGGGCAAGACAGGAAATAAGCATGTGGTGCCAAAATAAACTTTAGATACCTTGTCAAAATACATCTTTAAAACCACTACAGTTGCGTAAACATCATGCGTCGCATCCAGGAGCTCAGGGAATGACTTGTGATGGACTACGGAAAGTTTACAGCCATGGAGGATAAATATTAAACCCTTTACGACATCAGACAGCAACTTTACAAGAACAACTTCTGAAGGAAAATGCGTGTGGTGCAACCAGAGTTAAATGGGGAGTAGCTTAAAATTAATTAATACGGCCTCTTATCGCTGCAAAGCATCCTCTCTCTTGTTGTCAGCTTTTGTTTTGTGATTTAAAACATAGTTCATCCAAACAACAATGAAGACATAAGCAATGTAAAAATTGAAGCTTTTAAAAGTACGCGCATATGCAGCTTTGCCTACTGTATGTTACGTGTCG